>JBBBDQ010001572.1:2242500-2750000 GCA_037127315.1 Ascarosepion bandense
GTTGATGTTGACCAAGGTCACTGTTGAAAGCTTGCCCATTAGTCGACAACTAATCTGTTGTGAATGATGTTCTTAAAAGCAGACAGGTGGATCATGACTCAGAATTTTTTGTCATGTCTTTAGCTTTAGTGATAATATTCTATGTTTTTTTTAGGGGATTTGTTTTCTGAACTGAATGTAATACTTGGAGCCCCTGTGCAGAGACATTTTTATTTTTGCTTCTTTAGCACTCACATCTGACCAACATGTTGAGTGTGTTGCAGGCTCTCGATAAAGATCACAAACCAACAAACTTTTGTTGTAAGTGTGAAAACAGCAAAGACAATGAAGAGACATAGGCAAAGATGTAGAATTTATCAACGTTAACTTTTATTATGATAAAAACAACAAGTAAAGAGAAATCAGCAAAGGCCCTAGGCTGAAATGTCGGCAATGATTGGCAGGATCAGCTCAGGCTGGGATATCATCAATAGTAATGTCATCAGGAATGGCTCAGGTCAGAATGTCATCAGTGTCTGGCAAGAAGGGCAAGAGTGGAATGTCATCAGTGGTCACCAGAAATTTTGCCAACAATCAACATGAATGGCACAGGTTGGAACATTGTCAGTGGTTGTCAGGAACAGCTCTTACCTAGAATGTTATTGACAAATTTGACTGCAACTTAGCACATGTTTGCTCCCAGGCAGATAGGACAGCTAGTGCACTTTGAGTGTGGACTGGCATGTGATATGCTTCCTTTGCAGGATTTAACTGCAGTTAAACGAGATCACTGCAAACTAGCACATGTGGGATATAGCAATTAGACTTGAGTAGCCATTATTTCCTTTGCTAGATTGACTGTGGGTAACAGAATCTAAGGTGGACTAACCCGTTTTGCCTCTGAATCATAGTCAAAGCTAAAGCAAGACCAGCTGCTAACTAAAACATAATCAGATAGCAGGATCCCAAATGAAGCATATGCCTAAAAAAAAGGCAACCTAAGAAAAGAAAGTGAGTATTTAAGTAGTGTATAGATAATACACTTTGATCACGCACTCCATGCCAAGAAAGGGCTTCTTTTACCTAGCCTTTCCCACTGAGGTGATTTGTGACACAAGGTTGGTTTTTAATGTGGGGAACCCAAGCATGTATACTTGAGCTACTGGTCAAAGATTATTCATCCTCTGCACATGCAGTAACTGGGTACTAAGTTTGTCTTAACTGGTCAAAGCTGGACATTCACCATCCATTCCTACACACACACCACCAGTTGGTGTGTGTTGGAGGTGACCAAAGTGAGCATCTAAGTTGTGCACAGATACTACACTTTGATCATACACTCCAGGCCAAGAAAAGGCATTTGAACCAGCCTCCCCAACTAAGGCAAGTTGTGATATAAGGTCGATTTTTAATGTGGGGAACCTGAGCACATACACTCGAGGTGCTGGTCAAAGATTACCCAGCTCCCACATACACAATAACAGGAGATTAAGCTTGTCGAGATTTACTTTACTCCTCTACTGGAGTGAGTTGCGATACAAAGTCGGTTTTTAACGTGGGGAACCTAAGCGTGTACACTCAGGCCACTGGTCAATGATTACCCAGCCCCTGCTTACTCAGCCTCCGCTTGTTTCTGTTTCCTTAAAAATTCTTCATTTCTCACATGTTCCATCTATACTATTCTCAGTATCCTTCTGCAGAGTCACAAGTTCATTATCTAAGATATTATCCAGTATTCACTGCCTTATAGGAGGATTGATGCTATATAGTAGTTCAGCACTCTTTTCTTAGTCCCTAACAATTTTTTTTCCTGTTTCTTAATACTTTGTTTAACATTTGAAAGGTATATTTTCTATTCCATTCAGATTGCTTGTTCTATCATCTATTAAAGGAATACCCAGATATTTAAACTTGCTTAATTCTGATTTTTCCATTTTGTAACTCACATCTGGGCTGTCTGACTTTCAAAGAACCATACATTCTGACTTACAATTAATGATTTGACTTTTTTTCCAACTTTTCTTTGTTACCTTGTCTAGGAATTCTTGTACTTTCTTTTTTGTACCTCCAATCAACACTATGTCATATGTATATTTTATGTTGTTAAGGATGTGTCCACTGATTATAAATCCTGGTCTAGTTCTCTTATGATTGCCTCACACTAAAGGTTGGATAATTTCTTACTCTATTTTTAGAACTTGTACCAAAAGTTCTCATGCATAATTCTCTGATAGAGTGCTTTAAAACCTTGAACACCTTAGCAACAGCATTAATTGAATTTCTGAGATTCTTATTGTTAGTTTTCTGCACCTTTCATAAAAATTTGGCTCTTTTAAATGTAATAGAACCCTTAAGAGTGGTTCTATGTCTGTAGAATCCCCATTAGAGGTTTCAAGCTGTTTGTGAACTTTGACAACAAATGACCATGTCAGTCAGTTAAAGTGCCATACGTGATACACGCTTGGGCGATCATGTCTCGAAAGAGACATGACTGACTGGGCAGAACATTATCCCGCAGTAGGTTGCCATTGCTTTCTGCGGTAGACTGGTTGCCGACCAAGGCTATAGAACCCAATCTGTCCTGTTATTTAACCCATAACTGGAAGGAAGAGACGGATTAATACCTTTCCTAAGGGTATTTGCGCGTAAGTGAATACAATGGATTCAACTGGAATTCGAACTCGGCTCCCCGGTTTCTCGTTCCAAGCCGATATCCACTGTACCACAACGCACATCCTAAATGACCATGTAATCTTCAGAAATTCAGCAATCTCTAGGTCACTAAAACCTTCAAGGCAATGATTACAGCTATTCTTTTTCATTTAACTTGATATGTATCATCATTTATCTGATAACCAAAACAATTTAGAACTTTTTTGTGTTCTCAAAGAACTGAGTAACCCAGTAAATAAATAGTAATATTATCTTGAATTTTCTAATTTTCATTAGATGAAGCATTGTCAACCATTATTATTTATTTAATAGTATTTCCTTCATATTAATTTCAGATGCTTTTCATCACAACTATTCAGACTATCAGTTTATTAAAGCAATTATCAGTAATGTTATAATTATTTATCAAAAGTCATATTATAGTTGCCTAGTACCATGCAGGACTCACTTTAACCTGACAGAGTGTAGTAAATTAACATGGCATTGACTCAGTTGAGAAGATGGTTGGAAGTCCTCTGAAGGTATAATATACCGTATTGTTATGGTTAAATACCATATTGTTATGGTTAAATACCAATGTTCATGAAGCAGTGTCATACAGGAGTCACCATGTTTTAAGGCAGATAAGCAAATCTATTATTAGAATCATCCACAAGCTGTACAGTATCTTGCTAACATGTATCATGTATGGCAATTCACTAACTGATCTTGATAAAAGGTTTGTTCATGGCATCATGGATTCTGTGTCCCAGCCAAACCCTAAAAGCAACTGAATCTAGTATTCATTGGACATGTTGCCAATCCTCCATGGTTTCATTAATATCACAACCTATGGGAGATGATATATCTGGTGTATGATGTCATGGAATTAATAGTAGCACCCTAGTGGGTCAATATCCCATGGATGCTAAAGAATTCTAAAATGATTCAAGCATCTCCCACATTGAATATAAACATGATTTGAGCTGCTGTTATTTATTCTGTTAATACAAACAACTTCAGAAAAACTGTTCTCTTCATGGTAATTAATGACCTACTGTTATGTGATGCCTGTCCTTCAATATAGAAGCGAATGCTTGGCAATCTTATGTCTGTCCTTCAATATAGAAGCGAATGCTTGGCAATCTTATGTCTGTCCTTCAATATAGAAGCGAATACTTGGCAATCTTATGTCTGTCCTTCAATATAGAAGCGAATGCTTGGCAATCTTATCAAAGATGAAAGAAAAAGTTAAAGTAACCAAAATATAGTTCTCCAGAATAATTTTGTGGATACCATGGACTGAACATGTGAGCAACAACAAAGTTTTTGAGGGAATGGGAATGAAAAGGAAACTTATACTTGACATCAGGTAAAAAGACACCTTTTAGCTGTAATGTCTGAGAAAACATTGGAAGAATGTTTCTAAATTTAATTCACAAGCATTTCAGCACTAAAAAATATTTTCAACAAAAACAATGTTAAGGTTGTTATAGTATCATTAAGAACATTGATAAATATATCTAACAACATAACAATATAATATTAAAAACACAACCTGCAAAATAATAATAACTTCACTATAAATAATAACTCTAATAAAAATAATTGTAACTGCCAAAAAATAAGTCCTGCCCACTAAACATCTAGTGTACAATCTAAAGTAAAATTTACATTCATTCTGATAATGATGTTAAATTTTATTTTGGTTTAACTGAAAATTAATGGAAATATGGATATTACAATTACCAAAAGCAAAATTTACCCAGCCAAGTTATATGGGATGAATAAATACCCAAGTGTCCTCACTCTGGAGACCAGTTAAGACAAGCTTTGTGCTCAATCCCTGCATATACAGGGGTTGGGTAAATTTTGACTCTTGTCCTGAGTGTATGTACTAGGGTATCCACATTAAATAACTGACATTGTGTTACATCCTACCTAAGTAGGAGGGGTCATGTGTAAATGCACAGGCATTCTGTATAAATGACGAAGTTCAAACATCAGGATGGTTCAGGCAGTATGAGAAGAACTAAAAAATAAACAAATAAAAATGTTGTATTCTGTCCACACTCCCTTTTTTTTAAAACCACAGAGTAAATTTAACACTTAATCTGAGTGTCTCTATGTTAAGGTAAACTTTGTGCCACATCCCACCCTAGTGGTGAAGGCATAGTAAATACATGAGTGTCTTCAGAGTAAAGACAAGGTGAAACAAACTGAGTAACTAATATGCTGAAGTTAGGAAGACTGACATAAATACTCAGCTAAGTAAAGCTTAGTGTCCAAACATACTGTGTAAATTTTGACACTTAGCATGAGTGTTCACATTCAGGTTTGTCACATTAAGCCTAACATTGTATACCATTCTGCTCAAGTCGTGGGAAGTGGATGGTGTAGGAAAATAACCAAGTGCCACTAAGCCACGGACCAGATAAGACAAGCTTTAAATTCAATCCCATGTATTTTTTTTTTCTAATCATGTCGCCCCAAGCAAGACATTTTACTGCCCCTGTTGTGCAGGGGGTTACATAGGAGGAATGTTATGAGGAGTGAGAGGTTGCAGGGGGTGTCAGGAAGAGAGTAGGGGAAGGAAGAGAATACTGATGAGAGTGGGGTGAACAAAGAAAAAAGCATGAGAGAGAGGATGTAAGTTAGGGAGACAAGAGATGACTATTAACTTTACAGTTAAATTCTTGGAGATTGTAACTGTCGGGAAAGCAAGTATGCAGAAGAGAATTCCACAAGCGGGAAGTGTGAGAAAAGAAGCTGCTGGAGTAGAAATTGCGTTTATAATTTATTGATTTCACAGTAAAAGGGTGGGACCTAGTTGCTAATATTGTGGCTTGACGAAATTCATGTATAGGGGTTACCAGAGAGCTAATTTCATATCAAAGTAATGACTGATATGGTACTGAGTGGCAGTGGGTTTGCATTTTTGATTAATATATATCAGCTCGGAACAAGGAATTGGAGAGCAGATTTTGAATACCAGTCAAATTCATTTCATCCAAGTATGCACAATATCCTTTGGGAAAGGTAATTAATCCATCTCTTCTCTCACTAACTATGGATTGAATAGCAGGACAGATTGATTTCTCTAGCCTTGGCTGGTAACCAGTCTACCACAGAAAGAAATGGGAATCTAAAATCTTCTGCCTATTCAGTTATGTACCAAAAGAGACATGATTGCTGAAATGTGTATCACATATGGCACTTAATTGGCTGCTCTTGATAAAAGGATTGAATAGCAGGACAGATTGATTTCTCTAGCCTTGGCTGGTAACCAGTCTACCACAGAAAGAAATGGGAATCTAAAATCTTCTGCCTATTCAGTTATGTACCAAAAGAGACATGATTGCTGAAATGTGTATCACATATGGCACTTAATTGGCTGCTCTTGATAAAAGGATTGAATAGCAGGACAGATTGATTTCTCTAGCCTTGGCTGGTAACCAGTCTACCACAGAAAGAAATGGGAATCTAAAATCTTCTGCCTATTCAGTTATGTACCAAAAGAGACATGATTGCTGAAATGTGTATCACATATGGCACTTAATTGGCTGCTCTTGATAAAAGGATTGAATAGCAGGACAGATTGATTTCTCTAGCCTTGGCTGGTAACCAATCTACTGTGAAAAGTAATGGAAAAGAGATGACTATTGACTTTACATTTAAATTCTTGGAGATTGTGACTGTCGGGAAAGCAAGTATGCAGAAGAGAGTTCCACAAGCGGGAAGTGTGAGAAAAGAAGCTGCTGGCAACCAGTCTACTGCAAAATAATGTATCTAAAATATTTGACTACCCAAGTGTGTATCATGTATGGCACTTAACAGACTGACTGTTCTTGATTAAAGGAATGATTGGATTAAATCAAGCATTTGTCCTGTGATACCATGACCTTGGAGCTTGCATAGAAGACCAGCTTGCTAAACTCTGTCAAATGCCTTGTATATATCTAGATTTACAGATCAAGCCCCATCATTATTTGAAAACTGATATGACATCAAATGATAACAAACTTAATCCCAAATATGAGAGGGAATGTGATTTACAATCACCAAGAGTTTAGATTTTACCAGCCACATTCTTCTGTTAACCTTCTTCATTTTAACCTTCTGTTAACCTTCTTCATTTTAACCTTCTGTTAACCTTCTTCATTTTAACCTTCTGTTAACCTTCTTCATTTTAACCTTCTGTTAACCTTCTTCATTTTAACAGCTTTATGGGCCCCTGGCCAAATCAGTGTTCTGGGGCCCCTAAGACAACCATTCACAGGAATGAAAAGTAAATGTTGGATAATATTAAACATGAATTTATTTTATTGGCACTTCAATAAAACCAATGTATGTATGTATGTATGTATGCCGCATTCACCCTAGTCGGGTTGAGCGGGCTTCCTCCCTGACGGAGCAAGTCTCATTGGGATTTGTTTAAGGGCAGGGTCCCAAGTCCTACCCCGTTATTTAACCCATAACTGGAGGGAACGGACGGATTAATACCTTTCCCAAGGGTACTAGTGCACAAGTGAGTGCAGTGTGCTCGACTGAAATTGGAACTCGGCTCACCGATTTCCCCCTCCAAGCCGACATCCACCGCACCACAACGCACATCCGTGAACGCTAACAGCACCTGGTATTCCCAGGTGGTCACCCACGTAAGTACTGACCAGGCTCAACGTTGCACTTCAATAAAACCAATGTGAAGACATGAAACATGCTGTACAGCAGCAACTAATCAACATAATAAACATTTGAACAATACAACAAGGCTTGAAAAATATAATTATACTTAGTAAGCCACAGACATTAGATGACACAGTAAGAAATTACTATGAATTTTTTATTATGACAAGCATTTGTGGCATTTATTTTTAAAGAATTGCTTTATTATTGATTTAAAGTCAGTGATCTTCATGAATAGGATGTCATTTTTCAGGCACATGAGTGAAAACCAGTTCAAAAGATGCTGCTCCATTGTGCTATGAAGGAGATTTTCTTTATAAGTCTTGAAAAAGAACGTTCTTTTGTAAAGTTGATCACCATCATGCACATGAATACTCAAAGCCCATGAAATGACTACAGAAGTTGAATTAATTTTTCTTAAATTAATTGAAGGCTTGCAAGACCAAAACCACAAGTGAAAAATATTAGAATGTCTACAGAGTATCAGAATAAGTTTGGAAGGTAGTGTAGGGTTTTTTCAACAATTTGAGTTGATAAAAGTATTTAATCAAGCAAAAGAAGAATTTGAAACATATAGGACAAGAGCTACAAAATCCATAATTAAATGTGAAAAAAGTCATATGAGAGAGAAGTATAAATGTCCAGCTTTGAGAAAAATATGCTCAAAGTGCAATAAATGAGATCATTTTCAGAGCATATGCAAATACGAAAAGTAAATAAGAAAAGTAAAAACTGTATAAATCCTCTCCGAAGAAGAACCAGGTGTATTTACAATCAATACACAAAAAAGAGGTAAATAAAAAGTAAGGATAAATAGCCAAGTATTTAACATGCAAGTTGATAGGGGAAGTAAAATTACACTGATAGAAAAAAATTCTGAATCAAATTAGGACAAATGAAATTAAAAAAAGCAGTGAACATCTAAAGAAATCTCATAGAATGACCATAAAAACTATGTACATTTCAGGGCAATTTTAAAACTGGCAAGTGTTTTGAAATAATTCCCATTACAGAAAAAGATCACAGATTATTATGGATTAATATATTAAAAGTAAACAAAGCCATACTAATCAGTTCCATGGAAGCATAAGGAAATCCAGTAGGATTGTTGAGAGGTTATAAAGCAAGCATTCGACTAAAAGAAAACTATCACCCAAAGTATATAGAGTCAAGAAAATTTCCAATTCATATCTTACCTTTGATAGCAGCCAACAGAATTAGAAACCTTTTTGGGGTTGATAAATTTTTATAGTGAATATACACCAAGATACAGTGACATAATAGAACCATTTGCCAAAAAAAACAAAAAACAAAAAACAAAAACAATGGATTTGAATGAAAAAAAAAAGCAAATCATCACTTTTGAAGCACTAAAGAATATTCATAGGTGCAAAACAATAATAAAAGTTTTTGATCCCCAAAAAGAAATAATGTTAACCACAGACACAAGTGAGAAGGCTATTAGTATTTTGGTTGTGAACTGTCAATATTTCCAGTTACGCGATACTAATATAAACATTAATATACTGCCGTAGCACGTGCAGTAAAAAGAAGGACAAGTTACATGGCAATAACAGTTAGGCCTTTAATATAACAAAAACAAGCACAATACATTTAGATTGTTTAAGTATGTCCCAAAACAAGATGAATGTTCATGTTGTTTAAATGGATGAGAATATTTTTAGCAAGAATAGCAAAGAAAAGACATGACATTAGGCCAGCAAATGCTCATTGTGGCTATACCCACTAAGGCAAGGAAGGGAACTGACCCCAGACCAAGAAGAGTTCCTCAAAAGGGAAGACAGCCGTAGTCCCCCTAAAGGGAAGACAACTATTGTCTAAAAAAACAAGGCAATTGCTGCTGTTTTATTACAAGAAGAACACCTGATCATGCACATATCAAGAAGGTTAATGCCAGCAGAAACTAGCTACTTGAATATTGTAAAAGGAGCACTAACAGTTGTATGGAGCATGTAAAGAGCATAAAACTTTTTGATAGAAAATTAATCCTTATTAAAATCTACCCACAAACCATTAGAATTCATATTTAACCCCAGAAAAGAATTGCCAAAAGTCCTATCATCAAGTATTTTAAGATTGGTAATAAAAATCATGGTATTCAATTTTGACATAGTGTATGTAAAAGAGAACACGATTCCTCATGTAGATGCTTTATCGAGATTTCAGTTCAAGAATGAAACAGGAGAAAAATTAAAAAACACTGAATACAAAATAATATGCTGGGTGAAAACAGATGTTCTTCATCTAAATAGATTCAAAATAGGAAAAAAGCAAAACCCAATATTAAGCAAAATAATAGAGGGAATAAAAAATAATATATGGAGCAATTGTTCTATGTCAGAGAGGCCCTTTAAGGAAATGAAGCACAAACTAACCATTTGAAAATGGCATAATAGGCAATGGAGATGTAGTAGTAGTTCCACAAATACCGAGAAGGGGCATACTAAAAGGAGTACATGATGACGTACATTGTGGCATGACATCAACGCAAAGAAGACTTAAGTTACAAGCGTGGTGGCCAGAATATTCAAAAGATATAGAGGAATACATTAAGAGATGTCCAAAAATAAAGAACCTTAAGTAAGCAAGAATTCACTCATGGCTCAAGAAAGCAGAGCCATGGGTTAGAGTCCATATGGATCACATACATATCAAAGATTGGGGATCATTCTTAGTATCAGTAGACACATATTAAGGAGCCAGAAGTTGTCAGAGTAAAAGACAGAAAAGTCACCACAACAAAACAAATACTAAGAACTATATTCTCAAGGAATGGACTACCCCAGACAATAATCACCAACAATGCACCCAAATTTTGCGATGAGAATTTATGTGTATGGTTAAAACAAATTGGATGCCTCCCATACAAGACACTACCCACAGCATTGTGGAAAGAATGGTACAAACCTTAAAAATGAGATTGAAAGCATTCTCACCACTTATGGAAAACATAGAAGTTTATTTACCAAAAATGCTTCTCAGTTACAGATCTATTCTAGATGCAGGAAGAAAACTGAGCCTGTCAGCATTAATGGGAAGACAAGTCAGAGCTCCCATGACTATGAACTTTTCAATAAGAGAAAAGGTGTGATATAGAAAGAATAAAGAAATGTATCCAGAAGAAGCAAATTTCCTGATGCAAAAAAGCCCATAACATGGCTATATTGGAAAAGAAAGGACAAAATGTACTGGTATATGCTGATCAGAACCAGAGATGAGCTGGAGGATTTAGAAATGAAAGGTCAAGAACAAGAAGAGGCAGAAAATTATAAAAGTGGAACAGAGCAAGAAATGGAGGAAGGTGAGAATGAGGAAATGGACGAAGATGAGGAAGAAAATGAAGAGAGACTGAGATCAATATTATATAGAAAACAAGAGGAAGGACAGTACAAAACAAAAATAGTTAGGAGTAGTAAGAGGAAAACATGAGTGTATGACCTCTCCAATACAGGGAGGTGTAGTATTGTATGTAAAAAGAAGAGACCAGCATATAAAGAGAGTACTTGGAAAATAACCTGTCATCACAGAGGACATGCAGAGCTGTGCTATGACTACTGCTACTCACATTGATATGTGAAACATAGCAGGGAGAAATTAGTTTAGGACACTAGATATTAATTTACATGTGCATCATATTATTGAAGTAATGGAAATAAATTATTCAGGATAATGAATAACCCTTGTTTGGTAGAAATTGGTTTATCACTGTAGTAATCCATGCAAATTAGCATGGCATTATTTAAGTAGTGAGTAGCTGACAGCCAAGGCAGCAATCTATTGGATCACACTTGACACGTTGAGCTATATAATGACTATTGCTACACACAGAGATATGTCACGACTGTTAGTACACACAAAGATATACGAAAACCAATAAGCACCTTAAATATGAGTTTACAAGTCCATCATATTATGTAAGTAATGGAGAAAAATAGTTAAGATAATGGACTACCCTTGTTTGGTAGAAATTAGCTTACAACCCTAGATATTAATTTACAAGTGCATGATGGGTGGATAGTAGATTTATATATGTACAGGATGGTTTCAGATGGGAAAAACTTCCTGGCCTACTTCTTAGCAATGGATTTAGCTATGGATTTGATATAGTTATTCCACTTGAGGTCTGTTGTGAGATTTAAGCCAAGGAGGTGCAGTGTTTTGCTTTCAGGAAGACTAGCTTGATCTATGCTAATGAGGGGAGTAGGAGCGATTGTCTGTGATGGTTAATAGATAGCTGCTTGGTTTTGGAAGCATTAAAATTAATGAGCTATTTTTTGCTCCAGCACATCACAGATTGTTTGCTTTGTTAGTCTCAGCAGATTTTTGATTGTGGTGAGAGTAAATGGTAGTTTCGTCAGTGCATATGCCTAGTTGGGATCTTATTACATTGGGGAGATCGTTAATAAAGATCAGGAAAAGTTTAGGACCTAGAATAGAGCCTTGAGGGACACCCCCATTCGTATGATAGTATCGGGAGGCACGTCTGTTCAATACTACCTTCATTGTGCAATTTGAAAGGAATGACTGGATTAGGTCAAACAACTGCAGCTTGCGTAGAAGGCTAGTATGCCAGATTCTGTCAGATGCTATAGATGGTAACAGTTAAAGCTTTGCCGTTCTTGTTGAGAGCCTGGTGTATATACTCAGTGATGGTCGTGAACATATCAGCAGTAGACCTGGTGAAGCAGAAACCATACTGTTTGTCAGAGAAAAGACTGTGGGCTGTGAGATGTTAAACCACCTCAACCTTGATGATGAACACTTTGTGAACACTTTGCAAAAAATCAGTAGGAGGCTTATAATGTAATAATTAGAGGGGTCAGAGGATTCACCAGTATTTTTATATATAGGAAACACGGAGGAGAACTTCTAGCAGGCAGGAAAGCAAGAAGCAGAGAGGCAGTAGTTATAGAGTTTAGAGAGGACAGAGGAGAGTTCAATAACACATTTCTTTAGGACAATGATTGGTATTCTGTCACCACCACTCACTTTATGGGGGTTAGGCTTTGAAATTATGTTAGAGACCACTGAGGAAGTAATGTGTATGTCAGTCAGTTGGGCCTCGGTTTGGGGTGGAAAGTCGGGTACAGATACTCCAGATGTGTCCAGTGTTGAGTTGGGGAAGAATCTGTGAGCAAAGCACTCAGCTTTGTCTGTTGAAGAGATGAGGACCTCAAATTTGTTGATTAGAGGAGGGATTGAGAGTTTACTGTTTCATGTGATGAGTAATCAACTTACCCTGTCTCTTAGTTTATTATACAATTTATATCACTTTTACTTAACATATAGAAAAAGATACAATCCAATTTGTCACAGCCTGCTGCTTCCACTTGTCATGATTTAAACAAAGGGGCAAACATTGACCTCGCCTTTCCCTTTCCACCAAAAATCAGCAGCCAGGAGATATTTTTAACAGCTGAACCCTTATAATCAGCATCAATTTTACAAAAAAATGTTGCAGATCTTGGCCCAGTGAGCAAGATTAAAATATAGTATCTGTTCTCACTCACTTTCTGCTCTTGGCTGCCTACAGCACTTGCCACTTGTGGTGAGGGTGTAGTTTTGGAAGACTAAGACCAGCTTTGACAAGCAATGACCAGCTTTGAAAAGCTTAAACCTGCTAAGACTACCATAGTCCTCAGTTACTGTGGTGTCTGGGTAATCTTTGACCACTAATCTGTGCATTTGTACCTGGGATCCCAACATTAAAATCTGCTTGTGTCACATTGCAGTACAGTGAAGGAGTACGGTAAATAACGGCTCTTTCTTGGCCTTCTAGGCAGCATCAAAGTGTAATATTTGTTCTCAGATTCTCACTCTCTGCTCTCTGGCTGCATCACTTGCCACTTGGTGCCAGGTGTGTAGGTTTGGAAGGCTATGACCAGCTAAGACAAGCTTAGATCAGCTAAGACAAGCTTAGACCAGCTAAGACAGGCTTAGTTCCTAGTTACTGTGTATGTGAGGGCTGGCTAATCTTTGAACAGTGACTCAAGTGTTTGCGACTGGGGTCCCAATGTTAAGAACCAACCTTGTATCACACGCCAGTGGGTGAGTAGGGGAAATAATGGTAATTTCTTGGTCCAGAGGACAGGATAAGGGTATAGTATCTGTACTCATTTACTACCTACTTTCTCCTGCTGCCTGTGACACTCACCACCTGGTTGCAAGTATGTAGGCTTTGAAGAGTGTTCGCACCCGGGGTCCCCAAGTTATCCAATCTTGTGTCACGTTGTGCTCTAGTGGTGGAGTAGGGTAAATAATGGCCCTTCATGGCCCAAAGGTTAGGATCAAAGTGTAGTATCTGTGCACTATATGTATACTACTCAAATATTCACTTTCTGTTCTCTGTTTTTTTGCTGGACTCGTGATCTACATCTGCTGTAATATTTACTATCTTTCAAAGCCATGACATTATATAATGAACATTATTTTTTATGATCATTATTTTTGATTGGCTTTCTTATTGCAAAAATCTTTTGAGCATTTTCTTCTATAATTATTTTTATTCCTTTTGGGATTAGTTAAGTATAAGAGATACAGAACAGTGCTAGAAAGTAAGAAAATTCAAAGAATCTGTTTATATTAGCTGAAAGTTGATATATAAATTGTGCCAAAATGAATTCCTTTCCTTAGGAAAGAAAGGACTGAAGAACATCTGTCAATATAAAAAATATGAATGTATATGTTCTAAGGACAAAATATTTTGCACAGTCTTTCCGACAACTGTCACACTGGCATTCATATTACATCCACCCTACTTTTCTTATTGCTATGTGGAAGGGTACGGATTGCAGGGTTGGAATTTGCCTATCTAAAATAGGGAAAAACATTTACTCTACTTCCAGCTAAAATGTTAATTCCTATACTAGTAATGGTAGATGAAACTATAAAACAGAAAGTAGGAAGGATTATATCGTGGAAACTATTTAAAACTATAAAGGTTAAAAAGTTGTAGTGAGCCATATCATAAAAATATATAATAAATGAATATACTGGATACAGTGGATGAATTGTCTCAATTATGCAAAACTGAAAATAACACTGACATCTCATTTTAACAGTTATATTTACCAAAATTATGAAAATATTTTGAAATACTAAAGAGTAAATTTATTCAATAAAATCACCATTGGCTTCAATGACAACCTCTAAATGACTTCAGAATTTCCTGCATCTTTTTTGAACAGTCTCCTTGTTTAAGTTGGCAAATGCTGCCAGAATTCTTGCCTTCAGTTCATCTTTGGGGCTACAAAGAGTTTTGTTGGTCTCTTGCCCAATTGCGCCCTACACATAATAACCAAAGCAGTTGCAGTTTGAGGAGTTATGTGGCCACATGTAAGGTGTAATGTAGCTGCAGATATTGTTTGAGAGCTATGACTGGACTCTTCTCTTTGTGTGGAATGGTAAAGACTTCTGTAGCCAGACATCAATCTTCAGCAGTCACCCTCTCAACCCAAAACAGCATAATGTTGTCTTCTGTGTTGAATTTGAAGCTCTATATGAGGATAAATGGAGGCATAACATCACCATCACTACTGATCACTCCAAACACTTTCATATTCACTATTACACTCGTCCAACTCTTTCAAAATCCTCTGAACTGTCCTCAGAATGGCACCCAAACACAATGAAATGTTCACATTAAAGATTTCAGTGTTAACCCCAAGAAGTACAGCATGTGTTGTTTCCAAATTTCTGTCAGAAATTTCTGACAGTGCTGTACTGTGCAATTGGCAAAATCAAAATCAAATATGGAACATACGCAAAATTAGTAATATAAAATGTACACAATTTCCCTACCACACACTGTACAAAATATTCAGATTAAAATGAATATTCAAACATTTTCTTTAAATGAAATAAAATCTTTGGTAATACAGAATTTGTACCAGATTTTAAATCATAATAATGCAAAATAAAGAGAGTTGGTAAAAAACAAAAGAAATAAAAATCAATTTATTGGCATGTGTGAGTGGCAGGTATTCATGCTAACATAATACTTCATTATCTCAAATAGGGCAGATCAGGTTGTGTGACTGATAAATATATAAAGATGTATTTTATAAGAAAGATTAAAACTTTCTTTTATAAAGTGTTTCATACTGATGGATTATGATAATAAAGAGCTTTCTAGGAGTGTGAGTATTAAGCGGTGGATGTGTATAGGTGGGTAGGTCCCTTAGAATGCATTTATTTCAGATGTTAATCAATATTTTGCATACTGAGAAATTGCGTTTTGTAGAATCAAGGTTTTAGTTGTATATCATTTCAAGATTCAAAAGCCAATCCTTTTTCTTGAAATAGAAAACAACATCTTCAATAAGACAAATCAATTTTCTTTTAGGTTCTGAGTGTGATTTCATTTATTGATCAGTGAAATAAATAAATAAACTTCTCAATTGTTCCTTGAACAAAATAGATTCCATATGCAATCTAACTCCAAAATTAGTGTATCTAAGTATATTCCCTTTATACTTTTTACATTATATATATGTGTATGTGTGTGTGTGTGTGTGTGTGTGTGTGTGTGTGTGTGTGTGTGTGTGTGTGTGTGATGTAAAAAAGTGTCACTTAAGAGATTGGCTTTGCCCCAACACCCCAACCCCCAAACTCCAAAGTTTCCTAAATGTATTAAATACATTCACTTCTCAAAGGCTTGTTTGGTTTACTGTCGATATTTGCAATGACTGCGTCTGTTATGTTCAGATGTTTTTGTTACATTTCCATACAATTCTGTGATTTATTTTTAAATTTTCATTTGCTGAATATCATATTCATTTTCCGTCATTTGTTAACTTCTTCTCTTTCATTATTTTTGTCTCTCTTTTTCCTTTTTTTCATTCTCTATGGTATTCCGTTATCTCTAAAGTTTATTATATGTTGTTCTCTTGGTGACTTTTTGAGAGTGAGGTGGGTTTCCAATGATTGGAAAGTTTTTGACCTCTTGGTGCCTCTTGAAGTGACTTGGCAGTTGGCTGGTTGTGTGTATGCATGTGCATGCACACACATGATCCTGCACATACGTTTGGCTATTTGTTTGCATTAGAATATGTGTTTATGTATGTGTGTGCACACTCACTCACATATATACAAGTGCATGATTATGGGTGTTAATTACTCATGTTTATTTTGTTTGTGTAAATTTTATACGTACCTCTACTCATTTTTGATGCTGATGTTTTGAACTGAATTTATTAATATAAAAATGTATCTTTAAGCTTTCAGTTTAGCTTTAGTTGAAAGCTAAATGATTAAATTTATTATTTCCAGTCAGCAGAATACTCTAGTGAATTTAAAATAAAATTATACTGATTGGAATATCAATTTTTTTAAGTTTTCAAAATTCATTATATTTTATGCCCATCTTTTTTAAAGATTGACAAGTTTCTAAACAAAAGTTAATTCTCAGTTTTAAAAATTTTACAAAGATAAAATATACATCTGTAACCAGTCATTTTTCAAAAAATTAGCAAATTTATGATTAAATTAATCAGTTTTACACAAGTATCACTTGTTTATAGCATAAAATTTAGAATAAAAGTATTTCTTAATCATGGAGCTCTGATCTTTCTGACCTTTGAAGTTACTAATGACAGCTAAGTATCATTGACCAGAATTGACATAATTATCCAAATTTTTTTCTGTAAGGAGAAGAAACTGTGAAACACATGACCTTTTAATGTAACAAAAAATACCATACTTAAAAAAACATAACTTCATATACACAAAAAATTAAAAATTATTTTAAAAATCTTGATGATCTGTTTTAAATTTTTCAATTTTAGGTTAGTAAATATAGTGTTCACTTAATAACTTAATAGCTTAACTTCAACAAGGGTTGAAGAATTTAACAGTACTTTTGAGACTTTATAAATGATAATAATTAAAAAAGAAAAAATTAAAACAATTCTTGTAAAACTTTATTATTCATCAAAAATTTTTTCTCCAGTCTATAATGTCCTTAATATATATGTATATATATTATAAAATATAGTTTAGAACATGTACAAATAATTATCTGCTACAAAGTGTACATTTTGTTTCGACATTGAAATCAGGTAGCGTGGAAATCAGGTGAAAATCAGGTCGTGTGGAAAGGAATGGGAAATCTTATTCTTATATTTGGTGAGTTGAGTGTGAGATGTAGGTGGGGTGAGGGATAAGGGAATAAGTCTTGTAAATTGTCCATTAGAATATTGAGTGAAAAGAGGAAATAGGTAGGAGATAGAGTTGATTAATGAATGTGTCGAAAAATTTGTTGACATATTAAAAGATAAGGTATAGTCTTTTATAGCTTAATTTTCATAGACTGGTTTTCTTTGGGTTTAATAAAAGGGTAAAATAAGGAACTGTATATAGGGTGGAAAGGAGTAGGAGTAGATGCGATGAAGTGGGAATAGTAATTACCATTTTTTTTAACCTATCATTATTATATATATATATATATATATATATATATATTAAATTAAGGAAAATCCTTTGTACAATAAAGATGGAAGCTGATGATGGTTTGCCTGAAATAGGTCTAAGCTTCCGACTTACCATGAAATAATGTGTCTGTATTAATTTTTCTTATATTTGCTCTATATGTATTTATGTACATATATATTTAGAGCTCTCTTGGAGAGTTATCCTACCACTATATGTACAGGTTACTCCTTTGGATTCTTCTATACCCACATCACATGCTGATTTATATATATATATATATATATATATATATATATATAGGAAAGAATATGAAAAAATTTTGAATTTAAAAATAAATTCAAAACTTTTTAATATTCTTTCCTATCATCACTATATATATATATATATATATATATATATATATATATATATATATAATTGAAAGCAATTAAAAGTTTAACTGATTAAATAACCACATAGTTTTACTGCATTTTTTGTTTTACTATTCAAAGCAGATTTTTTTGAAAAACAGCCAACTGAATGAAAAAATATATATATAGATGATTTACCTTCCCTAAGAAGTCCTGCATTTTACTAATAAAATAAATCTTTAATACAAAATTTCATTTCTTGATATTTCATAATTTTGTAGGGGTGAAACAAATGTAAAATAATTTTTATATAAAAATAATCATTTAAAAAAATAATTTCATTCATTTGTATAAAGTCCTGAAAGTTTCATTAAATCTGACAATTATTTGATTTTTGCCAGAATTTTCAAATTAATGTGCATTTCATCAGATAAAAATGAGTTGCGTAATATTACATTATCCATAGTAAACACTCATAACAATTTGGCTACCTGCTGTAGAAGAAAAAACAAATTTTTTTACCAAAATTTCAAACGTGTTAGAAATAAAAAAAGAAAAAGCCAATGCTCAATAACATTAACTACAAACATGGGCACAACTGTGTTTGAAAAATAAAAGATCCCTACAAATTCAGACACATACATAAAAACACACAATTAAATTAAAAACAAAAATCTCCCTTGAAAATGGTTAAAAGTGCTGTAAGTTCTCACATATGCAGAACTTAGTTTTACACACTACACACTTGGTGTCCAGAAATGAAAATACTTTTAAAAATACAAGAAAAAATAAAAAGCTTAATCACAGTAACTTGTCAGTCATCTTTAATGAAACATGTATAAATATACATAATATTTTTATTATAAGTGATAAAAATATGATAATAAAAACATTTTGCATTGCTACAAAAAGCTCTCATGTTTCAATACTATGAATTTTATAATCACTTATGACATTAAATCTTTTGTGTAATGATGTGAAATGTTTTTATTATAATCACTTATAATGAAAATATTATTATAACATATTACTCCACTTTGTATTGAGCACTTTTTAAAAAAGTAAAGGATATAAACTGTAAATATCCACTCCATTTATTCTTATTCTTTTACACACACACACACACACACACACACACACACACACACACACACACACACACACACACACACATATATGTATATATATATATACATATATATATATATATGTATGTATATATATGTATATGTGTGCATATATGTATATATAATACATGTATACATATATATATATATATATATATATATATATATATATATATATATATATATATATATAAGATTATATATATATATTAAATTATATATATATTAATATATAATATATATTAAATTATGTATATGTTAATTTTTATATAAATATTAATATATATATATATATTAAATTATACATATATATATTAATTTAAATATATATTAATATATATATATTAAATTATACAAGTATTGTTGGAATAATATTCCTTGTCCAAGGAAACACTATTTTTAAAAAAGTGCTCAATACAAAAGTAGAGCTAATAATATTATTTATTCATAAATTATAACATGGATATGTTACAACCACATCACTTGACAAGACACAAAGGTGTCGAAACAAAATATATTAAATTATATATATATTAATATATATATCAACTTCTATATATATTAATATATATACATTAAATTATATGTACATATCAATATATATATTAAATCATATATATATATATATATATATATATATATATATAATATTAAAGAAATTTGTTAAATGGAATACTTTTAATTGAAATAAATTTATTAAGCTTTTTTGCCTTTTTAGGCTTACCAGATATAATAACAAAAGTAATATATATATGTGTGTCCGTATTTGTGTATATAGTTAAATAATAAATTATAAGTACTTTTTTCTGCTAAGTTGGCATTTCTTGGAATTAATTTATTAATAGTATATATATATATATATATCAATATTTGATTTTTTCTACCTACATTTATAAACATTACAAATTAATTCAAGCACAACCAAAATTTAAGAATGAAAGATTTTTGTGGATTTTGATGTCAGTCTGTGTTTTTTTTTTAATCCATGAATTTATTTTTCTCTCGCTAAGTTTTGAAAAAAAATACTATATAAAATTCACTATTTTTTATAAATAACATTGAATGCATTAAAAGTATTAAACTTTTTAACAAAGTTAAGGAACAATTGAGAAGTTTATTTATTCATTTTATTGATCAATAAATAAAATCACACTCAGAACCTAAAAGAAAATTGATTTGTCTTATTGAAGATGTTGTTTTCTATTTCAAGAAAAAGGATTGGCTTTTGAATCTTGAAATGATATACAACTAAAACCTTGATTCTACAAAACGCAATTTCTCAGTATGCAAAATATTGATTAACATCTGAAATAAATGCATTCTAAGGGACCTACCCACCTATACACATCCACCGCTTAATACTCACACTCCTAGAAAGCTCTTTATTATCATAATCCATCAGTATGAAACACTTTATAAAAGAAAGTTTTAATCTTTCTTATAAAATAAAATACAATACATCTTTATATATTTATCAGTCACACAACCTGATCTGCCCTATTTGAGATAATGAAGTATTATGTTAGCATGAATACCTGCCACTCACACATGCCAATAAATTGATTTTTATTTCTTTTGTTTTTTACCAACTCTCTTTATTTTGTCTTATTATGATTTAAAATCTGGTACAAATTCTGTATTACCAAAGATTTTATTTCATTTAAAGAAAATGTTTGAATATTCATTTTAATCTGAATATTTTGTACATGGTGTGGTGGGTAAATCATTATTATTTTATATTTCTAATTTTGCACATGTTTGTTATCTTAATTTTCCAGTTGGGCACTGTCTGTGATAAAAAGTGTACTATGATGCGATTCTCTCTGCCAGAAATCTGGAAACAGTATGAAAAATGAAAAAATCATCCTTGATAATAGCAACAAGAATAGCCAAGAGTGCTTGTATATGCAGAACTTTAGGACAGTTTTTACAGTTGGTGTCCAGAAAGGAAAACACTTGTATGAACATGAGAAAAATTAAATAAAAAGCTTAATCACAGTATCTTGTCAATCCTGTTTAATGAAACATGTATAAAAGAGGGATTGCTGCCCAAACACAGACACACAGACACATACATACATACATACATACATACATACATACATACATAGTGATTCGGTGTGGGGATGTTGTTAGTAATGAGTGGATAGCAAGTCTGTTGATAGTGGTTACAACAAGAGAGGCTTGTAGTGGATTAATAGTAATATAAGGTGTTGGTGGAGGATTTGATCTTTGGTAAGGATTCCACTGTAGATAAGGCACCATAACACTTTTGAGGTCTGCAAACAGCCAGTAGTCACTGGGGGCCAGATCTAGAGAATAAGGTATATGTGGAAGCAATTCGAAGTGTAGTTCATGTAGTTTTGCCATCGTTGCGATCGACTTGTGACACAATGTGTTGTCTTGGTGAAAGATCACTTTTTCTTCTTCATTTATAGCCATATTTTGGTGATTTCTTCCTTCAAATGCACCAATAATGCTATATAATATTTGCTATTGATGGTTCTTCCTTTCTCAAGGTAACAAATGAACAAAATACCCTGTATATCCCAAAATACAGAGACAAAACCTTACCTGCTCTTATTTGCATCTTTGGTTATTTTGGACAGCTCTCACCTGCTGCTGTACACTCAGTTGACTGCTGATTTAGCTTCAAAGTGAAGTGGTGGATCCATGTTTCATCCATTGTCACATATTTATGCAAAAACTTCCTCTTGTTGCATTGAAATAGTTGTAAACAATTCTCTGAATCGTTGACAGGTTGTTTTTGATTGACTGTGAGCAAACGCGGCACCCACTTTGAACACAGCTTTCTCATTGACAAATCTTCATGCAAAATGGTGAATACACTGCCTTCTAATATATTCAGCTCTTCTGCTATCTCATGCAACTTCAAATTAAGATTGTCCAAAACGAGTTTGTGGATTTTTTTTGGTGTTTTTCCAGGACAACTGCCATTATGTGACCTGATTGTTCAGCATCATTTGTGTCTGTACAATCACATGTAAAGTCAGCATATTACCTCTTAACCATTGTTTCCAATGAAGTAGAGTCTGAATAACACTTATCAAATCAATTTCTTTGCTTGAACAGTATTTTTTTCCATCAGAAAGCAATGCTTTATCAACACATGAAATTCAGATTTTTCCTTTGTTTTTAAAATTTGCAACAGTAGCTTCACTTAAATAACTGTAATTTGTAAACTAATAATCTGATTGGGCCCAAATTTTGTCACATGCCATTTAAAGGTTAATGATTAATACTTATTAAAATCATATAGATTTTTTTTAGTGGCGCTATATATATGTCAGTCTTGGGACTTATTGAGTGATGTGTTAACATAACCCTTTACCTTCAGTAGCTACCAAGCCTTGTACAAGATGAACCTTAATGCAAAATAAAAATAAATATGCATTGCTTGTTTAAATTCCATATTTTTGTGTCTTTAATTTGCCCAAACACGCATCTCAAATATTGTTTACAAGAAAAATATTTCATGAACCATAAAATGTTTATGGATAAATGTCTACATCTTTCGTGCTTATGGCCTATCATGTTGAATACACCGGTTCTTGCTTGATCACCAAAGTTAAGCAATGTTGAGACTGGTCAGTACTTAGATGGGTGACCGCTTGGGAATACCAGGTGCTGTAAGTGTATAGTGACGGATGTACATTGTGGTGCAGTGGATATCGACTCGGAAAGAGAAATCAGTGAGCTGAGTTCAAATTCTATTTGAATACCCTGCATTCACTTAAGCACTGGTACCCTTGGGAAAAGTATTAATCCATCCCTTCCCTCCAGTTATGGGTTAAATAACAAGGGTAGGACTTGGGGACCCTGCTTTTAAAAACAAATCCCAATGAATCTTGATACTCGAAAAGAAAAATGTTGTAAAAATATAATAACCTTACCCAAAAAATCATTGGTTATGACCTTAAATGATCCCATAAAGATTGATAGGTCATTAAACCTTGAAACAAACAAACTAAATCTCCCACAAAAGTAATGATTCCCACAATAATATAAAAGTTTAATTTAAATCTTCATTTTGCATTTGTTATTAACAAAAATGCTTTCTGTTTATTATTAACAAAAATGCTTTGTGTTTATTATTCACAAAAATGCTTTGTGTTTATTATTAATAACATTCCTATATTTTCTTATTCTATTTTTATGAACAATCGTTCTATTTTTTATTTTCTAGTCACTATTGTTATTGCTCTTATCTTATCTTATATGTTTATCTCTAAATTTATTTGGTTATTTTTTATAACATTATCAGTCAAGAGCCATTAGTAGTAATATTATTTTGAAATCTTATTGCATAAAACATTGTATACCATTATTAATTTTAGGTGAGAATTTACTTCATCTTAATTTCATTTGTTTTTTAACATAGCTAGATCATGTACTAGGTTTAGTCTGGAAATAAGACAAGAATAATTGTGATTTTGTTAAGAAACAGTAATAAGAAATGTGATATGTATGATTAGAATGATATTGTTAATAATGTGGAAGCACATATACATAAGTTTAATAGACTATGCAAAATCGTTTCATATGATATGACACAAATTATATCTGAATTGCTAGTAAAAGATATTTATTTAGAAAAGATATTAGAAAAACACAGAATTTATATCAAGAGCAAACTGTCAGCAAATGGATAGAAAATGCATTTAGGGACACAAAAATATAAATAAGTATAGGATACAATAGGTCTTCAAAGCAGATTTATTCAATTTTTATTGAGAGGTAATCTTAAGAGAACTAGCAGTCCCACCAGGATTTATTATTAGCGGGTACAATCTTAACAAGGTCTGCTGACACACAGAAAGAGACTGCATGAACTCCTCAGTCAGTTAAGTGCCATACATGATACACACTTTGGGCGATCATGTCTCAAAAGAGACATGACTAACTGATTATCCCACAGTAGGTTGCCATGGCTTCTGCAGTAGACTGATTGCCAGCCAAGGCTATAGAACCCAATCTGTCCTGTTATTTAACCCATAACAAGAGTACTGATTTGTTGGTCCAAGTCGATATCCACTGAACCACAATGCAAACACTCAACACATCAATCAGATAATAAAGAAAAATAGGAATAAAATTTCTTAATAAGATAATAACTACTCAATAAAATAAAAAGGTAAAATCAGAATAAAACTCATTAATAAGATAATAAATAAAAATAGGAATAAAACTCCTCAATAAGATAATAACGCCTCAATAAGATATTAATGAAAAACAGGAATAAAACTCATTAATAACATAATAACTCCTCAATAAGATACTAAAAAAAAATAGGAATAAAACTCCTCAATAAGATAATAACTCTCCAATTTGAAAATAAAGAAAAATAGGAATAAAACTCCTCAATAAGATAATAACTCTTCAATTATATACTAAAGAAAAATAGGAATAAAACCCCTCAATAAGATAATAACTCTCCAATTTGAAAATAAAGAAAAATAGGAATAAAACTCCTCAATAAGATAATAACTCTTCAATTAGATACTAAAGAAAAATAGGAATAAAACTCCTCAATAAGATAATAACTCCTCAATTAGATACTAAAGAAAAATAGGAATAAAACTCCTCAATAAGATAATAACTCTCCAATTAGAAAATAAAGAAAAATAGGAATAAAACTCCTCAATAAGATAATAACACTTCAATTAGATACTAAAGAAAAATAGGAATAAAACTCCTCAATAAGATAATAACTCTCCGATTAGAAAATAAAGAAAAATGGGAATAAAACTCCTCAATAAGATAATAAACTCTTCAATTAGATACTAAAGTAAAATAGGAATAAAACTCCTCAATAAGATAATAACTCTCCAATTAGAAAATAAACAAAAATAGGAATAAAACTCCTCAATAAGATAATAACTCTTCAATTAGATACTAAAGAAAAATAGGAATAAAACTCCTCAATAAGATAATAACTCTCTCAATTTGAAAATAAAGAAAAATAGGAATAAAACTCCTCAATAAGATAATAACTCTTCAATTAGATACTAAAGAAATATAGGAATAAAACTCCTCAATAAGATAATAACTCTCCAATTTGAAAATAAAGAAAACAGGGAATAAACCTCAATAAGATAATAAATCTTTCAATTAGATACTAAAGAAAATAGGAATAAACTCTCAATAAGATAATAACTCTTCAATTAGTTATTAAAGAAAAATAGGAATAAAAACCTCAACAAGATAATAAACCTGCACTTAGATACTAAAGAAAAAATAGGAATAAACTCCTCAATAAGATAATAACTCTTCAATTAGAAAAATAAAAGAAAAATATAGGAATAAAACTCAATAAGATAATAATTCTTCAATTAGATACTAAAGAAAATAGGAATAAACTCTCAATAAGATAATAACTCTTCAATTAGAAAATAATGTTAGGAATAAATCTCCTCAATAAGATAATAACTCTTCAATTAGATACTAAAGAAAAATAGGAATAAACTCCTCAATAAGATAACACTTCAATTATATACTAAAGAAAAATAGAATAAAACTCTCAATAAGATAATAACTTCAATTTGAAAATAAAGAAAAATAGGAATAAAAACTCTCAATAAGATAATAACTCTTCACTAGATACTAAAGAAAAATGGAAATAAAAACTCTCAATACGATAATAACTCTCCAATTAGAAAATAAAAGAAAATAGGAATAAAACCTCCTCAATACTACACAATAATCCTCAATTTTGGATATCAAAGAAAAAATAGGAATAAACTCCTCACAAGATAATAACTCTTCAATTAGATACTAAAGCAGTGGAAATTAAACTCCTCAATAAGATAATAACTCTCCAATGGAAATAAAGAAAAATAGGAATAAACTCTCAATAAGATAATAACTCTCCAATTTGAAAATAAAGAAAATAGGAATAAAACTCTCAACAAGATACAATAACCTCAATTAGATAAAGAAAAAATAGAACAAAACTCTAATAAAATAATAACTCTTCAATTAGATACTAAAGAAAAATGGAAATAAAACTCCTCAATACGATAATAACTCTCCAATTAGAAAATAAAGAAAAAATAGGAATAAAACTCCTCAATAAGATAATAACCTCCAATTTGAAAATAAAGAAAAATAGGAATAAAACTCCTCAATAAGATAATAACTCCTCAATTAGATATTAAAGAAAATAGGAATAAAACTCTCAATAAGATAATAAACTCTTCAATTAGATACTAAAGAATAATAGGAATAAACTTTCAATAAGATAATAAACTCTTCAATTAGATACTAAAGAAAAATAGATTAAAACTCCTCAATAAGATAATAACTCTCCAATTAGAAAATAAAGAAAAATAGGAATAAAACTCCTCAATAAGATAATAACTCTTCAATTAGATACTAAAGAAAAATAGAACAAACCCTCAACAAGACAATAACTCTCTCAATTTGAAAATAAAGAAAAATAGGAATAAACTTCCTACTAAGATAATAACTCTTCAATTAGATACTAAAGAAATATAGGGAATAAACTCCTCAATAAGATAATAACTCTCCAATGGAAAATAAAGAAAAATAGGAATAAAACTCTCAATAGATAATAAATCTTCAATTAGATACTAAAGAAAATAGAATAAAACTCCTCAATAAGATAATAACTCTCCAATTAGAAAATAAACAAAAATAGGAATAAACTCTCAATAAGATAATAACTCTTCAATTAGATACAAAAAGAAAATAGGAATAAAACTCTCAATAAGATAATAACTCTCTCAATTTGAAAATAAAGAAAAATAGGAATAAAACTCCTCAATAAGATAATAACTCTTCAATTAGATACTAAAGAAATATAGGAAATAAACTCTCAATAAGATAATAACTCTCCAATTTGAAAATAAAGAAAAATAGGAATAAAACTCCTCAATAAGATAATAAATCTTCAATTAGATACTAAAGAAAAATAGGAATAAACTCCTCAATAAGACAATAACTCTTCAATTAGTTACTAAAGAAAAATAGGAACAAAAACTCTCAATAAGATAATAAACTCTTCAATTAGATACTAAAGAAAAATAGGGAATAAAACTCTCAATAAGATAATAACTCTTCAATTAGAAAATAAAGAAAAATAGGAATAAACTCCTCAATAAGATACACTTTAATTAGATACTAAAGAAAAAGGAATAAAACTCTCAATAAGATAATAACTCTTCAATTAGAAAATAAAGAAAAATAGGAATAAATCTCCTCACAAGATGGCTAACTTTTCAATTAGATACTAAAGAAAAATAGGAATAAAACTCCTCAATAAGATAATAACACTTCAATTATATACTAAAGAAAAATAGGGAATAAACTCTCAATAAGATAACTCTCCAATTTGAAAATAAAGAAAATAGAATAAAACTCCTCAATAAGATAATAACTCTTCAATTAGATACTAAAGAAAATGAAATAAACTCCTCAATACGATAATAACTCTCCAATTAGAAAATAAAGAAAATAGGAATAAAAAACTCCTCAATACGATAATAACTCTTCAATTAGATACTAAAGAAAAAATAGAAATAAAACCTCAATAAGATAATAACTCTTCACCAGATACTAAAGAAAAATGGAAATAAAACTCCTCAATAAGATAATAACTCTCCACTAGAAAATAAAGAAAAATAGGAATAAAACCCTCAATAAGATAATAACTCTCCAATTTGAAAATAAAGAAAAATAGGAATAAAACTCCTCAATAAGATAATAACTCCTCAATTAGATACTAAAGAAAATAGAATAAAACTCCTCAATAAGATAATAAACTCTTCAATTAGATACTAAAGAATAATAGGAATAAAAACTCCTCAATAAGATAATAAACTCTTCAATTAGATACTAAAGAAAAATAGGATTAAAAACTCCTCAATAAGATAATAACTCTCCAATTAGAAAATAAAGAAAAATAGGAATAAAACTCCTCAATAAGATAATAATCCTTCAATTAGATACTAAAGTAAAATAGGAATAAAACTCCTCAATAAGATAATAACTCTTCAATTAGATACTAAAGCAAAATAGTGAAATAAATCTCCTCAATAAGATAATAAACTCTTCAATTAGATACTAAAGAAAAATAGGAATAAAAAAACTCCTCAATAAGATAATAACTCCCCAATTAGATACTAAAGAAAAATAGGAATAAAACCTCAATGAGATAATAACTCCTCAATTAGATACTAAAGAAAATAGGAATAAACTTCCTCAATAAGATAATATCTCTCCAATTAGAAAAATAAAGAAAAATAGGAATAAAACTCCTCAATAAGATAATAAACTCTTCAATTAGATACTAAAGAAAAATAGGAATAAAACTCTCAATAAGATAATAACTCTCCAATTAAAATAAAGGAAAATAGGAATAAAACCCTAATAAGACAATAACCAATTAGATACTAAAGAAAAATAGAACAAAAACTCCCAATAAGATAATAAACTCTTCAATTAGATACTGAAGAAAAATAGGAATAAAACTCCTCAATAAGATAATAACTCTTCAATTAGATACTAAAGAAAAATAGGAATAAATCTCCTCAATAAGATAATAAACTCTTCAATTAGAAACTAAAGAAAAATAGGAATAAAACTCCTCAACAAGATAATAACAATAACTATTCAATTAGATACTAAAGAAAATAGGAATAAAACTCCTCAATAAGATAATAACTCTTCAATTAGAAAATAAAGAAAAATAGGAATAAAACTCTCAATAAGATAATAACTCTTCAATTAGAAAACAAAGAAAATAGGAACAAAACTCCTCAATAAGATAATAACTCTTCAATTAGATACTGAAGAAAATAGAATAAAACTCCTCAATAAGATAATAACTCTTCAATTAGAATATAAAGAAAAATAGGAATAAAACTCCTCAATAAAATAATAACTCTTCAATTAGATACTAAAGAAAATAGGAATAAAAACTCCTCAATAAGATAATAATCAATTAGATACTAAAGAAAATAGGAATAAACTCCTCAATAAGATAATAACTCTCTCAATTTGAAAATAAAGAAAAATAGGAAGTAAAACTCCCTCAATAAGATAATAACTCTTCAATTAGATACTAAAGAAAATAGGAATAAACTCTCAATAAGATAATAACCTTGCAATTAGTTACTAAAGAAAAATAGGAATAAAAACCCTCAACAAGACAATAAACTCTTCAATTAGATACTAAAGAAAAATAGGAATAAAACTCCTCAATAAGATAATAACTCTTCAATTAGAAAATAAAGAAAATAGGGAATAAACTCCTCAATAAGATAATAACTCTTCAATTAGATACTAAAATAAAATAGGAATAAACTCCTCAATAAGATATTAACTCTCCAATTTGAAAATAAAGAAAAATAGGAATAAACTCCTCAATAAGATAATAACTCTTCAATTATATACTAAAGAAAATAGGAATAAAACTCCCTAATAAGATAATAACTTCAATTTGAAAATAAAGAAAAAATAGGAATAAAACTCCTCAATAAGATAATAATCCTTCAATTAGAAAATAAAGAAAAATAGGAATAAAACTCCTCAATAAGATAATAACTCTCAATTAGATACTAAGAAAAATAGGAATAAATCCCTCAATAAGATAATAACTCTTCAATTAGTTACTAAAGAAAAATAGGAATAAAACTCCTCAATAAGATAATAAACTCTAAGCAATTAGGATACTACTAAAGAAAAAGAGAATAAAAACTCTCAATAAGATAATAACTCTTCAATTAGAAAATAAAGAAAAATAGGAATAAACTCCCTCAATAAGATAATAACTCTTCAATTAGATACTAAAGTAAAATAGGAACAAACTCCTCAATAAGACAATAACTCTCCAATTTGAAAATAAAGAAAAATAGGAATAAACTCCTCAATAAGATAATAACTCTTCAATTATATACAGAAAAATAGGAATAAAACTCCTCAATAAGATAATAACTCTCCAATTTGAAAATAAAGAAAAATAGGAATAAAATCCTCAATAAGATAATAACTTTCAATAGAAAAATAAAGAAAAATAGGAATAAACTCCTCAATAAGATAATAACTTCTTCAATTAGATACTAAAGAAAAAATAGGAATAAAACTCCTCAATAAGATAATAACCCTTCAATTAGTTAATAAAGAAAAATAGGAATAAACTCTCAATAAGATAATAAACTCTTCAATTAGATACTAAAGAAAATAGGAACAAAACCCTCAATAAGATAATAACTCTTCAATTAGGAAAATAAAGAAAATAGGGAATAAAACTCCTCAATAAGGATAACTCTTCAATTAGATACTAAAGTAAAATAGAACAAACTCCTCAATAAGATAATAACTTCAATTTGAAAAATAAAGAAAAATAGGAATACAAAACCTCAATAAGATAATAACTCTTCAATTATATACTAAAGAAAAATAGGAATAAAACTCCTCAATAAGATAATAACTCTCCAATTTGAAAATAAAAGAAAACAGGAATAAAACTCTCAATAAAATAATAACTCTTCAATTAGATATTAAAGAAAATAGAAGCTAAAACTCCTCAATAAGATAACTCCTCAATTAGATACTAAAGAAAAATAGGAATAAAACTCCTCAATAAGATACAATAACTCTCCAATTAGAAAATAAAGAAAAAATAATGAATAAAACTTTCTTTCAATAAGATAATGACATTTCAATTAGAAAATAAAGAAAAATAGGAATAAAACTCCTCAATAAGATAATAACTCTCCGATTAGAAAATAAAGAAAAATGGGAATAAAACTCTTCAATAAGATAATAACTCTTCAATTAGATAATAAAGTAAAATAGGAATAAAACTCCTCAATAAGATAATAACTCTCCAATTTGAAAATAAAGAAAAAAATAGAATAAACTCCTAATAAGATAATAACTCTTCAACAGGTACTAAAGAAAACAGGGAATAAAACTCTCAATAAGATAATAACTCAATTTGAAAATAAAGCAGGAATAAAACTCCTCAATAAGATAATAACTCTTCAATTAGAAAATAAAGAAAAAAATAGGAATAAAACTCCTCAATAAGATAATAACTCTTCAATTAGATACTAAAGAAAAATAGGAATAAAACTCCTCAATAAGATAATAACTCTTCAATTAGTTACTAAAGAAAAATAGGAATAAAACTCTCATTAAGATAATAAAACTCTTCAATTAGATACTAAAGAAAAATAGAAATTAAAACTCCTCAATAAGATAATAACTTTTCTAATTAGAAAATAAAGAAAAATAGGAATAAACTCTCAATAAGATAATAACTCTTCAATTAGATACTAAAGTAAAATAGGAATAAACTCTCAATAAGATAATAACTTCCAATTTGAAAGGAAAAGAAAATAGGAATAAAAACCTCTAATAAGATAATAACTCTTCAATTACATAACAATAAAGAAAAATAGGAATAAAACTCCTCAATAAGATAATAACTCTCCAATTTGAAAATAAAGAAAAATAGGAATAAAACTCTCAGCTAAAATAATAACTCTTCAATTAGATACTAAAGAAAAATAGGAATAAAACTCCTCAATAAGATAATAACTCCCTAATTAGATACTAAAGAAAAATAGGAATAAAACTCCCTCAATAAGATAATAACTCTCCAATTAGAAAATAAAGAAAAATACGAATAAAACTCTTCAATAAGATAATGACATTTCAATTAGATACTAAAGAAAAATAGGAATAAACCTCCTAATAAGATAATAACTCTCCGATTAAAAATAGAAAATAAATAAAACTCCTCAATAAGATAATAATCCTTCAATTAGATACTAAAGTAAAATAGAATAAACTCTCAATAAGATAATAATTCTCCAATTAGAAAATAAAACAAAAATAGGAATAAAACTCCTCAATAAGATAATAATTCTTCAATTAGATACTAAAGAAAATAGGAATAAAACTCCTCAATAAGATAATAACTCTCTCAATTTGAAGAAAAAGAAAAATAGTAACAAAACTCCCAATGAGATAATAACTCTTCATCAGATTTCAAAGAAATATAGGAATAAAACTCCTCACAAGATAATAATCCTCCAATTTGAAAATAAAGAAAAATAGGAATAAACTCCTCAATAAGATAATAAACTCTTCAATTAGATACTAAAGAAAAATAGGAATAAAACTCCTCAATAAGATAATAACTCTTCAATTAGAAAATAAAGAAAAATAGGAATAAAAATCCTCAATAAGATAATAACTCTTCAATTAGATACTAAAGAAAAATAGGAATACCCCCCCCCCCCCCCCCCCTCAATAAGACATTAGAACTCAACTAGATACACAGAAAATAGGAATAAAACTCTCAATAAGATAATAACTCTTCAATTAGAAAAGAAGAAAAATAGGAATAAAACTCCTCAATAAGATAATAATTCTTCAATTAGATACTAAAGAAAATAGGAATGAAACTCTCAATAAGATAATAACTCTTCAATTATATACTAAAGAAAAATAGGAATAAAACTCCTCAATAAGATAATAACTTCTCCAATGGAAAATAAAGAAAAATAGGGAATAAAACTCCTCAATAAGATAATAACTCTTCAATTAGATACTAAAGAAAATAGGAATAAAACTCCTCAATAAGATAATAACTCTCCAATTTGAAAAATAAAGAAAAATAGGAATAAACTCCCCAAATAAGATAACAACTTCAATTTGAAAATAAAGAAAAAATAGATTAAAACTCTCAATAAGATAATAACTCTTCAATAGAAAATAAAGAAAAATAGGAATAAAACTCCTCAATAAGATAATAACTTCAACAGATACTAAAGTAAATAGGAATAAAACTCCCTAATAAGATAATACTAACTCTCTCAATTTGAAAATAAAGAAAAATAGGAATAAAACTCTCAATAAGATAATAACTCTTCAATTAGATATTTAAAGAAAAATAGTGAACAAAATCCCAATAAGATAATAACTCTGCAATTAGTTACTAAAGAAAAAATAGGAATAAAACTCTCAATAAGATAATAAACTCTTCAATTAGATACTAAAGAAAATAGAATAAAACCCTCAATAAGATAATAACTCTTCAATTAGAAATAAAGAAAATAGGAATAAACTCCTCAATAAGATAATAACTCTTCAATAGATACCAAAGTAAAATAGGAATAAAACCTCAATAAGATAATAACTCTCCAATTTGAAAATAAAGAAAAATAGGAATAAAACTCCTCAATAAGATAATAACTTTCCAATTATATACTAAAGAAAATAGGAATAAAACTCTACAAGATAATAACTCTCCAATTTGAAAATAAAGAAAAATAGGAATAAAACTCCTCAATAAGATAATAACTCTTCAATTAGAAAATAAAGAAAAATAGGAATAAAATCCCTCAATAAGATAATAACTCTTCAATTAGATAATGAAGAAAAATAGGAATAAAACTCCTAACAAGATAATAACTCTTCAATTAGTTACTAAAGAAAAATAGGAATAAAACTCCTCAATAAGATAATAAACCTACAGAATAGATACTAAAGAAAATAGGAAATAAAACCTCCTCAATAAGATAATAACTCTTCAATTAGAAAATAAAGAAAAATAGGAATAAACTCTCAATAAGATAATAACTCTTCAATTAGATACTAAAGTAAAATAGAATAAAAACTCTCAATAAGATAATAACTCTCCAATTCTGAAAATAAAGAAAAATAGGAATAAAACTCTCAATAAGACAATAACTCTTCAATTATATACTAAAGAAAAATAGGAACAAAACTCTCAATAAGATAATAACTCTCCAATTTGAAAATAAAGAAAAATAGGAATAAAACTCTCAATAAGATAATAACTCTTCAATTAGAAAATAAAGAAAAATAGGAATAAACTCTCAATAAGATAATAACTCTTCAATTAGATACTAAAGAAAATAGGAATAAAACTCCTCAATAAGATAATAACTCTTCAATTAGTTACTAAAGAAAATAGGAATAAACTCCTCAATAAGATAATAAACTCTTCAATTAGATACTAAAGAAAAATAGGAATAAAATCCTCAATAAGATAATAACTCTTCAATTAGAAAATAAAGAAAAATAGGAATAAAACTCCCTCAATAAGATAATAACTCTTCACTAGATACTAGCAAAATAGGAATAAAACTCCCTAATAAGATAATAACCTCCACTGAAAATAAAGAAAAAATAGGAATAAAACTCCTCAATAAGATAATAACTCTTCAATTATATACTAAAGAAAAATAGGAATAAAACTCCTCAATAAGATAATAACTCTCCAATTTGAAAATAAAGGAAAATAGGAATAAAAACTCCTCAATAAAATAATAACTCTTCAATTAGGATACTAAAGAAAAAATAGGAATAAACTCCTCAATAAGATAATAACTCCTCAATTAGATACTAAAGAAAAATAGAACAAAACTCCTCAATAAGATAATAACTCTCCACCAGAAAATAAAGAAAATACGAATAAACTCTTCAATAAGATAATGACATTTCTCAATTAGAAAATAAAGAAAATAGGAATAAAACTCCTCAATAAGATAATAACTCTCCGATTAGAAAATAAAGAAAATGGGAATAAAACTCCCCAATAAGATAAATAACTCTTCAATTAGATACTAAAGTAAAATAGGAATAAAACTCCTCAATAAGATAATAACTCTCCAATTTGAAAATAAAGAAAATATAAAATTAAAACCCTCAACAAGACAATAACTTCAATTATATACTAAAGAAAATAGGAATAAAACTCTCAATAAGATAATAACTCCATTTGAAAATAAAGAAAATAAAACAAAACCCTAATAAGACAATGAAACTCTTCAATTAGAAAATAAAGAAAATAGGAATAAAACTCCTCAATAAGATAAGTCAACTCTTCACTGATACTAAAAGAAAATAGGAATAAACTCCTCAATAAGATAATAACTCTCAATTAGTTACTAAAGAAAAATATAGGAATAAAACTCTCAATAAGACAATAAATTAATTAGATACCAAAGAAAAGAATAGAAACTCCTCAATAAGATAATAACTCTTCAATTAGGAAAATAAAGAAAAAAATAGGAATAAAAACTCCTCAATAAGATAATAACTCTCAATTAGACATTAAAAAAACAGGAATAAAACTCTCAATAAGATAACTCTTAATTAAAAATAAAGAAAAAATAGGAATAAACTCTCATAACAAGATAATAATCAATTATATACTAAAGAAAATAGGGAATAAACTCTCAATAAGATAATAACTCTCCAATTTGAAAATAAAGAAAAATAGGAATAAAAAACTCCTCAAGAAATAATAACTCTTCAATTAGATACTGTAAGAAAATAGAATAAACCTCACAGATAATACCTCAATTAGATACTAAAGAAAAATAGGAATAAACTCCTCAATAAGATAATAACTCTCCAATTAGAAAATAAAGAAAAAACATTTAACAAACTCTTCAATAAGATAATGACATTTCAATTAGATACTAAAGAAAAATAGAAATAAAACTCCTTAATAAGATAATAACTCTCCGATTAGAAAATAAAGAAAATGGAATAAAACTCCCTTAACAAGATAATAACTCTTCAATTAGATACTGGAAGTAAAATAGAATAAATCCCTAATAAGATAATAATTCTCCAATTAGAAAATAAACAAAAATAGGAATAAAACTTCCTCAATAAGATAATAATTCTTCATCAGATACTAAAGAAAAATAGGAATAAAACTCCTCAATAAGATAATAACTCTCCAATTTGTAAGAAAAAGAAAAATAGGAATAAAACTCCTCAATGAGATAATAACTCTTCAATTAGATACTAAAAGAAATATAGGAATAAACTCCTAATAAGATAATAAACTCTCCAATTTGAAAATAAAGAAAATAGGAATAAAACTCCTCAATAAGATAATAAACTCTTCAATTAGATACTAAAGAAAAATAGGAATAAAACTCCTCAATAAGATAATAACTCTTCAATTGTGAAAATAAAGAAAATAGGGAATAAAATCCTCAATAAGATAATAACTCTTCAATTAGATAATAAAGAAAAATAGGAATAAAATCCCTCAATAAGATAATAACTCTTCAACTAGATACTAAAGAAAATAGGAATAAAACTCCTCATTAAGATAATAACTCTTCAATTAGAAAATGAAGAAAATAGGAATAAAACTCCTCAATAAGATAATAATTCTTCAATTAGATACTAAAGAAAATAGGAATAAAACTCCTCAATAAGACAATAACTCTTCACCATATACTTCAAAGAAAAATAGGAATAAACTCCTCAATAAGATAATAACTCTCCAATTTGAAAATAAAGAAAAATAGGAATAAAAACTCCTCAATAAGATAATAACTCTTCAATTAGATACTAAAGAAAATAGGAATAAAACCTCAATAAGAGTTAATAACTCTCCAATTTGAAAATAAAGAAAAATAGAATAAAACTCCTCAATAAGATAATAACTCTCCAATTTGAAAATAGGAAAAATAGGAATAAAACTCCTCAATAAGATAATAAAACTCTCCAATTTGAAAATAAAGAAAAATAGGAATAAAACTCCTCAATAAGATAATAACTCTCCAATTTTAAAATAAAGAAAATAGGAATAAAACTCCTCAATAAGATAATAACTCTTCAACAGGATACTAAAGAAAAATGGAAATAAAACTCTCAATACAATAATTACCCAATTAGAAAATAAAGAAAAATAGGAATAAAACTCCTCAATAAGATAATAACTCTTCAATTAGATACTAAAGAAAAATAGGAATAAACTCTCAATAAAGATAATAACTTCAATTTGAAAATAAAGAAAAATAGAACAAAACCTCAATAAGATAATAACTCTCCAATTAGAAAATAAAGAAAAATAGGAATAAAACTCCCCAATAAGATATCAACTTCTTCACTAGATACTAAAAAAAAATAGAATAAAACTCCTCAATAAGACAATAACCCCAATTAGAAAATAAAGAAAAATAGGAATAAAACTCTCAATAAGATAATAAACTCTTCAATTAGATACTAAAGAAAAAATAGGAATAAAAACTCTCAATAAGATATTATCTCTCCAATTAGAAAATAAAGAAAATAGGAATAAACTCCTCAATAAGATAATAACTCTCCAATTAGAAAATAAAGAAAAATAGGAATAAACCTCAATAAGATAATAACTCTTCAATTAGATACTAAAGAAAAATAGAACAAAAACCTCAACAAGACAATAAACTCTTCAATTAGATACTGAAGAAAAATAGTGAACAAAACTCCTCAATAATAATAACTCTTCAATTAGATACACTAAAGAAAGAAAATCAAACTCTCAATAAGATAATAACTCTTCAATTAGATACTAAAGAAAATAGGAATAAAACTCCTCAAAAGATAATAACTCTTCAATTATATACTAAAGAAACAGAATAAACTCTCAATAAGATAATAACTTCAATTTTAAAATAAAGAAAAATAGGAATAAAACTCTAATAAGATAATAACTCTTCAATTAGATACTAAAGAAAAATGGAAATAAAACTCCTCAATACAATAATTACTTCAATTAGAAAAATAAAGAAAAATAGCAATAAAACTCCTCAATAAGATAATAACTCTTCAATTAGATACTAAAGAAAAATAGTAAATAAAACTCTCAATAAGATAAGAATTTTCCAATTTGAAAATAAAGAAAAATAGGAATAAAACTCTCAATAAGATAATAACTCTCCAATTAGAAAATAAAGAAAATAGAATAAAACTCTCAATAAGATAATAACTCTTCAATTAGATACTAAAAAAATAGGAATAAAACTCCTCAATAAGATAATAACTCCTCAATTAGAAAATAAAGAAAATAGAATAAAACTCTCAATAAGATAATAAAAACTCTTCAATTAGATGAGCTAAAGAAAAAATAGGAATAAACTCTCAATAAGATAATATCTCTCCACCACAAAAAAATAAAGAAAAATAGGAATAAAATCAATAAGATAATAACTCTTCACCAGATACTGAAGAAAAATAGGAATAAAACTCCTCAATAAGATAATAACTCTTCAATTAGATACTAAAGAAAAATAGGAATAAATCTCCTCAATAAGATAATAAACTCTTCAATTAGATACTAAAGAAAAATAGGAATAAAACTCCTCAATAAGATAATAACTCTTCAATTAGATACTAAAGAAAAATAGGAATAAAACTCCTCAATAAGATAATAACTCTTCAATTAGAAAATAAAGAAAAATAGGAATAAAACTCCTCAATAAGATAATAATTCTTCAATTAGATACTAAAGAAAAATAGGAATAAAACTCCTCAATAAGATAATAACTCTTCAATTAGAAAATAAAGAAAAATAGGAATAAAACTCCTCAATAAGATAATAACTCTTCAATTAGATACTAAAGAAAAATAGGAATAAAACTCCTCAATAAGATAATAACTCTTCAATTTGAAAATAAAGAAAAATAGGAATAAAACTCCTCAATAAGATAATAACTCTTCAATTAGATACTAAAGAAAAATAGGAATAAAACTCCTCAATAAGATAATAACTCTTCAATTAGTTACTAAAGTAAAATAGGAATAAAACTCCTCAATAAGATAATAAACTCTTCAATTAGATACTAAAGAAAAATAGGAATAAAACTCCTCAATAAGATAATAACTCTTCAATTAGAAAATAAAGAAAAATAGGAATAAAAATCCTCAATAAGATAATAACTCTTCAATTAGATACTAAAGAAAAATAGGAATAAATCTCCTCAATAAGATAATAACTCTTCAATTAGAAAATAAAGAAAAATAGGAATAAAAATCCTCAATAAGATAATAACTCTTCAATTAGAAAATAAAGAAAAATAGGAATAAAACTCCTCAATAAGATAATAACTCTCCAATTTGAAAATAAAGAAAAATAGGAATAAAACTCCTCAATAAGATAATAACTCTTCAATTAGATACTAAAGAAAAATGGGAATAAAACTCCTCAAAAAGATAATAACTCTTCAATTATATACTAAAGAAAAATAGGAATAAAACTCCTCAATAAGATAATAACTCTCCAATTTGAAAATAAAGAAAAATAGGAATAAAACTCCTCGATAAGATAATAACTCTTCAATTAGATACTAAAGAAAAATAGGAATAAAACTCCTCAATAAAATAATAGCTCTTCAATTAGATACTAAAGAAAATGGAAATAAAACTCCTCAATAAGATAATAACTATCCAATTTGAAAATAAAGAAAATAGGAATAAACTTCCTCAATAAGATAATAACTCTTCAATTAGATACTAAAGAAAAATAGGAATAAAACTCCTCAATAAAATAATAGCTCTTCAATTAGATACTAAAGAAAAATGGAAATAAAACTCCCACAAGATAATAACTCTCCAATTATATACTAAAGAAAAATGGAAATAAACTCAATATTGTTAATAACTCTTCAATTAGATACTAAAGAAAAATGGAAATAAAACTCCTCAATAAGATAATAACTATCCAATTTGAAAATAAAGAAAAATAGGAATAAAACTCCTCAATAAGTTAATAACTCTTCAATTAGATACTAAAGAAAAATGGAAATAAAACTCCTCAATACGATAATAACCTCCAATTATATACTAAAGAAAAATAGGAATAAAACTCCTCAATAAGATAATAACTCCTTCAATTAGATAGTAAAGAAAAATAGGAATAAAACTCCTCAATAATATAATAACTCTCCAATTAGAAAATAAACAAAAATATAATGAAACTTCTCAATAAGATAATAACTCTTCAATTAGATACTAAAGAAAAACAGAAATAAAACTCCTCAATACAATAATAACTCTCTCCATTTGAAAATAAAGAAAAATAGGAAATAAATCTCCTCAATAAGATAATAACTCTTCAATTAGATACTAAAGAAAAATAGGAATAAAACTCCTCAATAAGATAATAACTCTCCAATTTGAAAATAAAGAAAAATGGAATAAAACTCCTCAATAAGATAATAACTCTTCAATTAGATACTAAAGAAAAATAGGAATAAAACTCCTCAATAAGATAATAACTCTTCAAATGGTTACTAAAGGAAAATAGGAATAAAACTCCTCAATAAGATAATAAACTCTTCAATTAGATACTAAAGAAAAATAGGAATAAAACTCCTCAATAAGATAATAACTCTTCAATTAGTTACTAAAGAAAAATAGGAATAAAACTCCTCAATAAGATAATAATAAACTCTTCAATTAGATACTAAAGAAAAATAGGAATAAAACTCCTCAATAAGATAATAATTCTTCAATTAGATACTAAAGAAAAATAGGAATAAAACTCCTCAATAAGATAATAACTCTTCACTAGAAAATAAAGAAAAAATAGGAATAAACTCAATAAGATAATAACTCTTCAATTAGATACTAAAGAAAAAATAGGAATAAAACTCCCTCAATAAGATAATAACTCTTCAATTTGAAAATAAAGAAAAATAGGAATAAAACTCCTCAATAAGATAATAACTCTTCAATTAGATACTAAAGAAAAATAGGAATAAAACTCCTCAATAAGATAATAACTCTTCAATTAGTTACTAAAGTAAAATAGGAATAAAACTCCTCAATAAGATAATAAACTCTTCAATTAGATACTAAAGAAAATAGGAATAAAACTCCTCAATAAGATAATAACTCTTCAATTAGAAAATAAAGAAAAATAGGAATAAAAATCCTCAATAACATAATAACTCTTCAATTATATACTAAAGAAAAATAGGAATAAATCTCCTCAATAAGATAATAACTCTTCAATTAGAAAATAAAGAAAAATAGGAATAAAAAAATCCTCAATAAGATAATAACTCTTCAATTAGAAAATAAAGAAAAATAGGAATAAAACTCCTCAATAAGATAATAACTCTCCAATTTGAAAATAAAGAAAAAATAGGAATAAAACTCCTCAATAAGATAATAACTCTTCAATTAGATACTAAAGAAAAATGGGAATAAAACTCCTCAAAAAAGATAATAACTCTTCAATTATATACTAAAGAAAAATAGGAATAAAACTCCTCAATAAGATAATAACTCTCCGAAAAATAAAGAAAAATAGGAATAAAACTCCTCAATAAGATAATAACTCTTCAATTAGATACTAAAGAAAAATAGGAATAAAACTCTCAATAAAATAATAGCTCTTCAATTAGATAATAAAGAAAAATGGAAATAAAACTCCTCAATAAGATAATAACTCTCCAATTATATACTAAAGAAAAATGGAAATAAAACTCCTCAATACGATAATAACTCTTCAATTAGATACTAAAGAAAAATGGAAATAAAACTCCTCAATAAGATAATATAACCATCATCCAATTTGTACAGGAAAAATAGGAATAAACCCTCAATAAGATAATAACTCTTCAATTAGATACTAAAGAAAAATGGAAATAAAACTCCTCAATACGATAGCACAACTTCTCCACTATATACTAAAGAAAAATAGGAATAAAACTCCTCAATAAGATAATAACTCTTCAATTAGATACTAAAGAAAAATAGGAATAAAACTCAGTCAATATAATAACTTCAATAGAAAAATAAAACAAAAATAGGAATAAAACTCCCTCAATAAGATAATAACTCTTCAATTAGATACTAAAGAAAAACAGAAATAAAACTCCTCAATACAATAATAACTCTCCATTTAAAAATAAAGAAAAATAGGAATAAATCTCCTCAATAAGATTAGCTGACTCTTCAATTAGGATACTAAAGAAAATAGAATAAAACTCCTCAATAAGATATAACTTCTCCAATTTGAAAATAAAAGAAAATGGAATAAAACTCCTCAATAAGATACAACTTCAAGACTAGGATACTAAAGAAAAATAGGAACAAAAACTCCTCAATAAGATAATAACTCTTCAATTAGTTAATAAAGAAAAATAGGAATAAAACTCCTCAATAAGATAATAAACTCTTCAATTAGATACTAAAGAAAAATAGAATAAACTCCTCAATAAGATAATAACTCTTCAATTAGTTACTAAAGAAAATAGGAATAAAACTCCTCAATAAGATAATAAACTCTTCAATTAGATACTAAAGTAAAATAGGAATAAAACTCCTCAATAAGATAATAACTCTTCAATTAGAAAATAAAGAAAAATAGGAATAAAACTCCTCAATAAGATAATAACTCTTCACTAGGAAAATAAAGATGACAGGAATAAACTCCCACAAGACAATAAACTCTTCAATTATATACTAAAGAAAAATAGGAATAAAACTCCTCAATAAGATAATAACTCTTCAATTAGAAATAAAGAAAAATAGGAATAAAAACCCTCAATAAGATAGTACAACTCTTCAATTAGAAAATAAAGAAAAATAGGAATAAAACTCCCCAATAAGATAATAACTCTTCAATTAGATACTAAAGAAAAATAGGAATAAAACTCCTCAATAAGATAATAACTCTTCAATTAGAAAATAAAGAAAAATAGGAATAAAACTCCTCAATAAGATAATAACTCTTCAATTAGATACTAAAGAAAAATAGGAATAAAACTCCTGAATAAGATAATAACTCTTCAATTAGATACTAAAGAAAAATAGGAATAAAACTCCTCAATAAGATAATAACTCTTCAATTATATACTAAAGAAAAATAGGAATAAAACTCCTCAATAAGATAATAACTCTTCAATTAGAAAATAAAGAAAAATAGGAATAAAAATCCTCAATAAGATAATAACTCTTCAATTAGATACTAAAGAAAAATAGGAATAAATCTCCTCAATAAGATAATAACTCTTCAATTAGAAAATAAAGAAAAATAGGGTCAGGACCTCAATAAGATAATAACTCTTCAATTAGAAAATAAAGAAAAATAGGAATAAAACTCCTCAATAAGATAATAACTCTCCAATTTGAAAATAAAGAAAAATAGGAATAAAACTCCTCAATAAGATAATAACTCTTCAATTAGATACTAAAGAAAAATGGAATAAAACTCTCAAAAAAAGATAATAACTCTTCAATTATATACTAAAGAAAAATAGGAATAAAACTCCTCAATAAGATAATAACTCTCCAATTTGAAAATAAAGAAAAATAGAAGCAACTCTCAATAAGATAATAACTCTTCAATTAGATAATAAAGAAAATAGAAATAAAACTCCTCAATAAAATAATAGCTCTTCAATTAGATACTAAAGAAAATGGAAATAAAACTCCTCAATAAGATAATAACTCTCCAATTATATACTAAAGAAAATGGAAATAAAACTCCTCAATACGATAATAACTCTTCAATTAGATACTAAAGAAAAATGGAAATAAAACTCCTCAATAAGATAATAACTATCCAATTTGAAAATAAAGAAAAAATAGGAATAAAACTCAATAAGATAATAACTCTTCAATTAGATACTAAAGAAAAATGGAAATAAAACTCCTCAATACGATAATAACTCTCCAATTATATACTAAAGAAAAATAGGAAGAACTCAATAAAGATAATAACTCTTCAATTAGATACTAAAGAAAAATAGGAATAAAACTCCTCAATAATATAATAACTCTCCAATTAGAAAATAAAACAAAAATAGGAATAAAACTCCTCAATAAGATAATAACTCTTCAATTAGATACTAAAGAAAACAGAAATAAAACTTCAATACAATAATAAACTCTCTCCATTTGAAAATAAAGAAAAATAGGAATAAATCTCCTCAATAAGATAATAACTCTTCAATTAGATAATTAAAAAGAAAAATAGGAATAAAACTCCTCAATAAGATAATAACTCTCCCAATTGGAAAATAAAGAAAAATAAAACTCCTCAATAAGATAATAACTCTTCAATTAGATACTAAAGAAAAATAGGAATAAACTCCTCAATAAGATAATAACTCTTCAATTAGTTACTAAAGAAAAAAATAGGAATAAAACTCCTCAATAAGATAATAAACTCTTCAATTAGATACTAAAGAAAAAATAGGAATAAACTCCTCAATAAGATAATAACTCTTCAATTAGTTACTAAAGAAAATAGGAATAAAACTCCTCAATAAGATAATAAACTCTTCAATTAGATACTAAAGTAAAATAGGAATAAAACTCCTCAATAAGATAATAACTCTTCAATTAGAAAATAAAGAAAAATAGGAATAAAACTCCTCAATAAGATAATAACTCTTCAATTAGAAAATAAAGAATAATAGGAATAAAACTCCTCAATAAGACAATAAACTTTTCAATTATATACTAAAGAAAAATAGGAATAAAACTCCTCAATAAGATAATAACTCTTCAATTAGAAAATAAAGAAAAATAGGAATAAAACTCCTCAATAAGATAATAACTCTTCAATTAGAAAATAAAAATAAAGAAAAATAGGAATAAAACTCCTCAATAAGATAATAACTCTTCAATTAGTTACTAAAGAAAAATAGGAATAAAACTCCTCAATAAGATAATAAACTCTTCAATTAGATACTAAAGAAAATAGGAATAAAACTCCTCAATAAGATAATAACTCTTCAATTAGTTACTAAAGAAAAATAGGAATAAAACTCCTCAATAAGATAATAAACTCTTCAATTAGATACTAAAGAAAAATAGGAATAAAACTCCTCAATAAGATAATAATTCTTCAATTAGATACTAAAGAAAAATAGGAATAAAACTCCTCAATAAGATAATAACTCTTCAATTAGAAAATAAAGAAAAATAGGAATAAAAACTCCTCAATAAGATAATAACTCTTCAATTAGATACTAAAGAAAAATAGGAATAAACCTCAATAAGATAATAACTCTTCAATTTGAAAATAAAGAAAAATAGGAATAAAACTCCTCAATAAGATAATAATCCTTCAATTAGATACTAAAGAAAAATAGGAATAAAACTCCTCAATAAGATAATAACTCTTCAATTAGTTACTAAAGTAAAATAGGAATAAAACTCCTCAATAAGATAATAAACTCTTCAATTAGATACTAAAGAAAATAGGAATAAAACTCCTCAATAAGATAATAACTCTTCAATTAGAAAATAAAGAAAAATAGAATAAAAATCCTCAATAACATAATAATAACTCTTCAATTATATACTAAAGAAAAATAGGAATAAATCTCCTCAATAAGATAATAACTCTTCAATTAGAAAATAAAGAAAAATAGGAATAAAAATCCTCAATAAGATAATAACTCTCCTTCAATTAGAAAATAAAGAAAAATAGGAATAAAACTCCTCAATAAGATAATAACTCTCCAATTTGAAAATAAAGAAAAATAGTAGCTAAAACTCCTCAATAAGATAATAACTTCAATTAGATACTAAAGAAAAATGGGGAATAAAACTCCTCAAAAAGATAATAACTCAATTATATAATAAAGAAAAATAGGAATAAAACTCCTCAATAAGATAATAACTCTCCAATTTGAAAATAAAGAAAATAGGAATAAAACTCCTCAATAAGATAATAACTCTTCAGATACTAAAGAAAAATAGGAATAAACTCCTCAATAAAATAATAGCTCTTCAATTAGATACTAAAGAAAAAAATTAGAAATAAAACTCCTCAATAAGATAATAACTCTCCAATTATATACTAAAGAAAAATGGAAATAAAACTCCTCAATACGATAATAACTCTTCAATTAGATACTCAAAGAAAATGGAAATAAAACTCAATAAGATAATAACTATCCAATTTGAAAATAAAGAAAAATAGGAATAAAACTCCTCAATAAGATAATAACTCTTCAATTAGATACTAAAGAAAATGGAAATAAACTCAATACGATAATAACTCTCCATCTATATACTAAAGAAAAATAGGAATAAAACTCCTCAATAAGATAATAACTCTTCAATTAGATACTAAAGAAAATAGGAATAAAACTCCTCAATAATATAATAACTCTCCAATTAGAAAATAAACAAAAATAGGAATAAAACTCCTCAATAAGATAATAACTCTTCAATTAGATACTAAAGAAAAACAGAAATAAAACTCCTCAATACAATAACTCTCTCCATTTGAAAATAAAGAAAATAGGAATAAATCTCCTCAATAAGATAATAACTCTTCAATTAGATACTAAAGAAAAATAGGAATAAAACTCCTCAATAAGATAATAACTCTCCAATTTGAAAATAAAGAAAAATGGAATAAAACTCCTCAATAAGATAATAACTCTTCAATTAGATACTAAAGAAAAATAGGAATAAAACTCCTCAATAAGATAATAACTCTTCAATTAGTTACTAAAGAAAAATAGGAATAAAAACTCCTCAATAAGATAATAAACTCTTCAATTAGATACTAAAGAAAAATAGGAATAAAACTCAATAAGATAATAACTCTTCAATTAGTTACTAAAGAAAATAGGAATAAAACTCCTCAATAAGATAATAAACTTTTCAATTAGATACTAAAGTAAAATAGGAATAAAACTCCTCAATAAGATAATAACTCTTCAATTAGAAAATAAAGAAAAATAGGAATAAAACTCCTCAATAAGATAATAACTCTTCAATTAGAAAATAAAGAAAAATAGGAATAAAACTCCTCAATAAGATAATAACTCTTCAATTAGATACTAAAGAAAAATAGGAATAAACTCCTCAATAAGATAATAACTCTTCAATTAGAAATAAAGAAAAATAGGAATAAAACTCCTCAATAAGATAATAACTCTTCAATTAGATACTAAAGAAAAATAGGAATAAAACTCCTGAATAAGATAGCTAACTCTTCAATTTGATACTAAAGAAAATAGGAATAAAACTCCTCAATAAGATAATAACTCTTCAATTATATACTAAAGAAAAATAGGAATAAAACTCCCCAATAAGATAATAATAACTCTTCAATTAGAAAATAAAGAAAAATAGGAATAAAAATCCTCAATAAGATAATAACTCTTCAATTAGATACTAAAGAAAAATAGGAATAAATCTCCTCAATAAGATAATAACTCTTCAATAAAGTAAAGAAAAATAGGAATAAAAATCCTCAATAAGATAATAACTCTTCAATTAGAAAATAAAGAAAAAATAGGAATAAAACTCCTCAATAAGATAATAACTCTCCAATTTGAAAATAAAGAAAAATAGGAATAAAACTCCTCAATAAGATAATAACTCTTCAATTAGATACTAAAGAAAAATGGGAATAAAACTCCTCAAAAAGATAATAACTCTTCAATTATATACTAAAGAAAAATAGGAATAAAACTCCTCAATAAGATAATAACTCTCCAATTTGAAAATAAAGAAAAATAGGAATAAAACTCCTCAATAAGATAATAACTCTTCAATTAGATAAAGAAAAATAGGAATAAACTCCCAATAAAATAATAGCTCTTCAATTAGATACTAAAGAAAAATGGAAATAAAAACTCCTCAATAAGATAATAACTCTCCAATTATATACTAAAGAAAAATGGAAATAAAACTCCTCAATACGATAATAACTCTTCAATTAGATACTAAAGAAAATGGAAATAAAACTCCTCAATAAGATAATAACTATCCAATTTGAAAATAAAGAAAAATAGGAATAAAACTCCTCAATAAGATAATAACTCTTCAATTAGATACTAAAGAAAAATGGAAATAAAACTCAACATAATAAATCTCCAATTATATACTAAAGAAAAATAGGAATAAACTCCTCAATAAGATAATAACTCTTCAATTAGATACTAAAGAAAAATAGGAATAAAACTCCTCAATAATATAATAACTCTCCAATTAGAAAATAAACAAAAATAGGAATAAAACTCCTCAATAAGATAATAACTCTTCAATTAGATAAAGAAAACAGAAATAAAACTCCTCAATACAATAATAACTCTCTCCATTTGAAAATAAAGAAAAATAGGAATAAATCTCCTCAATAAGATAATAACTCTTCAATTAGATACTAAAGAAAATAGGAATAAAACTCCTCAATAAGATAATAACTCTCCAATTTGAAAATAAAGAAAATGGAATAAAACTCCTCAATAAGATAATAACTCTTCAATTAGATACTAAAGAAAAATAGGAATAAAACTCCTCAATAAGATAATAACTCTTCAATTAGTTACTAAAGAAAAATAGGAATAAAACTCCTCAATAAGATAATAAACTCTTCAATTAGATACTAAAGAAAAATAGGAATAAAACTCCTCAATAAGATAATAACTCTTCAATTAGTTACTAAAGAAAATAGGAATAAAACTCCTCAATAAGATAATAAACTCTTCAATTAGATACTAAAGTAAAATAGGAATAAAACTCCTCAATAAGATAATAACTCTTCAATGGGAAAATAAAGAAAAATAGGAATAAAACTCCTCAATAAGATAATAACTCTTCAATTAGAAAATAAAGAATAATAGGAATAAAACTCCTCAATAAGACAATAAACTCTTCAATTATATACTAAAGAAAATAGGAATAAAACTCCTCAATAAGATAATAACTCTTCAATTAGAAAATAAAGAAAAATAGGAATAAAACTCCTCAATAAGATAATAACTCTTCAATTAGGAAAATAAAGAAAAAATAGGAATAAAAACTCCTCAATAAGATAATAACTCTTCAATTAGATACTAAAGAAAAAATAGAAATAAAACTCCTCAATAAGATAATAACTCTTCAATTAGAAAATAAAGAAAAATAGGAATAAACTCCTCAATAAGATAATAACTCTTCAATTAGATACTAAAGAAAAATAGGAATAAAACTCCTCAATAAGATAATAACTCTTCAATTAGATACTAAAGAAAAATAGGAATAAACTCCTCAATAAGATAATAATCCTTCAATTATATACTAAAGAAAAATAGGAATAAAACTCCTCAATAAGATAATAACTCTCCAATTTGAAAATAAAGAAAAATAGGAATAAAACTCCTCAATAAGATAATAACTCTTCAAATAGATACTAAAGAAAAATAGGAATAAAACTCAATATGATAATAACTCTCCAATTAGAAAATAAAGAAAAATAGGAATAAACTCCTCAATAAGATAATAACTCTTCAATTAGATACTAAAGAAAAATAGGAATAAAACTCCTCAATAAGATAATAACTCTTCAATTAGATACTAAAGAAAAATAGGAATCAAACTCCTCAATAAGATAATAACTCTCCAATTAGAAAATAAAGAAAAATAGGAATAAAACTCCCTGTCAGATAATAACTCTTCAATTAGAAAATAAAGTATAATAGGAATAAAACTCCTCAAATAAGACAATAAACTCTTCAATTAGATACTAAAGAAAATAGGAATAAAACTCCTCAATAAGATAATAACTCTTCAAATCAGATACTAAAGAAAAATAGGAATAAACTCCTCAATAAGATAATAACTCTTCAATTAGTTACTAAAGAAAAATAGGAATAAAACTCCTCAATAAGATAATAAACTCTTCAATTAGATAATAAAGAAAATAGGAATAAAACTCCTCAATAAGATAATAACTCTTCAATTAGAAAATAAAGAAAAATAGGAATAAAACTCCTCAATAAGATAATAACTCTTCAATTAGATACTAAAGAAAAATAGGAATAAAACTCCTCAATAAGATAATAACTCTTCAATTAGATACTAAAGAAAATAGAATAAAACTCTCAATAAGATAATAACTCTTCAATTAGAAAATAAAGAAAAATAGGAATAAACTCCTCAATAAGATAATAACTCTCCAATTTGAAAATAAAGAAAAATAGGAATAAACTCAATAAGATAATAACTCTTCAATTAGATACTAAAGAAAAATGGAAATAAAACTCCTCAATACAATAATAACTCTCCAATTAGAAAAATAAAGAAAAATAGGAATAAAACTCCTCAATAAGATAACTCTTCAATTAGGATACTAAAGAAAATAGAATCAAACTCCTCAATAAGATAATAACTCTCCAATTAGAAAATAAAGAAAAATAGGAATAAAACTCCTCAATAAGATAATAACTCTTCAATTAGAAAATAAAGAATAATAGGAATAAAACTCCTCAATAAGATAATAAACTCTTCAATTAGATACTAAAGAAAAAATAGGAATAAAACTCCTCAATAAGATAATAACTCTTCAATTAGATACTAAAGAAAAATGGAAATAAAACTCCTCAATACGATAATAACTCTTCAATTAGATACTAAAGAAAATGGAAATAAAACTCCTCAATAAGATAATAACTATCCAATTTGAAAATAAAGAAAAATAGGAATAAAACTCCTCAATAAGATAATAACTCTTCAATTAGATACAAAGAAAAATGGAAATAAAACTCCTCAATACGATAATAACTCTCCAATTATATACAAAAGAAAAATAGGAATAAAACTCCTCAATAAGATAATAACTCTCCAATTAGAAAAATAAAGAAAAATAGGAATAAAACTCCTCAATAAGATAATAACTCTTCAATTAGAAAATAAAGAATAATAGGAATAAAACTCCTCAATAAGATAATAAACTCTTCAATTAGATACTAAAGAAAAATAGGAATAAAACTCCTCAATAAGATAATAACTCTCCAATTATATACTAAAGAAAAATGGAAATAAAACTCCTCAATACGATACTCTTCAATTAGATACTAAAGAAAAATGGAAATAAAACTCCTCAATAAGATAATAACTATCCAATTTGAAAATAAAGAAAAATAGGAATAAAACTCCTCAATAAGATAATAACTCTTCAATTAGATAATTAAAGAAAAATGGAAATAAAACTCCTCAATACGATAATAACTTCCAATTATATACTAAAGAAAATAGGAATAAAACTCTCAATAAGATAATAACTCTTCACATACTAAAGAAAAATAGGTCAAACTCCTCAATAATATAATAACTCTCCAATTAGAAAATAAACAAAAATAGGAATAAAACTCCTCAATAAGATAATAACTCTTCAATTAGATACTAAAGAAAAAACAGAAATAAAACTCCTCAATACAATAATAACTCTCTCCATTTGAAAATAAAGAAAAATAGGAATAAATCTCCTCAATAAGATAATAACTCTTCAATTAGATACTAAAGAAAAATAGGAATAAAACTCCTCAATAAGATAATAACTCTCCAATTTGAAAATAAAGAAATGGAATAAAACTCCTCAATAAGATAATAACTCTTCAATTAGATACTAAAGAAAAATAGGAATAAAACTCCTCAATAAGATAATAACTCTTCAATTAGTTACTAAAGAAAAATAGGAATAAAACTCCTCAATAAGATAATAAACTCTTCAATTAGATACTAAAGAAAAATAGGAATAAAACTCCTCAATAAGATAATAACTCTTCAATTAGTTACTAAAGAAAAATAGGAATAAAACTCCTCAATAAGATAATAAACTCTTCAATTAGATACTAAAGAAAATAGGAATAAAACTCCTCAATAAGATAATAACTCTTCAATTAGAAAATAAAGAAAAATAGGAATAAAACTCTCAATAAGATAATAACTCTTCAATTAGAAAATAGTAAGAATAATAGGAATAAAACTCCTCAATAAGACAATAAACTCTTCAATTATATACTAAAGAAAAATAGGAATAAAACTCCTCAATAAGATAATAACTCTCTGAAAGAGAAATTAGAAAATAAAGAAAATAGAATAAAACTCCTCAATAAGATAATAACTCTTCAATTAGAAAATAAAGAAAAATAGGAATAAAACTCCTCAATAAGATAATAACTCTTCAATTAGATACTAAAGAAAATAGGAATAAAAACTTCAATAAGATAATAACTCTTCAATTAGAAAATAAAGAAAAAATAGGAATAAAACTCCTCAATAAGATAATAACTCTTCAATTAGATACTAAAGAAAAATAGGAATAAAACTCCTCAATAAGATAATAACTCTTCAATTAGATACTAAAGAAAAATAGGAATAAAACTCCTCAATAAGATAATAACTCTTCAATTATATACTAAAGAAAAAAGGAATAAAACTCCTCAATAAGATAATAACTCTCCAATTTGAAAATAAAGAAAAATAGGAATAAAACTCCTCAATAAGATAATAACTCTTCAAATAGATACTAAAGAAAAATAGGAATAAAACTCCTCAATATGATAATAACTCTCCAATTAGAAAATAAAGAAGAAGTAGGAATAAAACTCCTCAATAAGATAATAACTCTTCAATTAGATACTAAAGAAAATAGGAATAAAACTCCTCAATAAGATAATAACTCTTCAATTAGATACTAAAGCAGTAATGGAATCAAACTCCTCAATAAGATAATAACTCTCCAATTAGAAAATAAAGAAAATAGAAATTTTCAGTAAAACTCCTCAATAAGATAATAACTCTTCAATTAGAAAATAAAGTATAATAGGAATAAAACTCCTCAATAAGACAATAAACTCTTCAATTAGATACTAAAGAAAAATAGGAATAAAACTCCTCAATAAGATAATAACTCTTCAATTAGATACTAAAGAAAAATAGGAATAAAACTCCTCAATAAGATAATAACTCTTCAATTAGAAAATAAAGAAAAATAGGAATAAAACTCCTCAATAAGATAATAACTCTTCAATTAGATACTAAAGAAAATAGGAATAAAACTCCTCAATAAGATAATAACTCTTCAATTAGATACTAAAGAAAAAGGAATAAACTCCTAATAAGATAATAACTCTTCAATTAGAAAATAAAGAAAAAATAGGAATAAACTCCTCAATAAGATAATAACTCTCCAATTTGAAAATAAAGAAAAATAGGAATAAAACTCCTCAATAAGCATAATAACTCAATTAGATACTAAAGAAAAATGGAAATAAAACTCCTCAATACAATAATAACTCTCCAATTAGAAAATAAAGAAAAATAGGAATAAACTCCTCAATAAGATAATCCTTCAATTAGATACTAAAGAAAATAGGAATCAAACTCCTCAATAAGATAATAACTCTCCAATTAGAAAATAAAGAAAAATAGGAATAAAACTCCTCAATAAGGTAATAACTTTCAATTAGAAAATAAAGAATAATAGGAATAAAACTCCTCAATAAGATAATAAACTCTTCAATTAGATACTAAAGAAAAATAGGAATAAAACTCCTCAATAAGATAATAAACTCTTCAATTAGATACTAAAGAAAAATAGGAATAAATCTCCTCAATAAGATAATAAACTCTTCAATTAGATACTAAAGAAAAATAGGAATAAAACTCCTCAATAAGATAATAATTCTTCAATTAGATACTAAAGAAAAATAGGAATAAAACTCCTCAATAAGATAATAACTCTCTAATTAGGATACTAAAGAAAATAGGAATAAAACTCCTCAATAATATAATAACTCTCCAATTAGAAAATAAACAAAAATAGGAATAAAACTCCTCAATAAGATAATAACTCTCCAATTTGAAAATAAAGAAAAATAGGAATAAAACTCCTCAATAAGATAATAACTCTTCAATTAGATACTAAAGAAAAATAGGAATAAAACTCCTCAATAAAATAATAGTTTCATCATTACCAAAGAAAAATGGAAATAAAACTCCTCAATAAGATAATAACTCTCCAATTATATACTAAAGAAAAAAATGGAAATAAAACTCCTCAATACGATAATAACTCTTCAATTAGATACTAAAGAAAATGAAATAAAATTTCTAATAAGATAATAACTATCCAATTCCAAAATAAAGAAAAATAGGAATAAAACTCCTCAATAAGATAATAACTCTTCAATTAGATACTAAAGAAAAATGGAAATAAAACTCCTCAATACGATAATAACTCTCCAATTATTATATACTAAAGAAAAATAGGAATAAAACTCCTCAATAAATATAATAACTCTTCAATTAGATAGACAAATAAAAGAAAAATAGGAATAAAACTCTCAATAATATAATAACTCTCCAATTAGAAAATAAACAAAAATAGGAATAAAACTCCTCAATAAGATAATAACTCTTCAATTAGATACTAAAGAAAAACAGAAATAAAACTCCTCAATACAATAATAACTCTCTCCATTTGAAAATAAAGAAAAATAGGAATAAATCTCCTCAATAAGATAATAACTCTCAATTAGATACTAAAGAAAAATAGGAATAAAACTCCCAATAAGATAATAACTCTCCAATGAAAATAAAGAAAATGGAAATAAAACTCCTCAATAAGATAATAACTCTTCAATTAGATACTAAAGAAAAATAGGAATAAAACTCCTCACAAGATAATAACTCTTCAATTAGTTACTAAAGAAAAATAGGAATAAAACTCCTCAATAAGATAATAAACTCTTCAATTAGATACTAAAGAAAAATAGGAATAAAACTCCTCAATAAGATAATAACTCTTCAATTAGTTACTAAAGAAAAATAGGAATAAAACTCCTCAATAAGATAATAAACTCTTCAATTAGATACTAAAGTAAAATAGGAATAAAACTCCTAACAAGATAAATTTCAATTAGAAAAAAAGAAAAAGGAATAAACCCTCAACATATAATAACTCTTCAATTAGAAAATAAAGAATAATAGGAATAAAACTCCTTAACAAGACAATAAACTCTTCAATTATATACTAAAGAAAAATAGGAATAAAACTCCTCAATAAGATAATAACTCTTCAATTAGAAAATAAAGAAAAATAGGAATAAAATTTCTCAATAAGATAATAACTCTTCAATTAGAAAATAAAGAAAAATAGGAACAAAACTCAATAAGATAATAACTCTTCAATTAGATACTAAAGAAAAATAGGAAGAAACTCCTCAATAAGATAATAACTCTTCAATTAGAAAATAAAGAAAAAATAGGAATAAAATTCCTCAATAAGATAATAACTCTTCAATTAAGGTACTAAAGAAAAATAGGAATAAAACTCCTGAACAAGATAATAACTCTTCAATTAGATACTAAAGAAAAATAGGAATAAAAACTCCTCAATAAGATAATAACTCTTCACTATATACTAAAGAAAAATAGGAATAAAACTCCTCAATAAGATAATAACTCTTCAATTAGAAAATAAAGAAAAATAGGAATAAAAATCACAATAAGATAATAACTCTTCAATTAGATACTAAAGAAAAAAATAGGAATAAATCTCCTCAATAAGATAATAACTCTTCTAATTAGAAAATAAAGAAAAATAGGAATAAAAATCCTCAATAAGATAATAACTCTCTCAATTAGAAAATAAAGAAAAATAGGAATAAAACTCTCAATAAGATAATAACTCTCCAATTTGAAAATAAAGAAAAATAGGAATAAAACTCCTCAATAAGATAATAACTCTTCAATTAGATACTAAAGAAAAATGAATAAAACTCCTCAAAAGATAATAACTCTTCAATTATACATTAAAAGAAATAGGAATAAACTCCTCAATAAGATAATAACTCTCCAATTTGAAAATAAAGAAAAATAGAACAAACTCCCTTAACAAGATAATAACTCTTCAATTAGATACTAAAGAAAAATAGGAATAAAACTCCTCAATAAAATAATAGCTCTTCAATTAGATACTAAAGAAATAATAAAACTCCTCAATAAGATAGTATCTCCAATTATATACTAAAGAAAAAAATGGAAATAAAACTCTCAATACGATAATAACTCTTCAATTAGATACTAAAGAAAAATGGAAATAAAACTCCTCAATAAGATAATAACTATCCAATTTGAAAATAAAGAAAAATAGGAATAAAACTCCTCAATAAGATAATAACTCTTCACCAGATACTAAAGAAAAAATGGAAATAAAACTCCTCAATACGATAATAACTCTCCACTATATACCAAAGAAAAATAGGAATAAAACTCCTCAATAAGATAATAACTCTTCAATTAGATACTAAAGAAAAATAGGAATAAAACTCCTCAATAATATAATAATCAATTAGAAAATAAACAAAAATAGGAATAAAACTCCTCAATAAGATAGTAACTCTTCAATTAGATACCAAAGAAAAACAGAAATAAAACTCCTCAATACAATAATAACTCTCTCCATTTGAAAATAAAGAAAATAGTAGAATAAACTCTCAATAAGATAGCTAACCAATTAGATACTAAAGAAAAAATAGGAATAAAACTCCTCAATAAGATAATAACTCTCCAATTTTGAAAATAAAGGAAATGGAATAAAACTCCTCAATAAGATAACTCTTCAATTAGATACTAAAGAAAAATAGGAATAAAACTCCTCAATAAGATAATAACTCTTCAATTAGTTACTAAAGAAAATAGGAATAAAAACTCCTCAATAAGATAATAAACTCTTCAATTAGATACTAAAGAAAAATAGGAATAAACTCCTCAATAAGATAATAACTCTTCAATTAGTTACTAAAGTAAAAATAGGAATAAAACTCCTCAATAAGATAATAAACTCTTCAATTAGATACTAAAGTAAAATAGAAATAAAACTCTCAATAAGATAATAACTCTTCAATTAGAAAATAAAAGAAAAATAGGAATAAACTCCCAATAAGATAATAACTCTTCAATTAGAAAATAAAGAATAATAGGAATAAAAACTCCTCAATAAGACAATAAACTCTTCAATTATATACTAAAGAAAAATAGGAATAAAACTCCTCAATAAGATAATAACTCTTCAATTAGAAAATAAAGAAAAAATAGGAATAAAACTCCTCAATAAGATAATAACTCTTCAATTAGAAAAATAAAGAAAAATAGGAATAAACTCTCAATAAGATAATAACTCTTCAATTAGATACTAAAGAAAAATAGGAACAAAACTCTTCAATAATAAGATAATAACTCTTCAATTAGAAAATAAAGAAAAAGTAGGAATAAAAACTCCTCAATAAAGAGTTAACAACTCTTCAATTAGATACTAAAGAAAAATAGGAATAAAACTCCTCAATAAGATAATAACTCTTCAATTAGATACTAAAGAAAATAGGAATAAAACTCCTCAATAAGATAATAACTCTTCAATTATATACTAAAGAAAAATAGGAATAAAACTCCTCAATAAGATAATAACTCTCCAATTTGAAAAATAAAGAAAAATAGGAATAAAACTCCTCAATAAGATAATAACTCTTCAAATAGATACTAAAGAAAAATAGGAATAAAACTCCTCAATATGATAATAACTCTCCAATTAGAAAATAAAGAAAAATAGGAATAAACTCCTCAATAAGATAATAACTCTTCAATTAGATAATAAAGAAAAAGAGAATAAAAACTTTCAATAAGATAATAACTCTTCAATTAGATACTAAAGAAAAATAGGAATCAAACTCCTCAATAAGATAATAACTCTCCAATTAGAAAATAAAGAAAAATAGGAATAAAACTCCTCAATAAGATAATAACTCTTCAATTAGAAAATAAAGTATAAGCTAGGAATAAAATTCCTCAATAAGACAATAAACTCTTCAATTAGATACTAAAGAAAAATAGGAATAAACTCCTCAATAAGATAATAACTCTTCAATTAGATACTAAAGAAAAATAGGAATAAACTCCTCAATAAGATAATAACTCTTCAATTAGTTACTAAAGAAAAATAGGAATAAACTCTCAATAAGATAATAAACTCTTCAATTAGATACTAAAGAAAAATAGGAATAAAACTCCTCAATAAGATACAATTTCTCAATTAGAAAATAAAGAAAAATAGGAATAAAACTCCTCAATAAGATAATAACTCTTCAATTAGATACTAAAGAAAAATAGGAATAAAACTCCTCAATAACATAATAACTCTTCAATTAGATACTAAAGAAAAATAGAAGAAAACTCCTCAATAAGATAATAACTCTTCAATTAGAAAATAAAGAAAAATAGGAATAAACTCCTCAATAAGATAATAACTCTCCAATTTGAAAATAAAGAAAAATAGGAATAAAACTCCTCAATAAGATAATAACTCTTCAATTAGATACTAAAGAAAAATGGTAAAATAAAACTCCTCAATACAATAATAATTTCCAATTAGAAAATAAAGAAAAATAGGAATAAAAACTCCTCAATAAGATAACTCTTCAATTAGATATTTTAAAGAAAAATAGGAATCAAAACTCCTCAATAAGATAATAATCAACAGAAAATAAAGAAAAATAGGAATAAAACTCCTCAATAAGATAATAACCTTCTAAATTAGAAAATAAAGAATAATAGGAATAAAACTCCTCAATAAGACAATAAACTCTTCAATTAGATACTAAAGAAAAATAGGAATAAAACTCCTCAATAAGATAATAACTCTTCAATTAGATACTAAAGAAAAATGGAAATAAAACTCCTCAATACGATAATAACTCTTCAATTAGATACTAAAGAAAAATGGAAGAAAACCTCTAATAAGATAATAACTATCCAATTTGAAAATAAAGAAAAATAGGAATAAAACTCCTCAATAAGATAATAACTCTTCAATTAGATACTAAAGAAAAATGGAAATAAAACTCCTCAATACGATAATAACTCTCAATTATATACTAAAGAAAAATAGGAATAAAACTCCTCAATAAGATAATAACTCTCCAATTAGAAAATAAAAAAATAGGAATAAAACTCCTCAATAAGATAATAACTCTTCAATTAGAAAATAAAATAATAATAGGAATAAAACTCCTCAATAAGATAATAAACTCTTCAATTAGATACTAAAGAAAAATAGAATAAAACTCCTCAATAAGATAACAACTCTCCAATTATATACTAAAGAAAAATGGAAATAAAACTCCTCAATACGATAATAATCCTTCAATTAGATACTAAAGAAAAATGGAAATAAAACTCCTCAATAAGATAATAACTATCCAATTTGAAAATAAAGAAAAATAGGAATAAAACTCCCTAATAAGATAATAACTCTTCAATTAGATACTAAAGAAAAATGGAAATAAAACTCCTCAATACGATAATAACTCTCCAATTATATACCAAAAGAAAATAGAAATAAACTCCTCAATAAGATAATAACTCTTCAATTAGATACTAAAGAAAAATAGGAATAAAACTCCTCAATAATATAATAACTCTCCAATTAGAAAATAAACAAAAATAGGAACAAAACTCCTCAATAAGATAATAACTCTTCAATTAGATACTAAAGAAAAAAACAGAAATAAAACTCCTCAATAACACAATAATAACTCTCTCCATTTGAAAATAAAGAAAATAGGAATAAATCTCCTCAATAAGATAATAACTCTTCAATTAGATACTAAAGAAAAATAGGAATAAAACTCCTCAATAAGATAATAACTCTCCAATTTGAAAATAAAGAAAAATGGAATAAAACTCCTCAATAAGATAATAACTCTTCACTAGATACTAAAGAAAAATAGGAATAAAACTCCTCAATAAGATAATAACTCTTCAATTAGTTACTAAAGAAAAATAGGAATAAAACTCCTAATAAGATAATAAACTCTTCAATTAGATACTAAAGAAAAATAGGAATAAAACTCCTCAATAAATATAGTAACACCTTCAATTAGTTACTAAAAGAAAATAGGAATAAAACTCCTCTAATAAATAGTAATAAACTCAGTAATCAGATACTAAAGAAAAAAATAGGAATAAAACTCCCATTGAAGATGAATAACTCTCAATTAAAGGCAGAAAACAGTAATAAAACTCCTCAATAAGATAATAAATTCTTCAATTAGAAAATAAAGAATAATAGGAATAAAACTCCTCAATAAGACAATAAACTCTTCAATTATATACTAAAGAAAAATAGGAATAAAACTCCTCAATAAGATAATAACTCTTCAATTAGAAAATAAAGAAAAATAGGAATAAAACTCCTCAATAAGATAAAATCCCCTTCACCTGTAAAATAAAGAAAAATAGGAATAAAACTCCTCAATAAGATAATAACTCTTCAATTAGATAATAAAGAAAAATAGGAACAAACTCTCAACAAGATAATAACTCTTCAATTAGAAAATAAAGAAAAATAGGAATAAAATCCCCAATAAGATAATAACCTTCAATTAGATAACAAAGAAAAATAGAACAAACTCCTCAATAAGATAATAACTCTTCAATTAGACATTGAATAAAAATAGGAATAAAACTCCTCAATAAGATAATAACTCTTCAATTATATACTAAAGGAAAAAAGAGAAATAAAACTCCTCAATAAGATAATAACTCTCCAATTTGAAAATAAAGAAAATATAACAAACTCCTCAATAAGATAATAACTCTTCAAAAGACATTAAAGAAAAAATAGAATAAAACTCCTCAATACATAATAACTTCCAATTAGAAAATAAAGAAAAATAGAGAACAACTCCTCAATAAGATAACAACTCTTCAATTAGATACTAAAGAAAAATAGGAATAAAACTCCTCAATAAGATAATAACTCTTCAAATTAGACACTAAAGAAAAATAGGAATCAAACTCCTCAATAAGATAATAACTCTCCAATTAGAAAATAAAGAAAAATAGAACAAACTCTCAATAAGATACTAACTCTTCAATTAGAAAATAAAAGTATAATAGGAATAAAACTCCTCAATAAGACAATAAACTCTTCAATTAGATACTAAAGAAAAATAGGAATAAAACTCCTCAATAAGACATAACCTTCAATTAGATACTAAAGAAAAATAGGAATAAAACTCCTCAATAAGATAATAAATCAATTAGTTACACAAGAAAATAGGAATAAAACTCCTCAATACAATAAACTCTTCTATCGAGATACTAAAAGAAAAATAGGAATAAAACTCCTCAATAAGATAATAACTCTTCAATTAGAAAAATAAAGAAAAATAGAAATAAAACTTCAATAAGATAATAACTCTTCAATTAAGATAATAAAACAGCAAAATAGGAATAAAACTCCTCAATAAGATAAGAATTCCTCAATTAGATACTAAAGAAAAATAGGAATAAAACTCCTAATAAATATAATAACTCTTCAATTAGAAAATAAAGAAAAATAGAATAAACTCCTCAATAAAGATAATAACTTCCCAATTTGAAAATAAAGAAAAATAGGAATAAAACTCCTAACAAGATAATAACTCTTCATTTAGATACTAGAAAAATGGGAAATAAAACTCCTCAATACAATAATAACTCTCCAATTAGAAAATAAAGAAAAATAGGAATAAAATCCCTCAATAAGATAACTCTTCAATTAGATACTAAAGAAAAATAGGAATCAAACTCCTCAATAAGATAATAACTCTCCAATTAGAAAAAGAAAAATAGGAATAAAACTCTCAACAAGATAATAACTCTTCAATTAGAAAATAAAGAATAATAGGAATAAAACTCCTCAATAAGATAATAAACTCTTCAATTAGATACTAAAGGAAAAGAAGAGAATAAACTCCTCAATAAGATAATAACTCTTCAATTAGATAATAAAGAAAATGGAAGCACAAAACTCCTCAATACGATAATAACTCTTCAATTAGATACCAAAGAAAAATGGAAATAAACCTCAATAAGATAATAACTATCCAATTTGAAAATAAAGAAAAATAGGAATAAAACTCCTCAATAAGATAATAACTCTTCAATTAGATACTAAAAGAAAATGGAAATAAAACTCCTCAACAATAAGAATAACTCTCCAATTATATACTAAAGAAAAATAGGAATAAAACTCCTCAATAAGATAATAACTCTCCAATTAGAAAATAAAGAAAAATATAACAAACTCCTCAATAAGATAATAACTCTTCAATTAGAAAATAAAGAATAATAGGAACAAAACTCCTCAATAAGATAAACTCTTCAATTAGATACTAAAGAAAATAGGAATAAAACTTCAATAAGATAATAAATCTCCAATTATATACTAAAGAAAAATGGAAATAAAATCCCCAATATAATAACTCTTCAATTAGATACTAAAGAAAAATGGAAATAAAACTCCTCAATAAGATAAGAATCATCCACTGAAAATAAAGAAAAATAGGAACAAAACTCCTCTAACAAGATAATAACTCTAATTAGATACCAAAAAGAAAAATGGAAATAAAACTCCTTACCATAATAACTCTCCAATTATATACTACAGAAAAAAAAATAGGAACAAAAACCCTCAATAAGATAATAACTCTTCAATTAGATACTAAAGAAAATAGGGAATAAAACTCCTCAATAATATAATAACTCTCCAATTAGAAAATAAACAAAACAGGAATAAAACTCCTCAATATAATAACTCTTCAATTAGATACTAAAGAAAAACAGAAATAAAACTCCTCAATACAATAATAACTCTCTCCATTTGAAAACAGAAATAGGAATAAATCTCTCCCTTGTCAATATACTAACTCTTCAATTAGATACTAAAGAAAAAATAGGAATAAAACTCCTCAATAAGATAATAACTTCAATTCATAAAGAAATGGAATAAACTCCTCAATAAGATAATAACTCTTCAATTAGATACTAAAGAAAAAATAGGAAGAAAACTCAATAAGATAATAACTCTTCAATTAGTTACTAAAGAAAAAAATAGGAATAAAACTCCTCAATAAGATAATAAACTCTTCAATTAGATACTAAAGAAAAATAGGAATAAAACTCCTCAATAAGATAATAACTCTTCAATTAGTTACTAAAGAAAATAGGAATAAAACTCCTCAATAAGATAATAAACTCTTCAATTAGATACTAAAGAAAATAGGAATAAAACTCCTCAATAAGATAATAACTCTTCAATTAGAAAATAAAGAAAAATAGGAATAAAACTCCTCAATAAGATAATAACTCTTCAATTAGAAAATAAAGAATAATAGGAATAAAATCCCTCAATAAGACAATAAACTCTTCTAACTATATACTAAAGAAAAATAGGAATAAAACTCCTCAATAAGATAATAACTCTTCAATTAGAAAAATAAAGAAAATAGAACAAAACTCCTCAATAAGATAATAACTCTTCAATTAGAAAATAAAGAAAAATAGGAATAAAACTCCTCAATAAGATAATAACTCTTCAATTAGATACTAAAGAAAAATAGGAATAAAACTCCTCAATAAGATAATAACTCTTCAATTAGAAAATAAAGAAAAATAGGAATAAAACTCCTCAATAAGATAATACAACCCTCAATTAGATACTAAAGAAAATAGGAATAAAACTCCTCAATAAGATAATAACTCTTCACTGATACTAAAGAAAAATAGGAATAAAACTCCTCAATAAGAATAATAATAACTCTTCAATTATATACTAAAGAAAAATAGGAATAAAACTCCTCAATAAGATAATAACTCTCCAATTTGAAAATAAAGAAAAATAGGAATAAAAACCCTCAATAAGATAATAACTCTTCAAATAGATACTAAAGAAAAAATAGGAATAAAACTCCTCAATATGATAATAACTCTCCAATTAGAAAATAAAGAAAAATAGTAGCCAAACTCCTCAATAAGATAATAGCTCTTCAATTAGATACTAAAGAAAAATAGGAATAAAACTCCTCAATAAGATAATAACTCTTCAATTAGATACTAAAGAAAAATAGGAATCAAACTCCTCAATAAGATAATAACTCTCCAATTAGAAAATAAAGAAAAATAGGAATAAAACTCCTCAATAAGATAATAACTCTTCAATTAGAAAATAAAGTATAATAGGAATAAAACTCCTCAATAAGACAATAAACTCTTCAATTAGATACTAAAGAAAAATAGGAATAAAACTCCTCAATAAGATAATAACTCTTCAATTAGATACTAAAGAAAAATAGGAATAAAACTCCTCAATAAGATAATAACTCTTCAATTAGAAAATAAAGAAAAATAGGAATAAAACTCCTCAATAAGATAATAACTCTTCAATTAGATACTAAAGAAAAATAGGAATAAAACTCCTCAATAAGATAATAACTCTTCAATTAGATACTAAAGAAAAATAGGAATAAAACTCCTCAATAAGATAATAACTCTTCAATTAGAAAATAAAGAAAAATAGGAATAAACTCCTCAATAAGATAATAACTCTCCAATTTGAAAATAAAGAAAAATAGGAATAAAACTCCTCAATAAGATAATAACTCTTCAATTAGATACTAAAGAAAAATGGAAATAAAACTCCTCAATACAATAATAACTCTCCAATTAGAAAATAAAGAAAAATAGGAATAAAACTCCTCAATAAGATAACTCTTCAATTAGATACTAAAGAAAAATAGGAATCAAACTCCTCAATAAGATAATAACTCTCCAATTAGAAAATAAAGAAAAATAGGAATAAAACTCCTCAATAAGATAATAACTCTTCAATTAGAAAATAAAGAATAATAGGAATAAAACTCCTCAATAAGATAATAAACTCTTCAATTAGATACTAAAGAAAAATAGGAATAAAACTCCTCAATAAGATAATAAACTCTTCAATTAGATACTAAAGAAAAATAGGAATAAATCTCCTCAATAAGATAATAAACTCTTCAATTAGATACTAAAGAAAAATAGGAATAAAACTCCTCAATGGGATAATAACTCCTCAATTAGATACTAAAGAAAAATAGGAATAAAACTCCTCAATAAGATAATATCTCTCCAATTAGAAAATAAAGAAAAATAGGAATAAAACTCCTCAATAATATAATAAACTCTTCAATTAGATACTAAAGAAAAATAGGAATAAAACTCCTCAATAAGATAATAACTCTCCGATTAGGAAATAAAGAAAAATAGGAATAAAACTCCTCAATAAGATAACTCCTCAATAAGATATTAATGAAAAATAGGAATAAACTCCTCAATAAGATAATAACTCCTCAATTAGATGATAAAGAAAAATAGGAATAAAAGATTAACTATCAACTGTAAAAAGATGGAATGTGTGATTGTTAGCAGGGGAAACAGTTTAGGATGTAAGCTACATATTGGAGATATCAAAATCAAACAAGAAGTGTAAATATCTGGGAATTGTTTTAAATAGCAGTGATAAAATCAAAAAACTAAGCAAAGTAATAAGAAACTGGAATATATTATTAAAAAGGGTGCTGAATTGCTTCGTATTATCATAGAATGATACAGACAAACTTACAGTCTTGAATTTAATTACTTCTTCAGTGCTCTAAATTTTTAAAGTGAGTGAAGAAATATTGTTAGAGACAAAGAAAAGAGGACTGCACTGCTTTGTAATATAATATCCTTTTATATGGCATTGAATGCAAGACACAGATGAAGAAAAGACTTGTATCATAGGTGGGGGGGGCTGGTTAATGTTTCTTTGATTTGGCCTTGTGTTAAACTTAACCGAATTCCCTACAGCTTACAAGTTTTATGCAGAGTTATAATCGTCAGCAGGTTTTCATCAGTGTTATCAGAAGGTTGGTTGTCGGTTGGAATGTGCGGATTAGTGTAAAAGAGTGGAATAATAAAATATATATTTTTCATTTTAAAATAGAAATTTATTATAAGGAAAGAATAATACAAACTGTAGAAGTTAATGTTCAATTAGAAACATTATTAAGAAGTTAAGGGTAGAGTTTGTGCTTAATGATAAAGTTGAGTTAATGGTATCGAGAGTTGAAGAAATTGTTCGTAGTAGTAATTGTTGAAAGAGATAAGGAGAAAGAGAAAGAGGACAATGTCTGGGGTTGCTTGAAGTTGAGTTACATTTTAGATATTTGTCTCACGGCTCCCAATGGCTCTCTGACTGACTGACGCTGATGAAGTCCTTTTATTGTAATCTAGATTTTTTGCACTTACACACAAAGTCCTTTTGGTCTTGCAAGTTGCTCCCATTCATCAAAAATCAGTTTAACACCTACCTGCGAAATCTGATTTTGACTTTTTCTTTAAGCAGATGGTCAATCATTTTTTTATTTGGAAAAACTAGGATTTCACACGTCATTGTGAATTTTTGTAACAGTGAAGAAGAAAGTTGATTTTAATTAATTTCTACAGACTACAGGCAATTGAAAAGTTACTTCAATAAAAGCTCAGATAGCAGAGTCATTATTGGAAATATTATATATATTGAATTTTCATTAGATGCTGGATTGTTTAGTATTTCTTTCAGCATAATTTGATTTACTTTTTATAACAATTGATAGTCTATACATATAAATAAATATGTAATAATATTATCATTAATTTTTATTAGATGAAGCATTTAGATAAGTATTACTTTTATCTTAATTTTAATTGCTTTTCAGCTCAACTACTCAAACACTCAGTCTATGGTTATAAGTAAACAAGTAATAATATTATCTTGTATTTTTATTAGATCAAGCATTGTCAGCCATTATAAAATTTTGGTGAATATTACTTTTTTTTTTTTTTTAATCATATCACCCCAAGCAAGGCGAAAATGCCACTGATGCGCAGGGGGCTACATAAGAGTGAAAAGAATGGAAAAGAGAAAACCGGAAACCACATCCTAAACAGGAAACAAGGGATGAGCCTCTTCACCTGTTCAATAGACGTGGGTGGAGTGTGAACCGGGCGATAGTTTAGTCTATCTACTCCAATTGAAAAAATAAAATAAAAAAAAGAGTGAAAAGATTGGAAAAGAGAAAAACCAGAAACCACATCCTAAACAGGAAACAAGGGATGAGCCTCTTCACCTGTTCAATAGACGTGGGTGGAGTGGGAACAAATTTTTTATCTTAATTTTAATTACTTTTCAGCTCAGCTACTGAGACCCACAGTCTATGGTTATAAGTAAACAAGTAATAATATTATCTTGTATTTTTATTAGTTCAAGCATTGTCAACCATTATAAAATTTTGGTGAATATTTCTTCCATCTTAATTTCAATTGCTTTTTATTGTAACTATAAACCATAAGTCTATAGTCATGAACAATCTGCTCTGATTAGTAATAAATAATGATGTGTCTAAATGTAAAATCTTTTTTAAGTCTCAGTAAGCCTCTCTTATTGTAACTGCTAATATTACTACTGATTAAACATAAAAGTTAGGAGTGAAACTGACATCCAAGCAAAAATAAAGAAAGAAAGTTGTATAGTTACATTTTAGTTTCTGTGTCTGGTTGCCTTTGTGGTGTAATTATTATGACATCTGTTTTGCAAAAACAAATACTATTATTGAGGGATGCATAATTAAAACATGCAAGAGGCTTAATTCTTATTTCTGATCAACATTGTTTGCTGATCTTCAGAGAACAATGGTTTAATTAGTTGTGATGAAAAATGTCAAAAATAAAGATAAAAGAAATATTTAATAGTTAATGACTTACAATGTCAGTACAGTAAGTACTTACCTGATGACATTTTTCATTAACTGATAAATTTGAGCTCACCAGCCAAACTGAACATAAGCTACAAAAAGATTAATTGTATGAAAAACAAACTTAAAAAAGAACTTTATTTTGAAGCACTGCAGAGAATTGCCAGTTGCATTATATATAACTAGCAGTATAGCCTGGCGTTGCTTGGGTGTAATGAAAGCTTTAAAACTAATCCATGGTCCTGGAGCTCAGTATCTTTGGACATTGGCATGAAAGACTAAAAAGCAATAGTTGTTTCCAGTTAAAGCGAAACCATAGACTGAAATAAAAATGAATGGATGTAAGTCAAATTTTGATTTCCTGGTATCTATATCAAATAAGTATTTTCATCGTAAACTGAATTTTGGAGGCTAAATAAGTCCTCTGAGTAAATGGTATCATGGCTGAGACTAAGAACTACAATTATACCTACTTAGAGCCAAACCCGAAGCAAAAACTAAAATTAAAGGGCTGAAAAAATACAGATGTACAGACAGATAAACAGATACACACACAAACATCTTGCTTTTATAAATATATATATATATATTATCGATTTTCTGCAGTATTGTAAGAATTGCAACCTTGAAACTTCTGAATATCGTTTCTTATGTCTTTGTCTACGAGTGTATCAAATTTGATTAAAATTGAACCACTCCTTCTATAACCCGATTTTTTTGATTATCGATATTTTATATCTATCGGGGGTACCTCAACACAAAACCTAGCTAAGAACACTTGCAGATGCTTAAAATTTACACAGTTGTACTAACTGTGTAAATTTTCAAGAAAATTGGTTCAGCCGTTTCGGAGTCTATAGGTAACGAACGCACACACATACAGACACACACACATACACATACACACACTCATACAGACAAAGTTCCATTTATAAATAAGGTTAGATAATCTGACTAATAGATAAAAATTACTATTGTAGTATCATATACAAATTATTAGACAAGTATAAAAGAGAATAACTATAGAGGTAAGAGGAAGAAAACACTTTTATCACAAAGAACATGGAGAGCTGTGCTATGACTACCACTACACACAAAGAAATGAGAAACATAACAATGTTGTTGCCGATAGTATCCTTAAATTCACTGGATGATCCAGAACACATAGAAACATAGAATTTACTAGAATAAAAAAATTAAAGAGACACAAAGACTGAGGAGGAGAAAATGATATAAATTTTTTTTTTTAATCATATCACCCCGAGCAAGGCGGTAACGCCACTGATGTGCAGGGGGCTACGTAAGAGTGAAAAGATTGGAAATGAGAAAGCCGGAAACCACATCCTAAACAGGAAACAAGGGATGAGCCTCTACACCTGTTCAATATTCGAAGGTGGAGTGTGAACCGGGCGATAGTTCAGTCTATCTACTCCAATTGAAAAAAAAAATAAGGAAAAGTGAAAAGATTGGAAAAGAGAAAGCCGGAAACCACATCCTAAACAGGGAACAAGGGATGAGCCTCTACACCTGTTAAATTTATTTCTTGCTATAGTTAGATATGAAGCTGTGAAGAAAATTTCAACAATGTGTTACCCAAGTGAATTAGAAGAAATGACAATTGAAGAATTTGTGAAAAAAAAGAATATAAAACAAACAAAAAAAAGATTTGTAATTGCTGAAAGAACCAAGTTTTTAGAAGTAAGACTTACAGCAAATGAGTCCATTATACAATACTTACACAGATTAAAAGAATGAACTAAATCTTGTGAATTTGAAAAATTGGGAGCACAGGAAATGACCGTAGAAGAGGAATTGATTCTTCTTAGGTTAATTGAAGGCTTGTATAACCAAAACCACAAGTGAAAAATACTTGAATGTCTACAGAGTACCAAAATTGTCCTCACCATGTTGACCTTACTAATGATATTAATGATATCATTTTTTAACTCAGTATCTATGTTGATGACATAACTATATGCTCCTGTCTTGATAGTAAGTCTGACCAATTAGTTAAGTCAAATTGGCAGCCAATCTAAAAAAAAAAATGACCTAATATCTGCTGTTAACTGGGGTAAGAAATTGTTTGTTAATTTTAATACCTCCAAAATGAAGTCAGTTAAGTGCCATACGTGATACACACTTAGGTGATCATGACTTGAAAGATACATGACTGACTGGGCAGAAGATTATCCCACAGTACATTGCCATTGATTTCTGTGGTAGACTGGTTGCCAGCCAAGGCTATATAGCTCAATCTGTCCTATTATTTAACCCATAGCTGGAGGGAAGTGACGGATTAATACCCTTCCCAAGAGTATTTGTGCATAAGTGAATGCAACATATTCAACTGGAATTTGAACTTGACTTACTGAATTTTTCTTTCCGAGCCGACATCTACCGCACCACAATGTAATGAAGCTTATCTCTATTAATCATCTGAGAGGCCTCTTTCTACCTCCTATACCTGATGCTAAAGGAGAGTACTTTGTATTTTCTTGAGCTGACATTCTTGGCTGATATGAAGTAGAAAGATTATATTGAATCCACTGCTAGGTTTGCTGCTAAGAAAGTTGGTTCACTGTTTCATGATAAACAATTTGTTCCATCACAATCTTTCCTACATATTTATAAATCTATTCTTCTTCCATACTTTGAATATTGTTGCCCAATATAGTCTGGTGTTCCTGCTATATATTTAGAGGTTATTTATATGTATTATTTATTTATTAAATATATTTAAATATTGCATTTAAGCAATATAAATAAATAATAAAAATAATATTTCAAAATATTATATTTAATTTTTATGTATTGGATATAATAATGTTTTATTTATTGAATTTATTTGCATGTATTAAATTAGATTATTAATTTTTAGAACAATATTATTTATGTAAAGTATAAATATTATGTACATAGATAATATTTTGAATTATTTTGAATTATTTAAAATATTATTCAGAAGCATTATATATATATTTTTTAAACATATACTGTTAAATATAAGAGATAATGAATGCCTATTATGTGTAATCATGAGCCATTCTAAGCATCATATTTTGGCTTTAATTTCAGGTGAAAATAAAGACAAAAATTCTCCAACATTTGGATAATTTTTTATTAAGTTGGTTCTAAGCTTTTGGCTCACATAAAGCCATCTTCAGAGAGGTTACAAGGACGTTAACATAAAAACATCCATTTGCCATCAGTGACGATTTTATCTTGTGCTGACATAAAATTTTGCTAAGCAACAATAACAGTTACCAAAAATAGCAAATGTGGTTTATAAATTTGTAATGTGGTTGTATGATGTCACACCGCATGATAGTTCGAAATGATAACAGAATCATATATTTAAATGCAATGTAATGTATTATGACCAGATTTAAACATGATTTTATTAAGTGTGGGTGGTTTGTGAGCCGAAAGCTTAGAACCAACTTAATAAAAAATTATCCAAATGTTGGAGGATTTTTGTCTTTATTTTCACTTGAAATTAAAGCCAAAATACAATGTTTAGAACGGCTCATGATTAAACATAATAGACATTCATTGTCTCTTATATTTAACAGTATATATTTAGAAAATTATCTGCTACCTCGATACACTAAATATATATATATATATACTAGCAGTATAGCCCGGCGTTACCTGGGTGTAATGAAAGCTTTAAAACTAATCCATGGTCCTGGAGCTCAGACTCTTTGAACATTGGCATGAAAGACTAAAAAGCAATAGTTTTTTCAGTTAAAGCAAAACTGTAGACTGAAAGAAAAATGAATGGATGTAAGTCAAATTTTGATTTCCTTATCAAATAAGTTTTTTTCGTCATAAACAGAATTTTGAAGGCTAAATAAGTCCTCTGAGTAAATGGTATCATGGCTGAGACTAAGAACTACAATTATACCTACTTAGAGCTAAACCCAAAGCAAAAACTAAAAAAAAGTGCTGAAAAAAATGCAGACATACAGACAGATAAACAGACACACACACAAACATCTTACCTTTTATATATATATATATATATATATATATATATTATTGATTTTCTGCACTATTGTAAGAACTGCAACCTTGAAACTTCTGAATATCATTTCTTATGTCTTTGTCTATGAGTGTATCAAATTTGATTAAAATTGGGCCACTCCTTCTATAACCTGATTTTTTTGATTATCGATTTTTTATATTTATCGGGGGTACCTCAACACAAACCTAGCTAAGAACACTCGCAGATGCATATAGTACAACTGTGTAAATTTTCAAGAAAATCAGTTCAGGCATTTCGGACACACACACACACAGAAACACACACACACAGACAAAGTTCCATTTATAAATAAGTTTATATATATATATATATATATATATATATATATATATATATATATATATATTTAGTATATCGAGGCAGCAAGTAATTTTCTAGACATATTCTATTAAATATAAGAGACAATGAATGTCTATTATGTTTAATCATGAGCCGTTCTAAACGTCGTATTTTTGCTTTAATTTCAGTTGAAAATAAAGACAAAAATTCTCCAACATTTGGATAATTATTTATTGGTTTTCTTCTAAGCTTTCGGCTCACATGAGCCATCTTCAGAGAGGTAGTTTAAACTGAAATATTATAAAATCCACCATCACCGACGATTTTATTTTGTGTTGACATAAAACTCCGCTTGGCAACGGCAATAGTTACCAAAAATAATAAACGCAGTTCTTAAGTTTGCGATGCGGTTTTATGACGTCACACCGCGGGATAGCGCGAAATGACAACAAAACCATCTAGTCAAATGCAATGTAATATGTTATTTCCTGTTTTAAAGTTGATTTTATTGAGTGTTGGTTGTTTTGATTTGATGTACATGGCCTCCAATATCTGCAGGTTCCTCTTACTATGTGTATGAGTAAGGATCACCGTATTGTTGACCAAAATCTGTCTGATATTACCTACATGTTTATGTTTTTCAGAAAAATGTTGTTTAATAGTACTCTGATCAGAAAGATGACATGTAAGTCTACGGGAGAGCGTGGTTGTGGTAAAACCAATATATGTACTAGGTTTTTGAGTAGTATCAGAGATGCAATCTCTGAATGGGCATGTAAATTGGTACACTACATTGGTTTTTTGTAAAGAATTTAGTTTAGTGCCTGTTGGGTTATTATAAACTATGAGGTCAATTGTTTTAAACTTTTTATAATATATAATGAGTTTAATTTGATTATTACTATCCACTGGTTTAACATTTCTACGTATTATGTTTTTGAGAGTTTTTTCATCTTGTTTATAATTATTATGTATTTGGTTGCAATAGTATAAGTTAATAGTGTTATGTTTATTTTGATGTAAACCATTATTATTAATATTATCATTATTGTTAGAGCTATTGTTAAGTTTGTTGAGATACATTTTAATTTGTTGATCAATAACGGAGTTAGGAAATCCATTATTGACTAGTGTTTGCTTAATGTTGTGTAATTCTTTATAAAATATAGATTTGGAAGAAGATATCATTTGTGTGCGTTGAAGTAAGTTTTTTATAACAGCTAACTTATATCGTTGGGGACATTCACTATTATAATTAAGAAGACACGAATTTATGCTAGTTGGTTTCCTATATAGAGAAGTAGTAAATTTATGTGTGCTAGAATCAATGAATACATCAAGGAATGGGAGTTTGTTATTAATATTAAGTTCTAATGTAAATTTGAGGACGGAGTGACTTTCAAATTTGTTTTTAAGATATTTAATTTGATCGATATTCTTAGCTAAAACAAAGATGTCATCTATATATCTTACATATATAGAGGGTTTATTGTTGTCATTAATTATTTTATTTTCTAGATTTGCCATATAATAATTAGAAAAGAGGGGACCTAAAGGAGATCCCATCGCAATACCATCTATTTGTGTATAAATATTGCCTAAGGGGTCGTGAAAGGGTACTTGTGTGGTGCATGCTAATAGTTTTTTTAATATAGTGGGTTTAATATTGATTGATGGGAGAGTAGCATGGTTGTATACATCACGGATAATGATGTCAATTGTTTCATGGACGGGAACATTTGTGAATAAGTTTTGAACATCCAAAGATGCAATCATTTGATTATTAGGTTTTACGGAATGGAGAATCTGTAAAAATTCGTCCGTGGAGTTAATGCTATATTTTCCAGGAAGATAGGGAGTAATTAGTTTGTTAAGTGTTTTGGAAAGGTTATATATTGGTGTGGGTATTTGAGAAATGATAGGTCGGAGGGGATGATCTTTTTTATGGATTTTTACATTTCCATAAAGGTAGCCGGGCTGATAATCACCTATAATCTTTTGAAGTTTATAGGATCCTATTTCAGCATTGTTTGCAGTAATAAGTTTATTAATATGTTTTTTAAGTTGGGTTGTGGTATTACAAGTTAATTTTTTAAATTTGTTGTGATCGTCGAGAATGGCCTGTAATTTTGAGTGATATTCCTGTCTGTTTAAAATAACAAAAGTATTGGTTTTATCGGCACGTCGGATAACAATATTTTTGTTATTTTTGAGATGTGTGGCTGCTTTTATGAGAGGCATATTTATAATATCATTAGGATTTTTATGGTAACGGTGTTTGATTGATTCAGCTTTGAGTAATTCTTTTAAGCCTACCTGTGTAGTAATATGGTTGTCCTGTTCGAGTTGAAGTATTTGTTGGTATAAAGCTTCAATTTCCATTTGTTTAAACATTGAATTAGGTTTCTGTGCGACATGAAAATTTGGTCCAAGATTAAGGAATTCTATTTCATCTGGAGTAAGTTGGTAATCCGATAGGTTAATGAAGTTGTCATTGATGTTTGGTAAGAGTATTTTTCCTTTATATAATTTGTTTAGCTTTTTTTGGATGACTTGTTTATGGGATTCATGTTCCTTTTGTGTTGTATTGTATAATAAATCCAATATTTCCTTGAATTTTTCACTTGTGGTAGAAGACAGTAAAATTTCTTTGATGTGTACAATTTCAGTGTTGATTTCTTGTAATTCCTGTTTGGCTGTGTGCATTTGACGTTTTATGAGGTTCCATTGCAATTTCTTAGCGGTGGGATCATTTAATGCTGCGGCATCATGTAACTTAAATTTAGTATATCGAGGCAGCAAGTAATTTTCTAGACATATTCTATTAAATATAAGAGACAATGAATGTCTATTATGTTTAATCATGAGCCGTTCTTTAAACGTCGTATTTTTGCTTTAATTTCAGTTGAAAATAAAGACAAAAATTCTCCAACATTTGGATAATTATTTATTGGTTTTCTTCTATTATATTTAATTATAAGGAAGTGAAAGAACAAATAGATTAAAACCCACTGTTCATGCATTTACATTTATAAACAGTGTTCAATACAAAGTAGAGATTAGTATTGTAATTTTGTTATTACAATGGTTTATAAAAGCTTTATATCACTATACAAAAATGTTCATGTTTCAGAACAATACTGTTATTCTTCAGGTCATATTTTAGAATAAATGGTGAAAATGATTTATTTAGAAAATATAACAGGAATTCATGGTCATTTAGAAAATTAAGAAGTAGTAGTTGGAGGAAGTTAAACAATATGTCTGTAGGTGTGTCAATATTGCTCAATCAAAAGTGAGAATTAGGTGGAACTATGGAGTTGAAAATTTGGGTTGTGAAAGGGTACAAAAAGACATGACACTTTTTAATTTTGTCTCAGTAAGATACATACTGGGACTATACATTATTTAAATGATAAAAATAATTTTTAACAGCAGGTTGTATTTATTTTTTTAAAATTTGATTTTGTACTACTTTGTCAGTTAAAGGGGATCAATTGTTTAGGTTAGAATTAGAATTAAGTAATTATGGTATGCTAAAGCATACTGGAGTTTAAAAAAACAAATAAGTATTAAATAAGTATTGTGTGAGTATTTTATTTTAGTAAAATAATTTTTAAGTAATACCAGAGCATAAGTTATAAATATTACTACTACTACCCAGTTTTTCTTCCCTGTCTTCCCTGTGTTTGAGGGTTGGAAGTTCTGCCATGCCATCCAGGTCTGATGTTCATTCGCCACCACCCCTGATCCATTGCTTGCTCAGGTTTGAGGCCGGTGCTTTTCAGATCCTCATTTATGCAGTTGGTCCATCTTTTCCGTGGGTGACCTCTAGGGTATAAATTAATAATTATAATTAATTAAATTTTAGAATAAAATATTTTTGATGTTTACATAAAACAGTTAATTCATCTCTACATTTCAGCATTATTTTTAGGGAACCTTAAAGTCTGCAGTTTTTCATTCAGGCACAGAGGTCAGATGTCATAGAGGTCAGATGTCATAGAATGATTTACAGATTCTTGTTTTTTCCAGTATCTTACATTTTATTTTGAGGGTTTTATTTATAACTTTTAACTTTTTATGTAAATAAACAGAAAGGGATGATAATAATAACTTGTACCAAAACCAAACATCCCTTTGTTGTGGTCTGGACAACTTGGGTACCAATTTGTAGTAGACTGACCTTTGGGGTAGTAATTTCAACAGTGAAGAAAAGGTTGGTTGTCCAAACCACCACAATTATAAATAAAATAACTCAAAGCACAATGTAACGAATATAACAACATTGTATTAAGTAAGGTTACAGAACTGAATAATTCGTGAATGTAAGATGTCGTGAAAAGAGTTCTCTCTTGGATATTAAAGATATTGTCTGAATATTCATGATAGAAGAGTTCCTGAAAGGAAATAATATGTTTGTACTGAATTGTAGTGAATATAATTATATATATATTGAAATGTTCTTATAGGATAGAGAGAAACATTTTATATGGCTAATTGCTGAATGCTATTAGCAGTGTGTGTGTGAGTTGGAAGGGACAAACGTTATTTGGTCTAAATGCTCTGAAAAAACATCTTCCAACTGGTTAGACATGTGTGGGAATCAGTTTATATATTTTTTATTAAATGCAGGAAAAAAGTAAGTTTCATGTGCGGTCCTTACGTAAGTGTGTGTGGGTATATGCGTGTGAACGTGTGTACATAGCGATATGTATGTAGGTATGTACGTGCATGTAGAAGTGATTCTTTACCTTTCTGGGTATTTCTTTCATTTATTCTTGCTTCCTACATTTACTGAAATATGTTAAGAGCATCTTTTCCTCTGACATATTTTGTAATTTTTTATAAATTTTTATGTAAAAAAGATTATTTTTTAAACTTATTTTTACAAAATGGTAAATAATAAATCCTTATAAAGAGTAAATGTTATAATCTACTACAAATTAGATCTGTTTCGGATTCACTCAACATATTGGCTTGAAGTGAGTACAACAAATGCAAAAGCGTAAAATAAAAAGTCATCTTCTGCTCAGGGTTCTGGACATTATATTTGGTCCACAAAACAAATCCTCACAAAAATCTAAAATACAACATTAAAGAAACCAGTTCTCAATGTTAACACCAAAGCAAAACAAAAAAACCTGATTTGCTTAGGAATCAACTAAATTTGTCTTTAAGAAAGCCACTCATAAATGACTGACATAGAAGAGTCACTCACTTACAAACACTCAAATCATATACAGACATTCTGCTTACTTCATCTTTAACAGCAAGTTAGATTTGCAGCATCACTATTTTACTCTAGGCCTCTTGTCATCACCACTATGATGCCAAATGCATCAACTTCAGGACCTACTAACCCTAACCCTAACCCTAACCCATATTCAAAACTCCTACACCTCACCCACACAGAGACATTCCATTTGCATATGCTGTATCAACAAATAAAAATAAATTTTATATTGATAATTTTTGTTTCTTTTTATCTTTGTTATACATAGCAAGAATAATGCAGGTAGAAATTTTGGAACTCAGCTAGTTTGCTTTATTTCACCCACCATATTCATGTGACCTTGCACCAACTGGTTATTATTACATTGCTCAATTACTGCAAAAAGAAAAATCTTTCTTTAATGAAAAACTTTTCATCAAAAACCTTTTCCAAACAAAACCTGTGAAATTTGGGCTCAAAAGATATTGATAAATGGCAACAAGTCATTTGAAATAATAGTGAATATATAATTAAATAAAATGTAATTTTACTTTAATGCTTTGAAAAATAAAGTTGCTGTTATTGACATGCATATTGTAGCAAAAGTGAACAAATGAAACAAATACAACTCATGAGGTAAAAATAAACAAGACAAGAAGTGTTAGTATAAAATTCTTTGCATTGCTAGTATAAAAGATCAAGATGGAATATGTCTTTGTGGGCTAGGGAAGCAACTTGGAGGAAGGATAGAGTTGGTAGGGCCTGAAGCTGATATGTGTGTTAAGTTAGTTAACTGAGGTCACTGGTATGGTGATGTTGACAGCTTGCCCATTCACCGCAATGCTTACAGTGTTATGAGTGCCGTACTTAAAACCAAATGTGGAGTATCATAATTCATAATTTTTTCATGCTTTTAATTTGGCAACAATGTTTCTGATTGGCTCTTTTTATATTGTATATTGTATTTTTTTAGAAAATTTGTTTTGTGAACTGGGTATGATGCTTGAAGCCTCTGTGCGGGGAGCAATGTTTTTTCTTTTTTTCTTTCTTAGCATTCACATCTGACCAACATGTACAGTGAATCAGGAAGAGATCTAATTTAAAGTAACGTATAATATTGATAAACCAAAATGGAAATTATTTAGTTTAGCTACAGTGAGTACATGTGAAGTAGTCAAAGTATACTAGTGTCTTATGAAATATTACATATTAAAAGTTTGTGATGGAAATTTATACTGTTTATTTAATTCTTACTATATAAACATTCATCATTTGTTTCAAGGATATTTTGACAAATTAAATTTTAACCTTAAATATGTTGAAACAAATTAAGTTATCTTTCTTTACAGAGACTCAACCAACACCACCATAGTGTTGGTCCAACTCAATGAAAATAAAATTTATATTATTTGGAATTTGGCAGAAGCAAAATATTTAAAAAAATTTATATTTTATAAATTCTTTAAAAGAAAAAATAAATTTTTAAAATATACTTGTATTAATAGATACAACATCAAAGTATCAAGTGAATAGTTTTTAAAATTTTAAATATCATTTCAGATTAAAACTTGCATATAAACTTTTAGAGTATATGATCTTTTATACATTTTAAGCCAAGATTTAACCACCATGATAGAGATTCCTGGGTTATAAACCAATGCTACCTTAACTGATTAGTGTATATCCATTAGCAATGTATCCACTCTTTTCTAAAAGTGCACTGGAGCATCAGTTATCCTAAAGTACTAGAATCTGCAAGGGGCATAAGTGTTGTTGCTACAATTGCATGATCATATGGCAAGGATGGAAGAAAATTACTTTCCAAAAACTCTTTTATTAAAGGAAATATTTTTTGGCTGATGGTGAAGTGAGCCCTTTCGTAATCCTGTTGTGTCATTTTTACAGTTTGAAAAATTACCCGATATTTCTTTTTAAATTTTCAAAGAATACATGACCATCCTTAAACAACTTTTCATGGCATCTGTTAATTTTGATTGAAATTGAATTTGATTAAATGTAACTTCCTTGTAAATAATGCTAAATTTCTTCATTACATCATCAATGATGAAAGATTTAGACTTAACACTGAATATGCCATCATTGAAATGAAACCTCCAACAACAAAGAAACAGCTTCAATGTCTTACTGGATGTCTTGAACATAGTTATGAGTTCATATAATTTAGACAATTAACAATTTGAAACAATGGCAAAAATATAATTTACCAAATGCAAACCTTGGACTGAGACATGTGTATGTGCCAGTGTGTGTCACGTATATGCATTAACACTGACAAGCATCTATGCGATACTTGTTTGTGTCTGTAATTATCTATTTGTAGTGAACCGAATGATCTGGTGTCACTGAAGTGGGTTGTTACTAGTTTTTGATCTGACTATCAGCATGTGTGCACATTCTGTAGGTGATCCATTCCCTTCTGCTGGTAGGAAGTAGTTAAGAGCAAAACTTCACTTGGCAATTTGAGTTAAATGCTTGCACCAAGGAAAATGTGTGGTAGCTTAAGGAGAAAGAAAAACATTTTTCAATCAATTGGTTTTCAATCCGCTACAGATATCTCCTTTGGATTCATTAAATCTTAGAGAATCTGGTTAAATGAACAATACTATACAAACAGATGAGAATATATCAATGAAAATTATCAAGACCTTCCAAGAAATTAATTCAGGCAAAGATTACATTGTCGTTGATTTAATTAATCCCAAGGATTACCATGCTATCCTTTTTAAAGAACACAATCTTCAGTTTTACCTGGAATATGGCACATCTGTGTTAATGATCAAGGATGGAATAAACATGCTGAAAATGATTGTGCCATAAATTGTCTGAACCAGATATATTTACCGAACCCATAGATACATTACCTATTCAGGAATTATTAATATATAAACACTTCTATCCAATTAATGGTGGAAATTGAAGATTGATTCTTGTAAAACTTATCTTAAATATTAAGAAAACTATGGCAAGTATCAGAATTGATAAACTTGTTGCTGTAAATGAAGCAAGTGAACATTCAAAGTTGTTTTCATAGAATCCCAAGTCATTCCCATCTACAAAGGAAAGTGCTACATTTTCATCACCTTAAACAATTTCAACTGTCAATTTACACTGTCATAGAGACAAATATAACAACAACTCTAAGTAGAAGCATATGAAACTTTATTTGACTTATTCAGCTTTAGTACTGAAAACGTTTGTTGTATTATAGTAGATGATTACAATTGAGATAGTGGGGGATGGGATTCACTTTTTTCATGCTATGTTTTCTATATTAAATATATATATTTAGGATAAAGGTGTTAATATGAATATTATTATATAATATTTTGTATACAGTAAATGTAATAGGAGAGAAGTAGTATTTAATATCTATAAAAAAAAAAAAGTAATGTCATCAATAGTTATGCAATGATTTATTCAGTCTAGTATCCTCATTTTGTTTGTTTATATTTAGAACATTTATTATCTCAATTTATATTTGAATTTCTAAAATGCGGAATTATCATTATTATACATTGATCTATTCAAACGAGTGTCATCATCTTCATTGTTTATATTTACAACATTTAAAATCTTAATTTATTTCCACAGAAATCATTTTAACAATGCTACTTGAAGACATTATTGATTTTTTTTCTCTGTTATTAAAGATACCTTCCATTGTATCCTCTGACTGCACTACACATTTTATCAGTAAAGTCTACTGAAACTTCTGTGAACAAATCACAAATACAGGGTCTCTTCACTGTCTGTAGTAACCACAAATATCTGACAAAATTATGTGGTAGCATGAAAAATATTCTCTTCATGTTGAGCTAAGACAAAAATTTAGAATTGACCGATGTCCTCAAGTCTTTCACTTGAACCATGCTGGTTAACAGCGCAGTACCACCTTAAAACAATACCTTTAGTCATAATGCATATCACTTTATTGGTTGACCCAAACTACCCACACAAGAAATTGCTAACAACCCAAATTCTGCTATCTGATTAGAAAAGGGAAATAACTCAAACTAAAAAAAAATTGCATAGTTTCCCCTTGACTATAAAACTTAACAATACACATCGTGATAATCAACAACTTAATCTCGCAAGAGATTTAATCTTTGTAGGAGAATCTCAGAATTGTTAGACACATGAATTATTTAAGTTTTCAAAACCATCAAAGTGATTCACTTTTTCCATGCTATGTTTTCATATCAGATAAATATTTCTTTGCATGATAAATGTATAGATATAAATATTATAATAAATTGTTTTATATACAGTAAATGTAACAATTATAAGACAGAGATAGTATTTAATATCTATAAAAAAATGTCATCAATGGTTATGCATTGTTCTATATGGACTAGCGTCTTTATCTTGATTGTTTATATTCACAACATTTAGTATTTTATTTTATATTTGTATTTCTAAAGAGAAATTATCATTATTATAGAATGATTTATTCAGGCTAGTATCCTCATCTTGTTTGTTTATATTCACAACATTTAGTATTTTATTTTATATTTGTATTTCTAAAGAGAAATTATCATTATTATAGAATGATTTATTCAGGCTAGTATCCTCATCTTGTTTGTTTATATTCACAACATTTAGTATTTTATTTTATATTTGTATTTCTAAAGAGAAATTATCATTATTATAGAATGATTTATTCAGGCTAGTATCCTCATCTTGTTTGTTTATATTCACAACATTTAATTTGAATTTCTAAGAGTTGGAATTATCATTATTATAAATTACTGTACATATCAGGCTAGTATCCTCATCTTGATTGTTTATATTTATAACATTTAGAATCTTATTTTATATTTGAATTTCTAGAGTAAAATTATCATTATTATAGAATGATCTATTCAAACTAGTATCCTCATCTTGATTGTTTATATTGATAACATTTTGAGTTTTATTTTATATTTGAATTTTTAAAAGCAGGAAGTAATGGCAAATTTTTTCTTATGTATCTACAATAACGCAATATTTCAAAATGTCTGTTCTTCTGTAGACACTGCTATTACTGCCTAATACCTGGACACCCTTGATAATGTTTACTGTTTTAAAAAGCTATGTTCAGAATCTTAATAACATCGAGAATATTACACACTATTTAGTAGTTTGATTAGTTATTTACAATATGAATTTTATATTTACAAGATTATAAAAATATGTGATTTAACTATACTGAAATATTATTTTACTCTGAGTGTTTCAAGAAATAGGACTTTTGATAAAAAAAAAGTAAAACTTTTCTGAAATTTAAACTATGATCTGGAATTGGAATGAGTGTAGATTCACTTATCCTGAATCCATTATAGAAATTTAGATAGTGGAATTGATAATGTCTATGTTTTTGAGATGAGGTAGTATTTACATTATTTGAGCTATTGTCCACATCTTTGTTGCCATTTACATGAAATTTTGGCTGTTGTATGCTTCGGCCTTCTTCAGGTGTTAGGAATTTTGAACCAAACTCTTTATTACAATCACTGGGGTATATGAACTTCATTCCTTGCATAGTAGAGCCTTTTTTGGTAATCGTGAGTTATCTCCTGGCTCAGGAGATAACACATGGACAATGGATATAGACATTGGTTAGTTTCCTGTGACTTAACCCAAAGAGTTGTGAGTTCAATACCAGGCTACAGCAGTGGTGAACAAATAACTTACAGAGTTAGAGAGAGATAACTCATGAATACCAAAAGAGACATTTCTATGTAAGGAATGAAGTTCATATACCCCAGTGATTGTAATAAAGGGTTCGGTTTAAAATTCTTAGGACCTGAAGAAGGCCAGAGTATACAACAGCTGAAATGTTGTACAAATGGCAACAAAGATGAAGACAATAGTCTGAATAATGTAAATACTGGAATTGATAAATTCTAAAAATTTCAAATATTCTGGTGTAGAGATTGATTATAACAAATTTATGATAGAAGATAAGGAAATTGAACATAGAATGTATTATACTTGAGCTAATATTTTTTGATAATTTCACCCCAAGCAAAGTAATGTTGCCACTAGTGTACAGGGGGTTACATTGAGAGAAAATACTGAGTATAGAGTCTATTGAGGAAAGGATAAAAGATGAATGGGATTCAAGAATATAGAAGATGGTAATTGATTTTAATTTTTGGAGATTGTAGCTATCAGGGAAGCAAGTGAACAGAAGAGAGTTCCACCAGCAGGAAGTGTAAGGAAAGAAACTATTTGAGTAGAAAATGTAGTTATTTTTTAACTATTTCAATGGTAAAAAGGTGGGACTTAGATGCCAATCTAGTAGCATATTTAAATTTACAAGGATGTGGCACCAGATTGCTTTGAAAATATTTGTAGAAAAGACAGAGAGAAGCCATGTTATGTTAGTGAGAAAGTGACTGAAGATTTGGTTTATCCCTCCAAGTTCTTACAAAACCAAAAAATTAACCTGAAAATTCAAGTCATGTGCATAAATCATAGCTTCATCAGATCTTGACATTTATGCGAATGTCATGTATTATGTACAATTTATTCAGAAATATGCTTACGACATATCACGTGGAATACACCTGTTCTTGTTTGATCACCGAAGTTAAGCAACTTGAGCCTGGTCAGTACCTAGATATTTGATCGCTTGGGAATACCAGGCACTGTAAGCATTCAGTGATGGATGTGCGTTGTGGTGCAGTGGATGTCAGCTTGGAAAGAGAAATCAGTGAGCCAAGTTCAAATTCCAGTTGAGTACCCTGCATTCACTTAAGCACCGGTACTCTTGGGAAAGGTATTAAACCATCACTTCCCTCCACTTATGGGTTAAATAACAGGATGGGGCCTGGAGGCAACCCATCTAGTGTTGGTGTCACAACAAAAACTCCCTTGGTAGCCCTGGCGAAGCATCAAGTATTCAGCTATTTGACAAGATTATGAATTTCGCTATAAACTGCATCAGGGTTCCAAATGCACAGAGAATACTAGAGGGGTGTAGTGAGTTCTGTCTCGACCAAGGCTGTAGGAAGACAACAATTCAGAAATACGTAAACAATCATTTATAAACAATTGTTTTCTTATATCAATAATTAAAAATGGCTTCAAGTGAATGAATTCTTTAGGTTTTAAAGAAGACAATCCTTCATCAGATCTTATACATTGCTACTTGTAGCTGATAGTCACACCCAGCTTCAGATTCTGTAGATCCTTTTCCTTGCTTGTTTGTGCTGCTCAACTATTTCTAATTCTGATCACAGTAATCATAAATAATAATGATCATAATAATAAATAATAAATTATCATAAATGATAAATAATAAATAATAAATAACCATAAATAATAAATAATCATAAATAATAATGATCATAATAATAAATAATAAATTATCATAAATGATAAATACTAAATAATAAATAACCATAAATAATAAATAATCATAAATAATAAATAATCATAATAATAAATAATAAATTATCATAAATGATAAATAATAAATAATAAATAACCATAAATAATAAATAATCATAAATAATAAATAATAAATAATCATAAATAATAAATAATCATAAATAATAAATAATCATAATAATAAATAATAAATTATCATAAATGATAAATAATAAATAATAAATAACCATAAATAATAAATAATCATAAATAATAAATAATAAATAATCATAAATAATAAATAATCATAATAATAAATAATCATGAATAATAAATAATAAATAACCATAATTAATAAATACTCATAAATAATAAATAATAAATAATCATAAATAATAAATAATCATAAATAATAAATAATCATAATAATAAATAATAAATAACCATAAATAATAAATAATCATAAATAATAAATAATGAATAATCATAAATAATAAATAATCATAATAATAAATAATAAATAATCATAAATAATAAATAATAAATAATCATAAATAATAAATAATCATAAATAATAAATAATCATAAATAATAAATAATCATAAACAATAAATAATAAATAATCATAATTAATAAATAATAAATAATCATAAATAATAAATAATCATAATTAATAAATAATAATGAATAATAAATAATCATAATAATAAATAATAAATAATCATAAATAATAAATAATCATTAATAATAAATAATCATAAATAATAAATAATCATAATCATAAATAATAAATAATCATAAACAATAAATAATCATAATAATAAATAATAAATAATAATAAATAATAAATAATAAATAATCATAAATAATAAATAATCATAAATAATAAATAATCATAAATAATAAATAATCCTGATTTATAAATAATAAATAATCATAAATAATAAATAATCATAAATAATAAACCATAATAAATAATAAATAATAAATAATCATAAATAATAAATAATCATAAATAATAAATAATCATAATTAATAAATAATAAATAATCATAAATAATAAATAATCATGAATAATAAATAATCATAATAATAAATAATAAATAATCAGAAATAATAAATAATCATTAATAATAAATAATCATAAATAATAAATAATCATAATCATAAATAATAAATAATCATAAATAATAAATAATCATAAACAATAAATAATCATAATAATAAATAATAAATAATGATAAATAATAAATAATAAATAATCATAAATAATAAATAATCATAAATAATAAATAATCATAAATAATAAATAATCCTGATTTATAAATAATAAATAATCATAAATAATAAATAATCATAAATAATAAACCATAATAAATAATAAATAATAAATAATCATAAATGATAAATAATCATAAATAATAAATAATAAATAATCATAAATGATAAATAATAATCTATTGTAATAATCAATACTAGTAATAATAATAATAATATTAATAATTATTATTATTTATTAATTCATTTACACTGGACTTAGGAAAATATATAAACAAATGCTAGTATGAACATCACCCGGCACCAGTTACAGAAATAAAAGACATCACCATTTTATAGGATTACACCATCTATACAAACAGGAAAATTGAAGCAAATAGGCCAAACATTATTGTCTAAAACCAAAAATAAAAACCGGCCTACTAATTGATATGGCTTGTCCAGCAGATTGTAACAGAGCTAACAAAGAATTTTAAAAACTACCAAAATATAAAAACCTGGAAATTGAAATAGAAAAAAATGTGGAAATTGAAAACAAGAATAGTACCAGTAATAGTAGGTGCACTTGGAATGATAAAAAATGGAACAAAACAAAACATTAAAATAATATCTGAAAACCACAGCTTAAGAGATATACAAAAAATTTGTCTTGTTAAGTACAGCCCACACACTAAGGAGAACACAAAGTATTGCTAGGGATGTTATAGGAGAAAGAAACAAAAGGTAACCATAACAACACATCACAACCTCCCTTAGGTCTTTCTGCAGACTTGGTAGGTAGTGTGACCATAGCAGAAATAGAAATTATGATGAAAATGACATAATCAATGTGTATTTACATGTATTTACTCATACTGTTAGATTAGCATCTAGTTTCTACCCTTTTACCATCAAAATAATTAAATGTAACTGTCTCTTCTACTCTAACAGTTTCTTTTCTCACACTTCCCATTTGTGGAACTCCCCACTGTTTACTTACTTCCCTGATAGCCACAATCTTCAAAAGTTTAAATGCAACATCAATTGCCATCTTCTATTTACTTGATTACCATCCATCTCTTATCCTTTCTTTGATATTCTCTATATCTTGTTTTTTTCTCTCACTGTAACCCCCTTCACACCAGTGGCAGTCTGTCTTGCTTAGGAAATAATCATAAATAATTTTATCATATTTTTGAGGTTTGGGTTCTATCAGGTCGGGTTCTGTCAGGTCGGGTTCTGAACATTCTTCTCCCTGGTCATCTGTGCAACTTACTTATTCATTTTTTTGACCATGCATGCAAATTAGCAGTAGTCTTAAAAGCATTATGACTACAGATGTGCTTTACCTAAATTATTGTTTTAAAAGAAAGATTCTATAAATTTCTATATTAAAGAATTAGTTGTTCAGTCAGTGAATGCTAAAATTTTCTGATTAATTCTACCATTACCAATATTTTTGAATATCTACAATAAGGAATTAATGTTATATATTAATTTATGCAGACTAGGTTAACAAGTGACAATAACATTCCAAGTTTCCACCTTCAAATTCTCCTACAGATCACATGACCTGAAGGATAAAAATATTGTTAAAGTAGATCTGGTTATCAGGTAATGAAAAATAGTTATATGTTCGGATTTGGTGGAAGAGACAATACTAAGAGGATGAATTAGCTGCAATTAACTGATACGAGTTATCCCCCTTAATATATTAAGTGCTGCTCAGATGTGGCACAATTCTGAAAGTATGGCCTACTCAGTGAGGATCAAACTCACAGTTGTAACAGGTTCTAGTGAAACAAGCTTGCTAACCATTACACCACATCAAGGTTCCCTATCTTCCTTAATATGTACATCTAAATGAGAATAATTTACTATCAAGAAGTGAAGTCCAGCTTGGATTTTTAGGAATATTACCAATTATGACAGACACATGAAAAAGTAATAATTTATTATCAAGAAGCTTGGGTTTTTAGGAATATTGCTAATTATGACAGACATATAAAAACGTTCAGAAGATAAAGTGACTTAAATGGTTTGAATATAACCACCAAGTTGAGGACACTAGTCTAAGTAAATTAGTGTAAAATAAAATGTTTAGTATATTGAATAAATTTACATAGAGCTTTAAAAAGATTTTTACTAAAATATAAATTTGTATAAATCTCATAACTTTTATAGGTAGTATGCCAGTATATTTTATATTACAAACATTATATTACAAGGGTTCATGTGAAAATATATATGCTCATATTGTCTCTGGTAAACTTTTTCTTATTCTTATTAATTTTTTTAAACAAATGACAATACTTATTAAAAATAAATGTTGTTATTGGAGTGTTATTTAAGTATATTATCTATGTGTATGATTCTTCTTCAATATGTGAGCTACCTTAAAGGAAATTATCTACATTGAGAAATGTATCTATACAAACATTACAATCTCATCTTGATTTCAAGTGATCCAATGGCCAAAATTGATTTTATCTAAACTTATTTATAAATGGAACTTTGTCTGTGTGTATGTATATGTGTGTGTGTGTGTCTGTGTGTGTGTGTGTCCATTACCTATAGACTCTGAAACGGCTGAACCGATTTTCTTGAAAATTTACACAGTTGTACTATAAGCGTCTGCGAGTGTTCTTAGCTAAGTTTTGTGTTGAGGTATCCCCAATAAATATCGAAAATCGATAATCCAAAAAATCGTGTTATAGAAGGAGTGGTCCGATTTTAATCAAATTTGATACACTCATAGACAAAGACATAAGAAATGATATTCAGAAGTTTCAAGGTTGCATTTCTTACAATACTGCAGAAAATCGATAATATATATATATATATATATATATATATATATATATATATATATATATATATATAAAAGGCAAGATGTTTGTGTGTGTGTCTGTTTATCTGCCTGTATGTCTGTATTTTTTTCAGTCCTTTTATTTTAGTTTTTGCTTTGGGTTAGGCTCTAAGTAGGTATAATTGTAGTTCTTAGTCTCAGCCATGATACCATTTACTCAGAGGACTTATTTAGTCTTCAAAATTCAGTTTATGACAAAAAAACTTATTTGATATCGATACCAGGAAATCAAAATTTGACTTATATCCAGTCATTTTTCTTTCAGTCTACGGTTTCACTTTAACTGGAAACAACTATTGCTTTTTAGTCTTTTGTGCTAACGTCCAGAGAGTCTGAGCTCCAGGAGTATGGATTAGTTTTAAAGCTTTCATTACACCCGAGCAATACTGCTAGTTTATGAATGATGTTCAAAACTTTTCACATTTTTCTTTTTTATATGTCATATCCTATCAGGATGCAGGCTATCATGGACCCCCAAGTTAGAAACACTTCCCAGATATTTAAATTTTTGCATGTGCTTGGTTTTAGTATTTTTTACCTGTAGTTGGCATTTTGGGCTTCTCTTTTTGCTGATGGCCATGCATTCAGTTTTCTTGAAATTTATGTTTAGTCCTTTCTTCTTGCTTTCTCTTTCTACATTCTGCAGGAGGTCATGCATTTTCCTTTCCTGTTATCAGCTCAGTTTCATCTATGTATCTTATATTGTTAAGATTGGGGCCGCCTATGATTAATCCTGGCAGGACATATAGTTCTTTCTGGATTGTTTCACTAAACAAGTTGAACAGATTCACTGAGAAGACACATCCTTGTCTTACACCTTTTTCTATTTTTGTATATCTGCTGAATTCATTTCCTGTCTGTATACAGGTAGTTCATTACTAGTTTAGGTTCTTGACTATTCTAATATTTTTCTTGAATATGTTGAAGCTGCCGAGCATCTCTGTCAAATCTTTGTGGTGTACTTTGTTGAACACCTTTGTGTACTCTATAAAATACATGTACACATCCTTCTATATTTGTATTGCTTTTTCTGATAATGTTCTGACCATAAATATTGTGTTCCTTGTACCAGATTCTTTGGTGAACCCACACTGGCCTGATTCCACTGCATGCTCTGTTCATCAGAATCCAGGTGATGAGTTTTGCTAAGAGGTTCATTAATCTGATTATTTCATGGAGTTCACATTCCTGTGCTTCTGAGGTAGTGCTTTGAAAATTGATCTGCTTAGGTCTTTTGGTAAATTGCCACTGTTATAGATTTAATTTATTATTTCTGTAATCCTGTCTATGCCAAATCATCTAAGGCTGTCAGCATCTCTATTGTGATACCATTTGGTCTTTATTTAATTTGACCAGTGCAGTTTCCACTTTGGTTTTTAATATTTCTAGTCTGTTGGTATTTCTATGTATTGTCAGTTGCTTTCGTATTGTTGTAAAAGAAATCTCCAATTCGTCTTATTGCTAAAGTATTTTTTTCTCTAATATGAGCATTATGTCCTTGGATTTTATGCATCCTGTTGCTGAACATAACTTTTGATCCCTTAATTTTTTAAGCATATCTCCCTTATTTTTCATACTCAATCTCTCTATTTCTACACATTTTTCATTCAGACAGTCTTCTTTAGCCTATCTGCATCTGCTCCTTATTTCCTTGTGTAGTTTCCTGTATTCTGTTACAGACATTAGTATGAGTTAAAAAAGTAATTTACTTTAATTTTTTTAATCATATGATATTATTTGTTTAGTATATTATTATAGTATATTGAATAAAGACTACTACTTCTTATTCAGTATATATCTATTTTTAAATAATATTTTAATGTATTTTAATGTATATTTTAATGTAATTTTTTAAATCTATACTTTACTATTTTTAAAGTATATTTTAATATATTTTAATGTATATTCTAATTATTTTTAATGTATATTTTAATGTATTTTTATGATTTAATGTATATTTCAATGCATATTTCAATGTATTTTTAATGTATATTTTAATATATTTTAATTCATATTTTAATGTATATTTTAATGTATTTTACTGTATATTAATATATATATTTTAATGTATTTTTAATGTGTATTTTAATGTATTTCAATGGATATTATAAAGTACATTTAATGTATATTTTAATGTATTTTTGATGAATATTTTAACGTGTTTTTTATTGAATATTTTAATGTATATGTTGATGAAGGGAATTTTTCAACTTGTAGATCACATACTTTTGTGATGTGTTGTTCTGGTAGATCAGACTTGGAAGCTAGATTGTATACTTAAGTAGCACTGTAATTTGTTTAAAACTATTTTAGTAATTAGTCCTGCAATAAAATTGTCACAGTTTGCTGACCAGACTGATAAGCATTTAATTTCTCTTTACTATATTTGCATTATAGTTTTATTTTACATACTAATTTTACATACTAATTCATCAGGTAAAGGTTGTTTTTGTTTTACTATTTTTCACCCAATGCCAAAGAGAAAGTAGAGAATTAAATTGTTGCAAAATATACAAAAAGAGAGCAAGAAAGATATTATTATGTAGATATGCAGGATAGATAACACTTGATCTTGGACTTAAAGAGGTTAAGATTGTAGTAACTGGGGAGACATTTTCTTGAAAGTATGTTTGACACTGCAACAGTTCTGGGGAAAAAGCTGGGTAAGTAGAATTCTTCCTTTCTAATGAAATATGAAGAGATTATGAATAAGTTGACTGTATATGTGGCATGGTTATCCTAAGCTGTGAAGATTTTGTAATGGTGGCCTTATTGTTAACAAGAAAAGAAAAATAGAAGTGACAAAACAAGAGATGGAGAGAAACATAATTGAGATAAGTAAAAGGTTTTTTTATTTCTTGTAATTTACTAGGTTGGATTGTTTTCTTATTCCAGAGTATTGCATATCAGTTGTTGGAGACTGAGAGTTCATTCAAATTCATCAGTCAAAATAGACTCATAGAGAAAATTAAAATGCATATTTTGGGAAGTAAGATAAATTTGTAATTTCTTCTATAAAGTGGCTGGTCTAGAGGAGGTCTCTTTTACAGCATTGTTGTAGCCAGCATGTAACAAGTCCTCCAATTGGTCAATAGATGAGCCAGTAACAGATTGCCTCATTTCCACCTTGGTGGACATTATAGAAACTCACTATCTCTTTTGATAACTAAGCCTGGAGCAGTGAAAATGTACTGAGCTGCCTTCTGACCAATAACAACATTGCAACATTGACAGACATTTATGTACCATTCGAATAAATATCTCTAAGTTATATATATATTTGATCTTTCCTGTTATTTTAATTTTATGCTTCTTTTGTTGAGGATTATTATTAGAAGTGGACATATATTTTGTATAACTTGAACAGAATCCTGCAACAGATTCATGGGAGAAAATATTCCATGAATTATCATATGTTGATAGTTGAAAATTAGTCTCTAATGCTACTGTTGGTTTTGATACAGGCTGAATACATTACTTTTGATGTAAGTTCCTTGGTGTTGCTGCTGATGGTTGAGCTAGTCATGTAGTCTGTCATGTTTGGCTAAGTTTGCTTGCTGTGGGGATCTGTTTGCTAATGTTGCCAAGTCAGACCTGCCCTATAGATGAAATCTGCCTTATCTTTATAGTCAGTCATTGGCTAAGAAATAGCTACTATAAAAAAACATATGAGCTTTTTTATTGGTCTAAAAAGATGTTTTATGAACTTATTATTTTGAAGTAGTATTCTGGAAGTTGGTATATGGAGAAATTAGGGTCTGTTTTTTTTTTTTTCATATGAGCTGTGGATTTCAAAATGAGTGTTCCATTTGAATTAAAGAGTAGGAGTTCCAACAAGATAAAACAATCTGGACTAGTGAAACTAAAGATTGTCTTTTATTTGACATCTGCTATGAAAATAGTAATAGAGTATCAAAAGGTTAGTAACTTTTCATTTGGGGAAAAATGGTTGTATGGTGAAAAACAATTCATGATCCATAAGTTTGCACAAATGCTTTTTAACTAGATTAGCTAAATCTACTGCTAAGAAGGTTGGGTCACTATGTCGATCCAGGATGTTTTTTCCGCCTGAATCCATCCTGCATATATACAAGTCAACCATCCATCCGTGCATGGAGTACTGCTGCCATTTAGGGTCAGGCGCCCCTGCCGTTCTCCTCAGTGTTCTCGACAGGCTCCAAAGGAGAGTCTGTAATGTGATAGGTACTGATCTGGCGGCTCAACTGCAGCCACTTCCCCACCGTCGAAATGTGGCCTCCCTTTGTCTGTTCTATAAATACTTTCATGGCTTCTGCTCGGATGAACTTAAGTCACTGGTGCCTCCTCAACAGGTGTTTACTCGTGCAACCTGACTGGCAACTGGGTCCCACCCATTCACAGTCAGGTTAGCCAAATGCAGACGACAATTCTACTCCCGCAACTTCTTCTCTCGCACTTCCCGCCTGTGGAACTCGCTCCCATATTCTTGCTTTCCTGACGGCTACAACCTCCAGAAATTTAAATGCAAAGTCAATACTCATCTACTAACCACTGGATTCTAGCTCTCTCCCCACCCCAGTAAATCCTTCCCTTTCTCTCCACATATGTATCTGTCATCGCACCTGCATTCTCAGCTTTCTATTGCTTCTTTCTAACTAGTTTGTACTCCTCACTCTTTTATAATTAGTCTTTTTACAGTTATGTAGCCCCCTGCTCATCAGTGGCATTTCTGCCTTGCTTGGGGTGAAATGATTAAAAAAAACAAAAAAAAAGAAAACTGGAAAGTGAGGATTTGGCAGCTCAAGTTCAGATATAACATTAATACTTCATTTTTGGTCTGATTTGGCTTTTGTAAAGATAGTATGTAGCAAGAAGAAGCAGATACTTTTTGGATCAGTACAGGGAATCAACTATTTTTCAATGTCTTTAACAATATATTATATACAATATCGGTAAATTTTCGTTTTAAGTCCTGAAGGCTTTTCCCCCTTCAAATTTATCCAAAATAGCATTATTTCTGTGCAAATGTATATACTGAACTCAAATCAACAATTAGTTATTGAAGAAATTTACCTTTATTGATCTTAATGACCAGAAAAAAATCGAACTTCATCTCACACTTTTTGTCTCCTGTAACTCTCATGAAGTCATGTAATTAATTGCAGAATGACTTTCGGCGTAGGCACAAATTTGGCCTATTTACTTCCTTAACTGAAATTTCCGCCTATTTACTTCCTGTAATGAAAGTAATACGTGTAGAAAAAAATCGCATACTACTTTCATTACAAGAAGTAAATAGGCGGAAATTTCAGTAAAGGAAGTAAATAGGCCAAAAATAGGCCGAAATTTGTTGTCCTCCGCTGAAAGTCATTCAGCAGTTAATTACATGACTGTGTTAGAGTTAAGGAAGAGAAAATGAGTGAGATGTAGTTTGATTTTTTTTTTATCAATAAAGGTAGGACTCTTCAATAACTAATTGTTGATTTGAGTTCAGCATATACATTTGAACAGAAATAATGCTATTTTGGATAAATTTGAAGGGGGAAAAACCTTTGAAACCTAAAAGAAAAATTTACCACAATATCATATATAAGAATTCCACTTGAGATCTGGTTTGAGCTTGAGTTTCAATAGACATTCTAGGCAAGTAACTCTCAAGCAGTCAATTTACTTTCCAAATTGTCTCTCCAAAATCTATCCTACATATCTATAAGTCTGCCATTCATCCATGCTTAGAATATTGCTGCCACATGTGATTCAGTGTCCCAGTTATTTACCTTGAGTTCCTTGATAAAATCCAAAAAAGAATCAGCAATATTATTGGTCCTGATCTGACAGCTTGTTCACTTTACACCATATAAGGTTGGTTCCCTGTGCATTTTCTATAAATACTTTAATGGTAATTATTTAGATGAAATCTTTACTTTGGTATCTAGACTTTATGAATTTAAGTGCAGTACGAGACTGGTGTTGAAATCTCATCAAGCTGTCTAGATAAGGCAGTAAATTCTATGCTAACATTTTCTTTCCTCGCACATCTGACTTTCTGCTTCCATGGTTTCCACCCAACTTTTATCTGCAAAAATGCAATGTCAATCACTATCTACTGTCCTCCTGATTACTCTTTTCTCTTCCCACTCATTATAAATGTTTCTGTTCCAAATTCTTCCACACTATGTAATCCTTTGTGTCTTAGTGTCTTTATTGCTTTGCATGAGGTTATACGAATGAAAAATAAAATTGAAATGCAATGTCAATCACTATCTACTGTCCTCCTGATTACTCTTTTCTCTTCCCACTCATTATAAATGTTTCTCTCCCAAATTCTTCCGCACTCTGTAACACCATGTGTCTTAGTGTCATTATTGTTTTGCATGAGGTTATACGAATTAAAAATAAAATTGAAATGCAATGTCAATCACTATCTACTGTCCTCCTGATTACTCTTTTCTCTTCCCACTCATTATAAATGTTTCTCTTCCAAATTCTTCAGCACCCTGAAATACCATGTGTCTTAGTGTCATTATTGTTTTGCATGAGGTTATACGAATTAAAAATAAAATTTAAATGTAATGTCAATCACTATCTACTGTCCTCCTGATTACTCTTTTCTCTTCCCACTCATTATAAATGTTTCTCTTCCAAATTCTTCCACACTATGTAATACCTTGTGTCTTAGTGTCTTTATTGTTTTGCATGAGGGTATACGAATTAAAAATAAAATTTAAATGTAATGTCAATCACTATCCACTGTCCTCCTGATTACTCTTTTCTCTTCCCACTCATTATAAATGTTTCTCTTCCAAATTCTTCCACACTATGTAATCCTTTGTGTCTTAGTGTCTTTATTGCTTTGAATGAGGTTATATGAATTAAAAATAAAATTTAAATGCAATGTCAATCACTATCTACTGTCCTCCTGATTACTCTTTCCTCTTCCCACTCATTATAAATGTTTCTCTCCCAAATTCTTCCGCACCTTGTAATACCTTGTGTCTTAGTGTCTTTATTGCTTTGCATGAGGTTATATGAATGAAAAATAAAATTTAAATGTAATGTCAATCAATATCTACTGTCCTTCTGATTTCTCTTTTCTCTTCCCACTCATTATAAATGTTTCTCTTTCCAGTTCTTCCACACTAAGTAATCCTTTGTGTCTTAGTGTCTTTATTGCTTTGCATGAGGTTATACGAATTAAAAATAAAATTTAAATGCAATGTCAATCACTATCTACTGTCCTCCTGATTTCTCTTTCCTCTTCCCACTATTATAAATGTTTCTCTTCCAAATTCTTCCGCACCTGTAATCCCTTGTGTCTTAGTGTCTTTATTGCTTTGCATGAGGTTATACGAATTAAAAATAAAATTTAAATGCAATGTCAATCACTATCTACTGTCCTCCTGATTTCTCTTTCCTCTTCCCACTCATTATAAATGTTTCTCTTCCAAATTCTTCCACACTAAGTAATCCTTTGTGTCTTAGTGTCTTTATTGCTTTGCATGAGGTTATACGAATTAAAAATAAAATTTAAATGCAATGTCAATCACTATCTACTGTCCTCCTGATTTCTCTTCTTCCCACTCATTATAAATGTTTCTCTTCCAAATTTTTCCGCACCCTGTAACTCTCTTGTGTCTTAGTGTCTTTATTGCTTTGCATGAGGTTATACGAATTAAAAATAAAATTTAAATGCAATGTCAATCACTATCTACTGTCCTCCTGATTACTTTTCTTCCCACTCATTATAAATGTTTCTCTTCCAAATTCTTCCACACTAAGTAATCCTTTGTGTCTTAGTGTCTTTATTGCTTTGCATGAGGTTATACGAATTAAAATAAAATTTAAATGCAATGTCAATCACTATCTACTGTCCTCCTGATTACTCTTTCCTCTTCCCACTCATTATAAATGTTTTCTTCCAAATTCTTCCACACTAAGTAATCCCTTTTTGTGTCTTAGTGTCTTTATTGCTTTGCATGAGGTTATACGAATTAAAAATAAAAATTTAAATGCAATGTCAATCACTATCTACTGTCCTCCTGATTTCTCTTTCCTCTTCCCACTCATTATAAATGTTTCTCTTCCAAATTCTTCCGCACCCTGTAATCCCTTGTGTCTTAGTGTCTTTATTGCTTTGCATGAGGTTATACGAATTAAAAATAAAATTTAAATGCAATGTCAATCACTATCTACTGTCCTCCTGATTACTCTTTCCTCTTTCCCACTCATTATAAATGTTTCTCTTCCAAATTCTTCCACACTAAGTAATCCTTTGTGTCTTAGTGTCTTTATTGCTTTGCATGAGGTTATACGAATTAAAAATAAAATTTAAATGCAATGTCAATCACTATCTACTGTCCTCCTGATTACTCTTTTCTTCCCACTCATTATAAATGTTTCTCTTCCAAATTTTTCCGCACCCTGTAATCCCTTGTGTCTTAGTGTCTTTCTTGCTTTGCATGAGGTTATATGAATTAAAAATAAAATTTAAAATGTAATGTCAATCACTATCTACTGTCCTCCTGGATTACTCTTTTCTTCCCACTCATTATAAATGTTTCTCTCCCAAATTCTTCCGCACCCTGTAATACCTTGTGTCTTAGTGTCTTTCTTGCTTTGCATGAGGTTATATGAATTAAAAATAAAATTTAAATGTAATGTCAATACTATCCACTGTCCTCCTGATTACTCTTTTCTCTTCCCACTCATTATAAATGTTTCTCTTCCAAATTCATCCGCACTATGTAATCCTTTGTGTCTTAGTGTCTTTATTGCTTTGCATGAGGTTATACGAATTAAAATAAAATTGAAATGCAATGTCAGTCAATATCTACTGTCCTCCTGATTTCTCTTTTCTCTTCCCACTCATAAATGTTTCTTTCCCAAATTCTTCCGCACTATGTAATCCTTTGTGTCTTAGTGTCTTTATTGTTTTGCATGAGGTTATATGAATTAATAATAAAATTTAAATGTAATGTCAATCAATATCTACTGTCCTTCTGATTTCTCTTTCTCTTCCCACTCATTATAAAATGTTTCTCTTCCAAATTCTTCCACACTATGTAATCCTTTGTGTCTTAGTGTCTTTATTGCTTTGCATGAGGTTATACGAATTAAAAATAAAATTTAAATGCAATGTCAATCACTATCTACTGTCCTCCTGATTTCTCTTTCCTCTTCCCACTCATTATAAATGTTTCTCTTCCAAATTCTTCCGCACCCTGTAATCCCTTGTGTCTTAGTGTCTTTATTGCTTTGCATGAGGTTATATGAATTAAAAATAAAATTTAAATGTAATGTCAATCACTATCTACTGTCCTCCTGATTACTCTTTTCTCTTCCCACTCATTATAAATGTTTCTCTTCCAAATTCTTCCACACTAAGTAATCCTTTGTGTCTTAGTGTCTTTATTGCTTTGCATGAGGTTATACGAATTAAAAATAAAATTTAAATGCAATGTCAATCACTATCTACTGTCCTCCTGATTACTCTTTCCTCTTCCCACTCATTATAAATGTTTCTCTTCCAAATTCTTCCACACTAAGTAATCCTTTGTGTCTTAGTGTCTTTATTGCTTTGCATGAGGTTATACGAATTAAAAATAAAATTTAAATGCAATGTCAATCACTATCTACTGTCCTCCTGATTACTCTTTCCTCTTCCCACTCATTATAAATGTTTCTCTTCCAAATTCTTCCACACTAAGTAATCCTTTGTGTCTTAGTGTCTTTATTGCTTTGCATGAGGTTATACGAATTAAAAATAAAATTTAAATGCAATGTCAATCACTATCTACTGTCCTCCTGATTACTCTTTTCTCTTCCCACTCATTATAAATGTTTCTCTTCCAAATTCTTCCGCACCCTGTAATCCCTTGTGTCTTAGTGTCTTTCTTGCTTTGCATGAGGTTATATGAATTAAAAATAAAATTTAAATGTAATGTCAATCACTATCTACTGTCCTCCTGATTACTCTTTTCTCTTCCCACTCATTATAAATGTTTCTCTCCCAAATTCTTCCGCACCCTGTAATACCTTGTGTCTTAGTGTCTTTCTTGCTTTGCATGAGGTTATATGAATTAAAAATAAAATTTAAATGTAATGTCAATCACTATCTACTGTCCTCCTGATTACTCTTTTCTCTTCCCACTCATTATAAATGTTTCTCTTCCAAATTCTTCCACACTAAGTAATCCTTTGTGTCTTAGTGTCTTTATTGCTTTGCATGAGGTTATACGAATTAAAAATAAAATTTAAATGCAATGTCAATCACTATCTACTGTCCTCCTGATTACTCTTTCCTCTTCCCACTCATTATAAATGTTTCTCTTCCAAATTCTTCCACACTAAGTAATCCTTTGTGTCTTAGTGTCTTTATTGCTTTGCATGAGGTTATACGAATTAAAAATAAAATTTAAATGCAATGTCAATCACTATCTACTGTCCTCCTGATTACTCTTTCCTCTTCCCACTCATTATAAATGTTTCTCTTCCAAATTCTTCCACACTAAGTAATCCTTTGTGTCTTAGTGTCTTTATTGCTTTGCATGAGGTTATACGAATTAAAAATAAAATTTAAATGCAATGTCAATCACTATCTACTGTCCTCCTGATTACTCTTTTCTCTTCCCACTCATTATAAATGTTTCTCTTCCAAATTCTTCCGCACCCTGTAATCCCTTGTGTCTTAGTGTCTTTCTTGCTTTGCATGAGGTTATATGAATTAAAAATAAAATTTAAATGTAATGTCAATCACTATCTACTGTCCTCCTGATTACTCTTTTCTCTTCCCACTCATTATAAATGTTTCTCTCCCAAATTCTTCCGCACCCTGTAATACCTTGTGTCTTAGTGTCTTTCTTGCTTTGCATGAGGTTATATGAATTAAAAATAAAATTTAAATGTAATGTCAATCACTATCCACTGTCCTCCTGATTACTCTTTTCTCTTCCCACTCATTATAAATGTTTCTCTTCCAAATTCATCCGCACTATGTAATCCTTTGTGTCTTAGTGTCTTTATTGCTTTGCATGAGGTTATACGAATTAAAAATAAAATTTAAATGCAATGTCAGTCAATATCTACTGTCCTCCTGATTTCTCTTTTCTCTTCCCACTCATAAATGTTTCTTTCCCAAATTCTTCCGCACTATGTAATCCTTTGTGTCTTAGTGTCTTTATTGTTTTGCATGAGGTTATATGAATTAATAATAAAATTTAAATGTAATGTCAATCAATATCTACTGTCCTTCTGATTTCTCTTTTCTCTTCCCACTCATTATAAATGTTTCTCTTCCAAATTCTTCCACACTATGTAATCCTTTGTGTCTTAGTGTCTTTATTGCTTTGCATGAGGTTATATGAATTAAAAATAAAATTTAAATGCAATGTCAATCATTATCCACTGTCCTCCTGATTACTCTTTTCTCTTCCCACTCATTATAATTGTTTCTCTTCCAAATTCTTCCGCACCCTGTAATACCATGTGTCTTAGTGTCATTATTGTTTTGCATGAGGTTATACGAATTAAAAACAAAATTTAAATGTAATGTCAATCACTATCTACTGTCCTCCTGATTACTCTTTTCTCTTTCCACTCATTATAATTGTTTCTCTTCCAAATTCTTCCGCACCCTGTAATACCATGTGTCTTAGTGTCATTATTGTTTTGCATGAGGTTATACGAATTAAAAACAAAATTTAAATGTAATGTCAATCACTATCTACTGTCCTCCTGATTACTCTTTTCTCTTCCCACTCATTATAAATGTTTCTCTTTCAAATTCTTCCGCACCCTGTAATACCATGTGTCTTAGTGTCATTATTGTTTTGCATGAGGTTATACGAATTAAAAATAAAATTTAAATGTAATGTCAATCACTATCTACTGTCCTCCTGATTACTCTTTTCTCTTCCCACTCATTATAAATGTTTCTCTTCCAAATTCTTCCACACTATGTAATCCTTTGTGTCTTAGTGTCTTTATTGCTTTGCAATGAGGTTATATGAATCAAAAATAAAATTTAAATGCAATGTCAATCACTATCTACTGTCCTCCTGATTACTCTTTTCTCTTCCCACTCATTATAAATGTTTCTCTTTCAAATTCTTCCGCACCCTGTAATACCATGTGTCTTAGTGTCATTATTGTTTTGCATGAGGTTATACGAATTAAAAATAAAATTTAAATGTAATGTCAATCACTATCTACTGTCCTCCTGATTACTCTTTTCTCTTCCCACTCATTATAAATGTTTCTCTTCCAAATTCTTCCACACTATGTAATCCTTTGTGTCTTAGTGTCTTTATTGCTTTGAATGAGGTTATATGAATCAAAAATAAAATTTAAATGCAATGTCAATCACTATCTACTGTCCTCCTGATTACTCTTTTCTCTTCCCACTCATTATAAATGTTTCTCTCCCAAATTCTTCCGCACCTTGTAATACCTTGTGTCTTAGTGTCTTTATTGTTTTGCATGAGGTTATACGAATTAATAATAAAATTTAAATGTAATGTCAATCAATATCTACTGTCCTTCTGATTTCTCTTTTCTCTTCCCACTCATTATAAATGTTTCTCTTCCAAATTCTTCCAAACTATGTAATCCTTTGTGTCTTAGTGTCTTTATTGCTTTGCATGAGGTTATACGAATTAAAAATAAAATTTAAATGTAATGTCAATCACTATCCACTGTCCTCCTGATTTCTCTTTTCTCTTCCCACTCATTATAAATGTTTCTCTTACAAATTCTTCCGCACTTTGTAATCCTTTGTGTCTTAGTGTCTTTCTTGCTTTGCATGAGGTTATATGAATTAAAAATAAAATTTAAATGTAATGTCAATCACTATCCACTGTCCTCCTGATTACTCTTTTCTCTTCCCACTCATTATAAATGTTTCTCTTTCAAATTCTTCCGCACCCTGTAATACCATGTGTCTTAGTGTCATTATTGTTTTGCATGAGGTTATACGAATTAAAAATAAAATTTAAATGCAATGTCAGTCAATATCTACTGTCCTCCTGATTACTCTTTTCTCTTCCCACTCATTATAAATGTTTCTCTCCCAAATTCTTCCGCACCTTGTAATACCTTGTGTCTTAGTGTCTTTATTGTTTTGCATGAGGTTATACGAATTAATAATAAAATTTAAATGTAATGTCAATCAATATCTACTGTCCTTCTGATTTCTCTTTTCTCGTCCCACTCATTATAAATGTTTCTCTTCCAAATTCTTCCAAACTATGTAATCCTTTGTGTCTTAGTGTCTTTATTGCTTTGCATGAGGTTATACGAATTAAAAATAAAATTTAAATGCAATGTCAATCTCTATCTACTGTCCTCCTGATTACTCTTTCCTCTTCCCACTCATTATAAATGTTTCTCTTCCAAATTCTTCCGCACCCTGTAATACCTTGTGTCTTAGTGTCTTTCTTGCTTTGCATGAGGTTATATGAATTAAAAATAAAATTTAAATGTAATGTCAATCACTATCTACTGTCCTCCTGATTACTCTTTTCTCTTCCCACTCATTATAAATGTTTCTCTCCCAAATTCTACCGCACCCTGTAATACCTTGTGTCTTAGTGTCTTTCTTGCTTTGCGTGAGGTTATATGAATTAAAAATAAAATTTAAATGTAATGTCAATCACTATCCACTGTCCTCCTGATTACTCTTTTCTCTTCCCACTCATTATAAATGTTCCTCTTCCAAATTCTTCCGCACCCTGTAATACCTTGTGTCTTAGTGTCTTTATTGCTTTGCATGAGGTTATATGAATTAAAAATAAAATTTAAATGCAATGTCAATCACTATCTACTGTCCTCCTGATTACTCTTTTCTCTTCCCATTCATTATAAATGTTTCTCTACCAAATTCATCCGCACTATGTAATCCTTTGTGTCTTAGTGTCTTTATTGCTTTGCATGAGGTTATACGAATTAAAAATAAAATTTAAATGCAATGTCAGTCAATATCTACTGTCCTCCTGATTACTCTTTTCTCTTACCACTCATTATAAATGTTTCTCTCCCAAATTCTTCCGCACTATATAATCCTTTGTGTCTTAGTGTCTTTATTGCTTTGCATGAGGTTATATGAATTAAAAATAAAATTTAAATGCAATGTCAATCAATATCTACTGTCCTCCTGATTACTCTTTTCTCTTCCCACTCATTATAAATGTTTCTCTTCCAAATTCTTCCACACTATGTAATCCTTTGTGTCTTAGTGTCTTTATTGCTTTGCATGAGGTTATATGAATGAAAAATAAAATTTAAATGTAATGTCAATCACTATCCACTGTCCTCCTGATTACTCTTTTCTCTTCCCACTCATTATAAATGTTTCTCTTACAAATTCTTCCGCACTTTGTAATCCTTTGTGTCTTAGTGTCTTTATTGCTTTGCATGAGGTTATATGAATGAAAAATAAAATTTAAATGTAATGTCAATCACTATCTACTGTCCTCCTGATTACTCTTTTCTCTTCCCACTCATTATAAATGTTTCTCTTCCAAATTCTTCCACACTATGTAATCCTTTGTGTCTTAGTGTCTTTATTGCTTTGAATGAGGTTATATGAATTAAAAACAAAATTTAAATGTAATGTCAATCACTATCTACTGTCCTCCTGATTACTCTTTTCTCTTCCCACTCATTATAAATGTTTCTCTTCCAAATTCTTCCACACTATGTAATCCTTTGTGTCTTAGTGTCTTTATTGCTTTGCATGAGGTTATATGAATGAAAAATAAAATTTAAATGTAATGTCAATCACTATCCACTGTCCTCCTGATTACTCTTTTCTCTTCCCACTCATTATAAATGTTTCTCTTACAAATTCTTCCGCACTTTGTAATCCTTTGTGTCTTAGTGTCTTTATTGCTTTGCATGAGGTTATATGAATGAAAAATAAAATTTAAATGTAATGTCAATCACTATCTACTGTCCTCCTGATTACTCTTTTCTCTTCCCACTCATTATAAATGTTTCTCTTCCAAATTCTTCCGCACCCTGTAATCCCTTGTGTCTTAGTGTCTTTCTTGCTTTGCATGAGGTTATATGAATTAAAAATAAAATTTAAATGTAATGTCAATCACTATCCACTGTCCTCCTGATTTCTCTTTTCTCTTCCCACTCATTATAAATGTTTCTCTTCCAAATTCTTCCGCACCCTGTAATCCCTTGTGTCTTAGTGTCTTTCTTGCTTTGCATGAGGTTATACGAATTAAAAATAAAATTTAAATGTAATGTCAATCACTATCCACTGTCCTCCTGATTTCTCTTTTCTCTTCCCACTCATTATAAATGTTTCTCTTAAAAATTCTTCCGCACTTTGTAATCCTTTGTGTCTTAGTGTCTTTATTGCTTTGCATGAGGTTATATGAATGAAAAATAAAATTTAAATGTAATGTCAATCACTATCCACTGTCCTCCTGATTTCTCTTTTCTCTTCCCACTCATTATAAATGTTTCTCTTCCAAATTCTTCCGCACCCTGTAATCCCTTGTGTCTTAGTGTCTTTCTTGCTTTGCATGAGGTTATACGAATTAAAAATAAAATTTAAATGTAATGTCAATCACTATCCACTGTCCTCCTGATTTCTCTTTTCTCTTCCCACTCATTATAAATGTTTCTCTTACAAATTCTTCCGCACTTTGTAATCCTTTGTGTCTTAGTGTCTTTATTGCTTTGCATGAGGTTATATGAATGAAAAATAAAATTTAAATGTAATGTCAATCACTATCCACTGTCCTCCTGATTTCTCTTTTCTCTTCCCACTCATTATAAATGTTTCTCTTCCAAATTCTTCCGCACCCTGTAATCCCTTGTGTCTTAGTGTCTTTCTTGCTTTGCATGAGGTTATACGAATTAAAAATAAAATTTAAATGTAATGTCAATCACTATCCACTGTCCTCCTGATTTCTCTTTTCTCTTCCCACTCATTATAAATGTTTCTCTTACAAATTCTTCCGCACTTTGTAATCCTTTGTGTCTTAGTGTCTTTATTGCTTTGCATGAGGTTATATGAATGAAAAATAAAATTTAAATGTAATGTCAATCACTATCCACTGTCCTCCTGATTTCTCTTTTCTCTTCCCACTCATTATAAATGTTTCTCTTCCAAATTCTTCCACACCCTGTAATCCCTTGTGTCTTAGTGTCTTTCTTGCTTTGCATGAGGTTATACGAATTAAAAATAAAATTTAAATGTAATGTCAATCAATATCCACTGTCCTCCTGATTTCTCTTTTCTCTTCCCACTCATTATAAATGTTTCTCTTACAAATTCTTCCGCACTTTGTAATCCTTTGTGTCTTAGTGTCTTTATTGCTTTGCATGAGGTTATATGAATGAAAAATAAAATTTAAATGTAATGTCAATCACTATCCACTGTCCTCCTGATTTCTCTTTTCTCTTCCCACTCATTATAAATGTTTCTCTTCCAAATTCTTCCGCACCCTGTAATCCCTTGTGTCTTAGTGTCTTTCTTGCTTTGCATGAGGTTATACGAATTAAAAATAAAATTTAAATGTAATGTCAATCACTATCCACTGTCCTCCTGATTTCTCTTTTCTCTTCCCACTCATTATAAATGTTTCTCTTACAAATTCTTCCGCACTTTGTAATCCTTTGTGTCTTAGTGTCTTTATTGCTTTGCATGAGGTTATATGAATGAAAAATAAAATTTAAATGTAATGTCAATCACTATCCACTGTCCTCCTGATTTCTCTTTTCTCTTCCCACTCATTATAAATGTTTCTCTTCCAAATTCTTCCGCACCCTGTAATCCCTTGTGTCTTAGTGTCTTTCTTGCTTTGCATGAGGTTATACGAATTAAAAATAAAATTTAAATGTAATGTCAATCACTATCCACTGTCCTCCTGATTTCTCTTTTCTCTTCCCACTCATTATAAATGTTTCTCTTACAAATTCTTCCGCACTTTGTAATCCTTTGTGTCTTAGTGTCTTTATTGCTTTGCATGAGGTTATATGAATGAAAAATAAAATTTAAATGTAATGTCAATCACTATCTACTGTCCTCCTGATTACTCTTTTCTCTTCCCACTCATTATAAATGTTTCTCTTCCAAATTCTTCCACACTATGTAATCCTTTGTGTCTTAGTGTCTTTATTGCTTTGAATGAGGTTATATGAATCAAAAATAAAATTTAAATGCAATGTCAATCACTATCTACTGTCCTCCTGATTACTCTTTTCTCTTCCCACTCATTATAAATGTTTCTCTTCCAAATTCTTCCACACTATGTAATCCTTTGTGTCTTAGTGTTTTTATTGCTTTGAATGAGGTTATATGAATCAAAAATAAAATTTAAATGCAATGTCAATCACTATCCACTGTCCTCCTGATTACTCTTTTCTCTTCCCACTCATTATAAATGTTTCTCTTCCAAATTCTTCCACACTATGTAATCCTTTGTGTCTTAGTGTCTTTATTGCTTTGAATGAGGTTATATGAATGAAAAATAAAATTTAAATGTAATGTCAATCACTATCCACTGTCCTCCTGATTACTCTTTTCTCTTCCCACTCATTATAAATGTTTCTCTTCCAAATTCATCCGCACTATATAATCCTTTGTGTCTTAGTGTCTTTATTGCTTTGAATGAGGTTATATGAATTAAAAATAAAATTTAAATGCAATGTCAGTCAATATCTACTGTCCTCCTGATTTCTCTTTTCTCTTCCCACTCATTATAAATGTTTCTCTTTCAAATTCTTCCACACTATGTAATCCTTTGTGTCTTAGTGTCTTTATTGCTTTGAATGAGGTTATATGAATGAAAAATAAAATTTAAATGTAATGTCAATCACTATCTACTGTCCTCCTGATTACTCTTTTCTCTTCCCACTCATTATAAATGTTTCTCTTCCAAATTCTTCCACACTATGTAATCCTTTGTGTCTTAGTGTCTTTATTGCTTTGAATGAGGTTATATGAATCAAAAATAAAATTTAAATGCAATGTCAATCACTATCTACTGTCCTCCTGATTACTCTTTTCTCTTCCCACTCATTATAAATGTTTCTCTTCCAAATTCTTCCACACTATGTAATCCTTTGTGTCTTAGTGTCTTTATTGCATTGAATGAGGTGATATGAATCAAAAATAAAATTTAAATGCAATGTCAATCACTATCTACTGTCCTCCTGATTACTCTTTTCTCTTCCCACTCATTATAAATGTTTCTCTTCCAAATTCTTCCACACTATGTAATCCTTTGTGTCTTAGTGTCTTTATTGCTTTGAATGAGGTTATATGAATCAAAAATAAAATTTAAATGCAATGTCAATCACTATCTACTGTCCTCCTGATTACTCTTTTCTCTTCCCACTCATTATAAATGTTTCTCTTCCAAATTCTTCCACACTATGTAATCCTTTGTGTCTTAGTGTCTTTATTGCTTTGAATGAGGTTATATGAATCAAAAATAAAATTTAAATGCAATGTCAATCACTATCTACTGTCCTCCTGATTACTCTTTTCTCTTCCCACTCATTATAAATGTTTCTCTTCCAAATTCTTCCACACTATGTAATCCTTTGTGTCTTAGTGCCTTTATTGCTTTGAATGAGGTTATATGAATCAAAAATAAAATTTAAATGCAATGTCAATCACTATCTACTGTCCTCCTGATTACTCTTTTCTCTTCCCACTCATTATAAATGTTTCTCTTCCAAATTCTTCCACACTATGTAATCCTTTGTGTCTTAGTGTCTTTATTGCTTTGAATGAGGTTATATGAATCAAAAATAAAATTTAAATGCAATGTCAATCACTATCTACTGTCCTCCTGATTACTCTTTTCTCTTCCCACTCATTATAAATGTTTCTCTTCCAAATTCTTCCACACTATGTAATCCTTTGTGTCTTAGTGTCTTTATTGCTTTGAATGAGGTTATATGAATGAAAAATAAAATTTAAATGCAATGTCAATCACTATCCACTGTCCTCCTGATTACTCTTTTCTCTTCCCACTCATTATAAATGTTTCTCTTCCAAATTCTTCCACACTATGTAATCCTTTGTGTCTTAGTGTCTTTATTGCTTTGAATGAGGTTATATGAATCAAAAATAAAATTTAAATGCAATGTCAATCACTATCTACTGTCCTCCTGATTACTCTTTTCTCTTCCCACTCATTATAAATGTTTCTCTTCCAAATTCTTCCACACTATGTAATCCTTTGTGTCTTAGTGTCTTTATTGCTTTGAATGAGGTTATATGAATCAAAAATAAAATTTAAATGCAATGTCAATCACTATCTACTGTCCTCCTGATTACTCTTTTCTCTTCCCACTCATTATAAATGTTTCTCTTCCAAATTCTTCCACACTATGTAATCCTTTGTGTCTTAGTGTCTTTATTGCTTTGAATGAGGTTATATGAATGAAAAATAAAATTTAAATGTAATGTCAATCACTATCCACTGTCCTCCTGATTACTCTTTTCTCTTCCCACTCATTATAAATGTTTCTCTTCCAAATTCTTCCACACTATGTAATCCTTTGTGTCTTAGTGTCTTTATTGCTTTGAATGAGGTTATATGAATCAAAAATAAAATTTAAATGCAATGTCAATCACTATCTACTCTCCTCCTGATTACTCTTTTCTCTTCCCACTCATTATAAATGTTTCTCTTCCAAATTCTTCCACACTATGTAATCCTTTGTGTCTTAGTGTCTTTATTGCTTTGAATGAGGTTATATGAATGAAAAATAAAATTTAAATGTAATGTCAATCACTATCCACTGTCCTCCTGATTACTCTTTTCTCTTCCCACTCATTATAAATGTTTCTCTTCCAAATTCTTCCACACTATGTAATCCTTTGTGTCTTAGTGTCTTTATTGCTTTGAATGAGGTTATATGAATTAAAAATAAAATTTAAATGCAATGTCAATCACTATCTACTGTCCTTCTGATTACTCTTTTCTCTTCCCACTCATTATAAATGTTTCTCTTTCAAATTCTTCCGCACTATGTAATCCTTTGTGTCTTAGTGTCTTTATTGCTTTGCATGAGGTTATACGAATTAAAAATAAAATTTAAATGCAATGTCAGTCAATATCTACTGTCCTCCTGATTTCTCTTTTCTCTTCCCACTCATTATAAATGTTTCTCTTTCAAATTCATCCGCACTATGTAATCCTTTGTGTCTTAGTGTCTTTATTGCTTTGCATGAGGTTATATGAATTAAAAATAAAATTTAAATGTAATGTCAATCACTATCTACTGTCCTCCTGATTACTCTTTTCTCTTCCCACTCATTATAAATGTTTCTCTTCCAAATTCTTCCACACTATGTAATCCTTTGTGTCTTAGTGTCTTTATTGCTTTGCATGAGGTTATATGAATTAAAAATAAAATTTAAATGTAATGTCAATCATTATCCACTGTCCTCCTGATTTCTCTTTTCTCTTCCCACTCATTATAAATGTTTCTCTTCCAAATTCTTCCGCACCCTGTAATCCCTTGTGTCTTAGTGTCTTTATTGCTTTGCATGAGGTTATACGAATTAAAAATAAAATTTAAATGCCATGTCAATCACTATCTACTGTCCTCGTGATTACTCTTTTCTCTTCCCACTCATTATAAATGTTTCTGTTCCAAATTCTGCCGCACTCTGTAACCCCTTTAATCTTAATGGCTTTACTACCTTACTTGGGGCGAAAGCAATTTTTAAAAAAAATCCTTTATCATGACTGGAAAAACTCAAGGTTTGTTCTAGCTTGGTTTTTTAAGTAAGAATTTTACAAGGTAGGTCCTCTCTCATTTATGAGTACAAGTAAGAGAAGAGGAAAGATCAGTTGACAGATTCTGGTCATTGAGATTTTTGATGCAGTTTCTATAACCCATGGAATCATCTAAATAATGATCTGAAAATAGGCAGGTTGTTAACATATAGCAGATAAAGAAAAGAATAGAGCCTTGGACAATATCTGCATTGATTACATGGGAATCAGAAGTGTGGCCGTTAACAATGACCTTCATGGGCTTACCTGATAGGAAAGATTCGGTATTGAGAAAGATTCTACCAGAAATATTATTGCTGGGGATTTTGTGTAGCAGTTCTCTATGCTTCTATATCAGAAGCCTTCAAGATATCTAAGGTGATCAATTGTAGGATGGATTTATTATTAAATTGAAATAATAGTATTATGTATAAACAATAAGAATATTTGGGTAAGAAAATTTCTCCATTATCATTTTTAGATTGCAATCATTCATTTTCAAGTCTTTTAATTATAAAGAAACACTCATAGATAGATAGATAGATAGATAGATAGATAGAAAGTGAGATGGATATGGATAGACGAAGATAGATAGATAGATAGATAGATAGATAGATAAATAGATAGATAGATAGATAGTATAACTTAAATGTTATTTTAGCGGATACCCATATTATGTGCTAGTTCTGGACTTGACAATAAACCATATCTGGCAGCAAGGCCTCTTATCATGATGTTGAAGATTTAGAGGAGTGAGTAACTGCGTCTTAATTGCTGTTATTCTTCATTCTGTTCTGTGTGATAGCATCTGTTAGGGTCCCAGCTATGAGCAAATATTGAATTCTCAAACAAAAGCAAAACACTATAAAAGCATAATAAAGCAAAAGACTTTGAAAAAAAGCAGAACACTATGAAAGTATAAAAATAGCAATTTATAGTAAAAATACCAGCAATATGTTTTTATATAAAAAATTACTAACACTAACAATTTATAGTAAAAAAATAACAACACTAACCATTTATATTGAAAGATTACCAACACTACCTATTTATAGTCAAAAATTACCAACACTACCTATTTATAGTCAAAAATTACCAATACTACCTATTTATAGTAAAAATTACCAACACTACCTATTTATAGTAAAAATTACCAACACTACCTATCTATAGTCAAAAATTTCCAACATTGCCTATTTACAGTGAAAAATTACCAACATTACCTATTTATTAAAAAATTACCAACACTACCTATTTATAGTAAAAATTACCAACACTACCTATTTATAGTAAAAATTACCAACACTACCTATTTATAGTCAAAAATTACCAACACTACCTATTTATACTAAAAAATTACCAACATTGCCTATTTACAGTGAAAAATTACCAACACTACCTATTTATAGTCAAAAATTACCAACACTGCCTATTTATATTAAAAATTACCAACACTACCTATTTATAGTAAAAAATTACCAACATTGCCTATTTACAGTGAAAAATTACCAACAGTATCTATTTACAGTCAAAATTACCAACACTACGTATTTATAGTCAAAAATTACCAACACTACCTATTTATAGTAAAAATTACCAACACTACCTATTTATAGTCAAAAATTACCAACACTACCTATTTATAGTAAAAAATTACCAACATTGCCTATTTACAGTGAAAAATTACCAACACTACCTATTTATAGTCAAAAATTACCAATACTACCTATTTATAGTAAAAATTACCAACACTACCTATTTATAGTAAAAATTACCAACACTACCTATCTATAGTCAAAAATTTCCAACATTGCCTATTTACAGTGAAAAATTACCAACATTACCTATTTATTAAAAAATTACCAACACTACCTATTTATAGTAAAAATTACCAACACTACCTATTTATAGTAAAAATTACCAACACTACCTATTTATAGTAAAAATTAGCAACACTACCTATTTATACTAAAAAATTACCAACATTGCCTATTTACAGTGAAAAATTACCAACACTACCTATTTATAGTCAAAAATTACCAACACTGCCTATTTATATTAAAAATTACCAACACTACCTATTTATAGTAAAAAATTACCAACATTGCCTATTTACAGTGAAAAATTACCAACAGTATCTATTTACAGTCAAAATTACCAACACTACGTATTTATAGTCAAAAATTACCAACACTACCTATTTATAGTAAAAATTACCAACACTACCTATTTATAGTCAAAAATTACCAACACTACCTATTTATAGTAAAAAATTACCAACATTGCCTATTTACAGTGAAAAATTACCAACACTACCTATTTATAGTCAAAAATTACCAACACTACCTATTTATAGTCAAAAATTACCAACACCACCTATTTATAGTGAAAATTACCAACACTACCTATTTATATTGAAAGATTACCAACACTACCTATTTATAGTCAAAAATTATCAACACTACCTATTTATAGTAAAAATTACCAGCACTACCTATTTATAGTCAAAAATCACCAACACTACCTATTTATAGTAAAAAATTACCAACATTGCCTATTTACAGTGAAAAATCACCAACACTACCTATTTATAGTCAAAAATTTCCAACATTGCCTATTTGCAGTGAAAAATTACCAACACTACCTATTTATAGTAAAAATTCCAACACTACCTATTTATATTGAAAGACTACCAACACTACCTATTTATAGTAAAAAATTACCAACACTACCTATTTATAGTAAAAAATTACCAACACTACCTATTTATAGTCAAAAATTACCAACACTACCTATTTATAGTCAAAAATTACCAATGCTTCCTATTTATAGTAAAAATTACCAACACTACCTATTTATAGTAAAAATTACCAACACTACCTATCTATAGTCAAAAATTTCCAACATTGCCTATTTACAGTGAAAAATTACCAACATTACCTATTTATAGTAAAAAATTACCAACACTACCTATTTATAGTAAAAATTACCAACACTACCTATTTATAGTAAAAATTACCAACACTACCTATTTATAGTCAAAAATTACCAACACTACCTATTTATAGTAAAAAATTACCAACATTGCCTATTTACAGTGAAAAATTACCAACACTACCTATTTATAGTCAAAAATTACCAACACTACATATTTATAGTAAAAAATTACCAACACTACCTATTTATAGTAAAAATTACCAACACTACCTATTTATAGTAAAAATTAGCAACACTACCTATTTATAGTAAAAAATTAGCAACACTACCTATTTATAGTCAAAAATTACCAACACTACCTATTTATAGTAAAAATTACCAACACTACATATTTATAGTCACAAATTACCAACACTACCTATTTATAGTCAAAAATTTCCAACATTGCCTATTTACAGTGAAAAATTACCAACACTACCTATTTATAGTAAAACATTACCAACACTACCTATTTATAGTCAAAAATTACCAACACTACCTATTTATAGTAAAAATTACCAACACTACCTATTTATAGTCAAAAATTACCAACTCTACCTATCTATAGTCAAAAATTTCCAATGCTAATTATTTGTAGTGAAATTACCAACAATACATTTTATCTGTAGTTAAAGGTATCCAATTGTATTCAAAATATTTAGATCTTGTCATTAAATAACCCATGGAGGTTGATATGCTGCTAAAACAATCAATGAATCAAACACAAAAATTAAAACATAAAGCACAGATATCACCACCAAATCATATTAAAGAAAAATATGTGATCTCTGGCAAGATTTGAACATTCATCCCCCTTTGCAGTGGTAACCATCGATAGACTGAACATGCTTTTAGATTGTTTCAGCTGCAGAGTGCATTGATAATCAAGCAAAGTTTAATCATAAATGAAAATCTTTCTCAAACTCTTGAAACATTCATATCTGCTGCTCAGTTTCACATCCTAATGTAAACAAAACAATTTCTAAAGAAATGATGATTTTTTTTATTTATTATATGATAGATTTTATTATGAAATATTATTTTCATTGGATAAATGTATTTTCAGTGTATTCCTCTTCATCATCTAAATATTGGTGGTTGGAAATTTTAAGTGTTTTTTTGTTTATAATTTTTTTCTAAATCTGTGAATGTATTAAGGCTTTTTTTTTTGCATCATATATAAAATCCTTGCAATATCAGATGAGTTTAAACGTATTTTAAAAGGTATTCCTCTTTATCATCTAAATATTGAGGGCTGGAAATTTTAAAAGATCTTTTATTTAGAATTTATTTTCTAAATCTGTGAATGCATTTTTGCACCATATATAAAACAATTAAGATATCAGATGAGTTTAAGCATATTTTTAATGTATTCTTCTTTATCATCTAAATGTTGAGGGTTGAAAATTTTAAGTGATCTTTTGTTTATAATTTCTTTTCTAAATCTGTGAATGTAATAAGACTTTCTTGTTGCATCATATATAAAATGATTAAGAAATCAGATGAATTTAAATGATTTTTCAATGTATTCCTCTTTATCATCTAAATATTGAGGGTTGGAAATTCTGAATGTCTTTATCATTCCATGTTTCATAATATTGTGATGTGAGACTATTAGTCATTAGTAGATTTATGACAGATGTTTAAATTTAGGTCATTATTAGTAATGCTTGACATGATGCAGAGGAAAAGTGAAGAGAAAAATCAAAAGAAAACTGCTTACTTGCATTTCTGAAGCAATTTTCAATTTTGCAAACAAAATATAAGAGAAGGAAGAACGTAGAAAATGATTGTAAATATGAATTAAATTTTCTTCTTGTATTTTTTCTTATTGTACCATTCATTTATGCATTGAATATTGCTACCACATCTGGTCTGGTGCTGCTGCTATGTATTTAATGATACTTGATAAAATACAACAAAGTATCTGCAATAATATCAGTCCTGAACTATCATCTCAGTGTCATTCACTTTCCCAGTGCCATAACATTGCTTCCCTGTCAAAGAAAAAAATATTTATTCAAATTCTTAGACCTCGATTGATATAGATTCCTCTATATTTTTGCCCCTTTCTTTCTTTCTTTCTTTCTTTCTTTCTTTCTTTCTTTCTTTCTTTTGCAATATTACTTTTAACATTTATGAATTAAACCCCTTTAAATTTTGATCCTTGCATTGTTAAAATTTTAATTTTGATTTTAATTCTACATTTTACTTTTTAATTTTAATTTTAAAAATTTAAAAATTTTAATTTTTTTATCTATATGTAATATTAGATTATTTAAATTTAAAAAAAAATTGTTATATGCTTTACACCCCTTGGATTTTTTTCTGGCATTTTAATATTTTTTATTTTATATCATAATTTAAAATTTAAAATTTAAATTTTTATCTACATGTAATCTTAGAATATTTACATTTTTAATCTTGTTATTAAACAAGCAGTAACTTCACTTTATAAGATTTAATTACCAAGGACATTGGGTGAACTTAAATTTAAATCTATTAAACTGTCAGTTTGAAATATGCACCTGATGATTGCATAATACATGAAACTCCAAGTAATGCTATCACTCTAAATCATCTGCAAACAAGCCTATTTTGCTGTATCACAGCTCTTTCAGGACATGGCTTTCCACATCTTCCTATCCCTGGTGGCGTTTAGCATGTTTTCTCCTGTTACACCACGCAACCCCTGTTCTGTCATCCACCTGCTCAGTCCCTTTAAATATGTTAACCGCTGCATTTCCCTGCCTCTTTTTCCCTCTACCTGGCCTGTTTGTATCAGGTTCTCCAAGCCCTCCTTCTTACTGCATGTTCCAAGAACTTTAGCTGTCTCTTCCTGATGCTCAGTATTAATTTCCTTTTTATTTCCATCTTTTCTAAAACCTCATCATTGTTCATATGTTTGATCCATGATATCTGCAGCATCCTTCTGTAGAACCACATTTCAGTTGCTTCAAGTTTTTCCTTCATCTTTGAGGAGATTGTCCAGCATTCACTGCCATATTGAAGAACTGACATCACATAGCAATCCAGTACTCTTTGTTTTTAGCGAAATTGTCCTGTTTCTTAATACTCTTCTCAGCTCCTGGAATGCATCCTTGTGTTTTTGGATCTCAGAATTATAAATGTATAGAAACTGCTTTGACCACAAAGTGGGGGGGTCAGTTTATATATTGATTGTAATACGGAACTGATCCCCCACTTTATATCCACAACATCCTTCTGTAGACCCACATTTGAGTTGCTTCAAGTTTTTCCTTCATCTTTGATGATATTGTCCAGCATTCACTGCCATATTGAAGAACTGACATCACATAGCAATCTAGTACTCTCTTTTTTGTTTCTGGCAAAATATTCCTGTCTCTTAATGCTCTACTCAGCTTTTGGAATGTGTCCTTTGCCATACCAATTTGCCTTCAGATCTCTAAAGCTCAGAGCAGAAGCCAAGAAATTAGCTTCATAATGAGTGACTGATCTGACAGTAGTCAGATATTCACCCGCAACATCAGACAAAGGCCAATTTCATAGCGTGCTACGAAATTAAACAACGCCAACAACAAGAGCATTCTATCCAATAACTGCTTCAAATGAGGGGCGTTTTACATGGCAACCAGAGAACATGGCACAAAGCTGTAGATAGCTGCTGTTCATGAAATTTTCTCCTCTCTACTGGGCTCAATTGCAAGCAAAAGCATAAATAAATAATATCTATCTATCTATCTATCTATCTATCTATCTATCTATCTATCTATCTATCTATCTATAAGAAAAATTAAGGCAGACATGTTATTTCATGGTAAATCGGAAGTATAGGCTTATTTCAGGTTAGCCATCATCAGCTTCCCTCTTTATTTTACAAAGGATTTTACATGAACCTTTTGTAAAATAAAGACAGAAGCTGATGATGGCGCGCCTGAAATAGGCCAATTCTTCTGATTTACCATGAAATAATGTGTCTGCCTTAATTTGTCTTACATTTGCTTTATATGTATTTATATACATATATATTTAGAGCTCTCTTAGAGAGTTATCCTACCACTGTATGTACAGAATACTCCTTTGGATTCTTCTATACCCACACTGCATGCTGATATATATATATATATATATATATATTGATTGTTTAATTACTTAATTTTTGGTCAAAATAAAATTAGACCAGTGCGTGCGCGCGCACACACACACACACACACATAAATATATAGATAAACACACACACACACACACACACACACACACACACACACATATATATATATATATATATATATATATCAGCATGCATATATATATATATATATATATATATATATATATATCTATGCAAGCTACAGAAACTCACTAACAAATACAGACTAAATTTTACTACCAAGAACAGCAACCTTCCAAAATTCTACCACCTCATCAAAACACACAAAAATAACATGACACTGCAGATTAGACCCATTGTTTCTAGCATAGAAGGGCCCACATACAAAATATTATGGCTCCTGTCACAAATCCTTAAACCTATACTCTCCACCTTCCCTGGACATGTCAAAAATTCCAATGAAGTCATCCATAGACTACACAGAATCCATCAAGACCAGGTGTAGCATAACCGATACGCATTTAGCCTTGATGTTGTTTCACTATACACGTCAGTACCGGCTCACTCGGTGGTTGATTTATTAATGGAATACATCACCACTTCAAGCCTGTTCTAGTACAACCTCAACTCAGCAGACATTCATCTACTCCTGACGACTATAGTAGACAACACCTAATTTACGTTCCAAGTGTGCACCTATAAACAGACCACTGGATTTCTGATGGGGTCCAGCCTATTGGGATTACTTGCCATCACATACATGAATCAACTTGAATGTCGCATCCTCAGCACCAGCCATTCATCTGCCTTATTCACAAGATAGATTGATGACCTACTCATCCTCACCTCTTCATTAGATAAGGCGAATAGAATGGTAGCAACGTTCAACAGTATAGATGGTAAAATAAAATTCATGATCGAACACCCTGCAAACAATGGATGCCTATCACTGCTGGACTTCAGGCTAAAAGTATTGAAAGGAGGCGACCCACACCAATTTCTACAAAAAGCCTGCCAGCAGGAATATGTTTGTCCACTACCAATCAACTCTCCTTCTCAGCGCTAAGACTGGGTACATTAGAAACAAGCTCACACATATCTGGGATAAGTGCAGCAAAGAAAAAGGCCATAACACTCACACTGCACATTTCAAGGAGATACTGATGACAAATGGCTACCCCCAATCCTTTGTGGGTCACCTGGAATGGAAAGGTAATAAAAGTCAAAGGTGACACACCCTCTTCAACACCTACTTCCTGAGATTACCACACCAGTGAAAACATCACCACAAAATATGTAGAGCTATCCGCAGAGAGGGATTGGACATACAGCTGGCCCACTAAGGTCCCACTCTTCGCAGACACCTCAACTACAACCACAACAAACAGCATACCAGCAACAACACCACATGCAAAATTGCCCTATTCCTGACACCGGTATATGCCACCAGGTATATGTTGTGTACCGCATTCAATGTACCAAATGTAGGCAGCACCACCAGACCATTACACATTAGAATCAAAGAACACCTACACACACAAGTGTCATCTTTCCATAAACACTTAAAAAATGCAAAAACACAGACAAAAACATAATGGTCAATATTGAATCTAGAGGGCAGAACCAAGGAAACTTACACATAAAAGTGTCCTTAATAATAATGAAACTGCACCCACAGATCAACAATCAACAAGAACTCAACCTAGACTACATAACAGAATAATCAATGCCATCAAGCACATAACACACACTGACCACAACAGTAAGGTGCATACACACAAACACACTATCACAGTTTAACACACACAAATAAATATGCATACAATAAACATACGTACACATGCACAGCACACTTACCCATACCCCAACACACTTACCCCCGCCCCCACACATATATATATACATGAAATTTTTATGCTGAAATATTGGAGGTACCTAAATGTGTGTATGTGTTCAGTGTATAGTATGTTGGAATGTGTATATATATATATATATATATATATATATATTGGTACCTCCAATATTTCAGCATAGAGATTCAATGCCTATGTTGAAAATTTATAAAATTTTAAAATGAAAAAACATTCTTGAAGAAGTATACACACATGAACACACACACATGACACGGTCATGAACACACACACATCACGAGATAAAGCAGATAGATAAAACAATAGTAATAAAACAAATCCTCTTCAACCTTTGGCAAAAGTCAAACTAATGGTCAGGTTACACATACTCAGATAAAACACATATTAAAGCAGACTGATATCATCAGACCAGAAAAAGGTCCCAACTGTTAATCACACATATATATATATACCATGAACACACACACACACACACATACATGCTCTAACACACTTACACACACATGCACACATATATACTTTAACACACACACACACACACACACACACACACAAGCATGTGCTATAATTAATAACAGCAGCAGCAGCCAGGAATGACCATTCATTGAAAGGCACGGACTCACTCAGACAGACACACACTCCTCTGCCATTCTGAAGATGAGATTTTGATCTTGAAATATTAATGTATAATAAATAGGTTATACCCAAAAACTTCTTTACCTTCTTTTATTTTACTAAACGCATTGTGACAGCCTTTAAGACCTAACCATACACCATATATATATATATATATATATATATATATATATAAACTCTGAAATTCATATATGTTGTATACCCATGTCAGTGAGGAAAAATCTCATATATATAAAATATTTAGGTGAAAACTGAACACATATTTAGACAGTTATAAAGCAAGATTTATTTTGACATTATAAATTTACTTGCATTAGATCACACAGAATACAAAGTAAGCCATATATTTAATTACACATACATGTCTTATAAAAAATATATACACACACAAAATTTTTGAATTAGACAGACACAAAATGGGAAGACAGACAGGAAGTATATACTCAATCACACAATTATATAAAAATGCAATGAATATACAGTCACACAAAATAAAGGAGAAAGATAGGAATTTAAGTCCACAGGCATAAATGAAAAAAAAATACAAAATGAAGTGTAGAGAGAAAAAAAAAGAAAACAAAATAGGAAAAAGAGAGATAAAAATAAATTTATAAAATCACAAATAATTTATACAAAAATAAAAGAAAAATTTCAAAGATGAAAACTATTTTTACAGTGACCTTTTCAAAAGATTCTCTTTAAACATTTCACTTTCTTTAAAAATCTCATCCCAAAACTTTTAAAATCTTTTAAAAGCTGTTAAAAAATTTTTCCACAAGAGAAAATATACAGTAATTTCAAATGCATAATATAACATAATTACGAAGGAGCTAATGTAGTAAAAAACAATATCGCCCCAAGTATTGAACATTACAAAATCAAAGTCAATTTTCGGCCAATTTAAATATAGAAAAATAAATGAATAATATAAACAAAGTAAAAACTATAAATACGAAAATAGATTAACAAAAATATTAAAAAATTATGAGGATAAAAAATTAAATTAAAATAAATAATTAAATCAATTTAATAATAATAATAATAATAATAATAATAATAATAATAATAATAATAATAATAATAAAACAACACATTGAAAGAATCCCTGGAAACCCCAGCTTAAGAGATATACAAAAAACTGTCTTATTAAGTACAGCCCACACACTAAGGAAAACTTTATCTATGTAATGCTAGGGATGATAGGGAAGATAGAAAAACATGAAATGGAGCCATAACAACATGCCACTACCTGCCTTAGGTCTCCCCGCAGACTTGGTTGGTAGTGAGACCAAAGCAGAAATCGAAATATGATGAAAAATGACATAATAATAATCATTTAAAAATATATAATAAAATAATAATAATAACAATAATAATAGAAATAAAATAAAATACTAAAAATAATGATAGATATTAATAATAATAATAAATAATAATAATAATGAGAAAACTGTAATAGGTAATTAAATAAAAAAGAAATAAAAAGGGATAACAAAAATTAGTAAAAACATTTTAAATAAATATAAAAAAGACATGGGTTCAATATAATAAAAAGAGTAGAATCATAGTAAAGAGTTAAATTGTGGTTAAATTAAATAGAAACTTATATTAATTCTACAAATCTGATAATTTGAATTTATTGTTCTGATGACATTTAAAAATCACTTCATTCTATTGATTTAAAAGTTGCTATTTACCACAAAATTTAATTATGTTAATTGTTTCCTCTAAGCTTAGGTTACATGTATTTCTAAAGCTTCTAGAAGTTTGTAATTTACTAACTATCTTTCATTCAATCTGTGGAGAAAATCCTCTATCTTTTAGTTCTCAGAAATATTTAAATAAATTTGTCTGGGATTTAAGGCGAATTAAGAATATGCTATATTTATGTGTTAAAGTGCATTCTATCAGGAATATATATATATATATATATATATATTAAATTGCCAGCAGTATTTTCATAGGTTTTTTTAACAAATCCATTTATTTAGATAAATTCATAATATCATTATACATGTATACTTTCTTTGACTTTCTATGACATTATATAAAGACCAAAATTGCCTACTTTATCAAAAATTTTGACAGAATGATAATTTTATGTTTGATGTTATGGTTCATGTCACACTATTTTATTCAGCTGTGTCATTCTGTTTTGAAAGACATTGTCGAAGCCTACTGCACCTGCTTTTTAATTTTTAATAAAGAGGTAGCCTTGACCTTGGATGCAAAAATTAGCAACCAGGAGATATTGCTGACTGCTGATCTGTTATTATCAGTGTTATCCATGCCTACTGTCAGGTAGGATCAAAGTGTAGTATCTGTTATCAGTTACTTGTTTCCTGTTTGCCGGTCAGGAAGCTGAGACTAGCTTATGGCCAGTTTTGAAAAGCTATGACCAGCTAAGACCAGCTTTGTACCTAGTTACTGCATAAGTGAGAACTGGGTAATCTTTGACCAATGGCCTGAGTGTATGCACTCAAGTTCCCAATGTTAAAAACTGACCTTGTGTCACAACTTGCTCCAGTCGGGGAAGTAGGGTAAATATCAAGTGTAGTATCTGTTCTCAGATACTCACTTACTGCTTGCTGGCAATGACCAGCTATTATCTAGCTTTTGACAAGCTAAGACCAGCATTGTACTTAGTTACCACATAAGCAGGGACTGGGTAATCTTTGACCAATGGCCTGAGTGTACGTGCTCAGGTTTCATCCCGTTAAAAACTGACCTTGTGTCACAACTCGCTCCATTGGGGGAGTAGGGTAAATATCAAGTATAGTATTTGTTCTCAGATACTCATGTTCTGCCCACCAGCTGGGTTTGAAAGCAATGACCAGCTAAGACCAGCTTTGTACCCAGTTACTGCATAAGCAGAGGCTAGGTAATCTTTGACCAGTAGCCTCAGCATACATGCTCAGCTTCCCCCATGTTAAAAGCTGACTTTATGTGTGTTGTGGTGCAGTGAATATCAGCTTGGAACAAAAAATTGATGAGCCAAGTTTGAATTCCAGTTGAATCCCTTGCATTCACTTCTGCACAAATACCATTGGGAAAGGTATTAATCCACTTCTTCCCTTCAATTAAGGGTTAAATAACAAGACAGATTAGGTTCTATAGCCTTGGCTGGCAACCAGTCTACTGCAGAAAGTAATGGTAACTTACTGTGGGATAATCATCTGCCCAGTAAGTCATGTCTCAAAAGAGACATGATCACCCAAGCGTGTATCATGTATAGCACTTATCTGACTGACTGTGTCCCAACTTGCTCCAGTGAAGGAGTTGGTTAAATCCTGGATCAAAGTGTTCTCAGATACTCACTGCTTGCTTGCTGGCTTGGAAGCAATGACCAGCTAAGACTAGCTTTTGACCAGCTAAGACAAGCTTTGTACCCAATTACCACATAGACGGGGACTGGGTAATCTTTGACCAGTGACCTGAGTGTTTGCACCTGGGATCTCCACTTGGAAAAAATCCGACTTTGTGTCACATCTCTCCTTTGTTGGGTGTGTGTGTGGGGGGGGGAATGGATAAATAACTTTCTGTGTTCTAGGGAGTAGGATCAAAGTATTTGTTCTCAAATATTAACTTTCCGCTTTCCATCCACCTTCAGCTAAGTGTACACTTTGTTTGCAATCCCACTACCTGCGGTTGATTCCTGGAGTGCATTGCATTTCAGTTAACAGTCGGTCACATTTTAGGTTTGACTCTGGTCTAGTTTGCTCAAAATCTCATTACCCATGGTCAATCCAGCAAAGGAGACAATGATTGTTCAAGTTTGATTGTGTGGTTGTGTGCTATCTTGCAGTAATCCTGTATAAAGCATGATCAAATTCTGTAAAGGAAGCAAAACATGAGCAAGCCACAATGCACACCTCCTTGGGTATGTACACATGCTAGGTTGCAACCAAACCTGTCCTCCTCGAATTACATTCAATTTCAGCTGAGACCCATCCTCAATGTCCCAGCATACAACATTGCTGCCAACTGGTAACAATTTTCTGCTTGTGCTGTTTCTGCTGGCCAACAACACTCCGGCATGTGTCTATTCTGCCAGACGCTGATGACTTCCCAGCTTGTGCCTTTCATACCAGATGCTGAGGATGTTCCTGCCACCCAGCAATGACTTCCCACTTTTGCTGTCCCTGCTGACCACAATGACTTTCTCACCTGAGCTGTCCATGCAATGTTTTTGCCTGTTGACAATGTTCCAGCCTCTGTTGATCCTGCCAACCACTGAGGACTTTCTATCCTGTACCTTTCATACAAGATATTGATGTCACTCCTGCCAGCTGATGATGACGTTACATGCCACACACTGACAATATCCCTGAAACATTCCAGCTTAAATTGTTCACCCCCAGATGCTGATAGCATTTCCTGTCAACTGACGATACCAGCCTGTGTTGATTCTACCAGACACTGATGACTTCCCAGCTTGTGCCTTTCATACCAGACTCTGATGATGTTCCTGACGACAATGTTCCAGCCCAAGACGACCTTGTCAACTGCTGCTGACATTTCAGCCTTATTCCAATTTTTCATACTGTTTGTTTGTTTCTGATTATATATTATAAATGTCTCAATTTGATGTTGTAATAAATGTGATAAATGTATGCTGTATTTTACTAACTAATGCAGGGCACATCATTAAAAAACTATTTCCTAGTTTCAAATTCCATGTTACACAAACATATTTTGCCCATCGAAAACTCTTTTCATATGAATTTAAACTTTTAATTGTTTGAAATAATTTTATGCTTCAAATTTCATGTTAAAATTTTAAAGATGAACAATCTTTCTTCTTATATGATCTTATATTTATAAATAATAATTTTTTTTTATTCTTCAAATCTCATGTTGTACTAATATATTTAAAATATTGATAATTCTTGTCACATATTTCTTGATTTGTAACTACCTTCCAGGATTCTAATTCTATTTTGTAATAATATATTATGAACATAGGTAACTATTTTTTTTTTTAATCATATCACCCCAAGCAAGGCAAAAACACCACTGATGCGCAGGGGGCTACGTAAGAGTGAAAAGACTGGAAAAGAGAAAAACTGGAAACAACATCCTAAACAGGAAACAAGGGATGAGCCTCTTCACCTGTTCAATAGACGTGGGTGGAGTGTGAACCGGGCAATAGTTTAGCCTATCTACTCCAATTGAAAAAAATAAAATAAAATAAATAAAATAAAATAAAAAGAGTAAAAAGATTGGAAAAGAGAAAAACCAGAAACCAAAACATAAACAGGAAACAAGGGATGAGCCTCTTCAACTGTTCAATAGACGTGGGTGGAGTGTGAACCGGGCGATAGTTTAGTCTATCTACTCCAATTGAAAAAAAAAAAAGAGTGAGAAGATTGGAGAAGAGAAAAACCGGAAACCACAACCTGAACACGAAACAAGGGATAGATTTTTTAGATCATGGTAAATTCAATTTGTAGATCAAGGCAAATTCAAATTTTGTATTATAGTAATTTCAGTTTTTTAGATCATGGTAAATTCAATTAGTAGATCAAGGGAAATTCAAATTTTGTATTATAGTAATTTCAGTTTTTTAGATCATGGTAAATTCAATTTGTAGATCAAGGCAAATTCAAATTTTGTATTATAGTAATTTCAATTTTTTAGATCATGGTAAATTCAATTTGTAGATCAAGGCAAATTCAAATTTTGTATTATAGTAATTTCAGTTTTTTAGATCATGGTAAATTCAATTTGTAGATCAAGGCAAATTCAAATTTTGTATTATAGTAATTTCAGTTTTTTAGATCATGGTAAATTCAATTAGTAGATCAAGGGAAATTCAAATTTTGTATTATAGTAATTTCAGTTTTTTAGATCATGGTAAATTCAATTTGTAGATCAAGGCAAATTCAAATTTTGTATTATAGTAATTTCAATTTTTCAGATCATGGTAAATTCAATTTGTAGATCAAGGCAAATTCAAATTTTGTATTATAGTAATTTCAATTTTTTAGATCATGGTAAATTTAATTTTTACTTCATGGTAAATTCAACTCTCTAGATTATGGTAAACTCAATTTTTATATTATGGTAAATTTAATTTTTTAGATTATAGTAAATTCAATATTTTTATTTGATGGTTGCTTGTTTTTTAGTTGAAAAATAGTATAGAAAGAAAAGTTTAGAGTGAGAGGGAGAGGGAGAGAGAGAGATAAGGATTTTAATGGAAAGGGCAAATGCTTTATTCTTTATTTTTACTTATTTTGTTTTATATTTCATTTTTATATTTAATCCTAATATTATTTTTATTGCTGCAGACTATTTACTTTTCTCACTATTCAGAAACTGATACAGATGATGTTAATAGTGATTGTTGTTCATATTACATTATGATGGTAGTAGTGATGACCATTACAATGCCAGTGATAAAATATGTGACATTGTAGAAGTTGAATTGAGGATGATGACTTGGCTGTGAGGATAACGGTTATAGAGAAGTTATTAGTATATTAGTTATTAGTATAGTGACAGGTTTATGTTTTGGAAATTATAATAAGTATGCTTATAATTTTCGGAAATCTTTTTTTTATTTAAAATAGGAAAATAATCTACTTTATTTACAGTATGAATTCTATAGACAATGGTAACAAAAATGAAATTTATCTTTTATATCAGGAAAAGACAGTTGGAATTTCTGGGACACATAATGAGGAAAGAGGGCTCAGAAACTCTGATACTCATGGGACAGATTGGAGGTTAGAGAAACATGAGGAGAGCAATGCATAGCCTATCTAATAAGTTTGAGTGAGTGGATGGTGAAGCAGGATTTGGGAGAGATGGCAAAAGGACAATAGTATCAATATGTACAAAGGAGAGAAAATTGGGAAGAGCCATGATTGCCTATGTCTTTAAGGGACATGGCTCATAAAAATAAGTACCAGAAGAAGAAGAAGAAGAAGAAGAAGGACAAGAAGAAGAAGAAAAAAGGACAAGAAGAAGAAGAGGAAGAAGAAGAAGAAGAAGAAGAAGGACAAGAAGAAGAAAAAAGGACAAGAAGAAGAAGAGGAAGAAGAAGAAGGGTAAGAAGAAGAAAAGGAAGAAGGGCAAGAAGAAGAAGAAGAAGAAGAAGAAGAAGAAGGGCAAGAAGAGGAAGAAGAACAAGAACAAGAATAACAAGGACAAGAACTAAAAGAAAAACAAGAAGAAGAAGAAGAAGAAGAAGAAGAAAAAGAAGAAGAATAACAATAAGGACAAGAAGAAGAAAAAGAAGAAGAAGAAGAAAAGAAGAACAAGAAGAAGAAGAACAACAACAGTGACAACAATGAGAAGAAGAACAAGAATAAGCTTGAGTAAATAGTTGGCAGAACAAGGTCTAGGAAAGATAAGAAAAAGACAAAATTCATTAAGAGCTACAAAGGACAGGAAATTGTGAAGAGCCATGATCGCCAACATCCAGAAAAGACACGGTATGAAGAAGAAGAAGAAGAAGAAGAAGAAGAAGAAGAAGAAGAAGAAGAAGAATGTGCTTGTGTAAATGAATGGCAGAACAGGGTTTAGGAGTGTTAACAAAAAGACAAAATCTATTAAGAGCTACAAAGGAAGGACAAGAATTTATTTTATAAAAGAATCATCCTCATCCTCATCATTCTTGAGCGTCATGATTAAATATTATAACAAGAAATGAGATACTGTATATATTTATAATAAAATTAGATGTTAGAAGCTGAAATTCACATGGTATGTTCATAATGTACATCCTGTAAATTTTACAAAATTTGTCAGTTAATACCAATTTTATTGCAGAAACATTAAATTGCATATAATAATCTGCCTTTCGGTCTATTGGCTTCCCTTAAATCCTAATTTTACACAAACAGCTTCAGTCAGTTAAGTGCCATACGTGAAACACACTTGGGCGATCATGTCTTGAAAGAGGCATGACTGACTTGGCAGAAGATTATCCTGCAGTATGTTGCTATTGCTATCTGCGGTAGACTGGTTGCCAGCCAAGGCTACAGAACCCAATCTGTTCTGTTATTTAATCCATAACTGGAAGGAAGAGACGGATTTATTCTTTTTCCAAGGGTATTTGCGTGTAAGTGAATGCAATGAATTCAACTTCCGAGCTGAGATCCACTGCCCACAACACACATCAAACAGCTTACTGCTCTTATAAAAAGTATTTCCTTATATTTATGAGCAGAAAATCAATAACTAATTAGTCCATAATAAAGCCATGTATCAAAATAGTCATAGCAAAGTTCAGTAAGTAATTAAAGTACTTTTTCATACTTCTCCTTCTTCCATTAACTCATTATAAACAATATTACATTAAAACTTATGAGGATAAAACTGTTTAAATTAAGAATAGAACATCTGTTGCGTATCAGACATGGATTTCCCTTAACAGCATTCATTTAAAATGAGAGTATATTTAACTAATTATTAGTGTCTTTTTGTAGTCATGTATGCTTTATTAATAGTAGGCAAATATCTTACTAATATAAATACTTTTTAAATATTCATATTGAATGTTTACAATGGATTTATCAAAGATAGTTTGTTATGTTTACTTTCACACTAATTCCCCTGAGAAAGACATAGATTCATATCTTCTCATTCCAGATGGGTGGTAATAATTGTGTAGTTGGAAAACTGAAGAAAAAATTAAGAAAGAAAATGACTACTCATAAGGTAAATATTTAAAAATATATTCTCACAATTTCAAGATTTTGCTGGTCTCATAGAATGTTATAACTTGCTAATGATAGTTATATCTCGACTGTGTCTGATGGTACTCTAACAAACAATATATCAGAACTCTACTACTGAACCCTTTGAGTTCTTTAGTTAAAGAATCTTGTCTAGTTCATTTGTGTCATTAGGGGTGTCTTATTTAATCCACAACAACTCCCACTTTTGATTTTTTTATTTTCTTAAATATTTTATTTTTTAGTATTCACCTCCTCTTTCTGGCACGTCCACTACATACTGAACTTTTATTTATTTCATTTTGGGTCTGCAACTAGTTTTTCTGTATGTTCTTTTTCTGCTATTCATAATTGCATGTTCAACAAATTCTTGGGTGTTGTTATGTCAAAGATATACAAAACTTGCATAGGTTCTTCTTTTCTTGTCGGCCTTTCTTTAATAAATCTATCTTTTAACTGATTCCAATACTTTTGTGATCCCATTATTTCCTTTCACCATATAAATAATTTTTCTAAATGTGAACTTATTACTCAGTCTTCCCACATTTCTTTTCCATTTTTATATACTCATTTAAAAAAATTTAATCTTTTTTTCTTATCTGTTCTTATTCTTTTTTGACCTGGTAACAAATGTTTCTTGCAAATATCAATCCTGCAACATTTGACATAATCACTTAAGACCATCCAGGTACCCAGTTACCGTGTATGTGGGGACTAGGTAGTATTTGATCAGTAGCCAAGCGTATGCAGTCAGATTCCCTACATTAAAAACTGACCTTGTGTCACAACTTGTCCCAGTGAGTGGGGTGGCTGGGTAAATAGATCTGTCAGTGTATTGGATTAGACATTATCCAATATATTTTTATCTCAATATTTTTTGTAGTGATTTTTTATTCACTTTTTCATTACTTTCATTCAAAGCTCTCTTAAAAGTACCACAAACTGTTCAGTTTGTTCGTATGAACTTGGGTGATATAGTGGGGGTAGTAATATGTTCAATCAAAATCGTTTTACAAGATTCTTGAAATTTGTAAGCAGTGAATTATGTACCGTTATTCAAGACTATGTCATCCGGAATACTATATCTTGCAAACAGTTTATGTAAAAAAAAATTACTGTAATCATGGAAGTTGTGTTTTTGCTCTTACAAGGTTCAGTCCAGTAAGTAAAGTAATCGATTACCACTAGATAATGTGATCCATTTATTGAACCTGCAAAATCTATGCATAGTTTTGACCATGGAGCATCTGGCCTTGGCCAAGATTATAATTTCATGGTAGGTGATTTTGTTGCCAGAGCACCACATCTGCAGGCTTTTACTAATTTTTTGATGTCTTGATCCATTTTGATCCAGAATACATAACTTCTCATAAGAGGTTTCTTCCTTGAAATTCCCGAAAATTTGTTTAATATCCACTTTTGTCATAGGCTAGGTATCACTACTTTTTACGCAAATATTAGTATTCCATCATACAGTGAGTAGGCATTCAAATCTGGATTTGGTTTTAGAACTCGTCTATCTTTCTTACTTTCTTTCAATCATTTTTTATTTTAGGAAAATATGACTTTTTCTACTTTTACTTTTATTTACATTGCATAATATATATTTAATTTTTATTTTACTTTTATGCTGCAGTAACAGTATCCTCAAATGTTTCAGTATTTTTTGGTATCAATCTTGATAAGCCATCTACATGTCTTAGTTTTTTCGGTTAATATTCCATCCTAAAACCGTAATTTAATAAGATAACACATCAGTGTTGTAATCTATTCATTGTATGCATAGGAATTCTTGATTTTAACAAAGAATTGATAACAGAGGTCTGTTTGTAAATGAAAACAGCATCCATGCATGAATTTGTGAATTTTTCGAGCAAATATTATTGCCAACAATTATTTTTCAATCTTGCTGTAGTTTTTTTTTTCTGACAGTAGCGAATAAGCAGTGGTTCAATACAAAACCTATCAAAGTGCTAATTGTGGAAGCACCTAGACTGAAATACAACACGCTTCTAAATTACGTCGACCTGCAGAAAAAAATACACTGACAGTATGAGAAACAAATACGAAAAACAAATAGGAAATAGAAATTCGAAATAGTACGCACTTAAAAAAGCACTAGTGACTTCAGGAAACAACATGGTCACAGAGGAAATCTAACGCAGAAGAAAAAACGAGTGAATGACTGAAGAGATTCTTGACATGATACAAAGGAGACAGAAAACTGTCATGTCATAGAACTGAATACAAGAAACTACAAAAGGAACTAAGGACCAAGTGTAGACAGGCTAAAGAGGAATGGCTCAACAAAAAATGTGCTGAAGTAGAGAGACTGAGCAAGACTAATAAAGGAGAAATGCATAAAGAAATAAGGGAACTGACTGGACAAAGAACATGGTTCTCAACCGGATTTATAAAATCCAAGGATGGAACGATCATACTGGAGAAAGAGGAAATACTCCAGCGATGGGAAGAATATATAAAAGATCTCTTCCGCAACAAGAGAGAGCAACCGATAATAAACAAAGATGCCGAAGGACCGGAAATACTAAAATCTAAAGTGAAATCTGCAATGGTCAAACTGAATAGAAACAAAGCAGCTGGACCAGACAGCATTGTAATAGAAATGTTGACAGCCTTAGAAGATTTTCACAGAGAAAATTACGGAAGGTGCAATCGAATGCAAACTCAACAGAACAATCAGTTTGATGAGCCACATAACGAAACTCATTGTCCGAGTTCTGATGAATAGAGCGCGAAGCAGGATCAGACCGAAAATAGGATAAGAACAGTGCAGTTTCGTCAAGGACACTGGAACAAGAAATGCTATATTTATTCTTAGGTTGATATCAGAAAGGGCGATACAAATGAAAAAAGAAGTTTACCTGTGTATTTTAGACTATGCCAAGGCGCTCGACATAGTATGCCATAAAGAACTGATAAAAATGTTCAGCAACCGCGGCATATTTGGCAAAGACATCAGAGTAATAAAGAACCCCTACTGGCAGCAAACCGCCTGCATACAGACAGGAAGCGAATTCAGCAGATATACAAAGATAGAAAGGGGCGTAAGACAAGGGTGTGTCTTTTCACTGGATCTATTCAACTTGTACAGTGAGACTATTCTGAGGTCTCTAGGTTATACCGGGATTCATCATTGGCGGTCACAATCTGAACAACATAAACGCAAATGATACAGTACTGACACGGAAAGAAAACAACAAGACCTCTTAAAAAAAAATAGAAGGATGTTGAAAGAAAGGACTACAAATAAACTACAAGAAAACCGAATGCATGGTTATCGGCAAACAGAGGATCCCAAAATGCCAATTACAGATTGGGGATACTAAAATCAAGCAAGTTAAAATTTTTAAGTACTTGGGAAGTGTTCTAATGGAAGACGGAAAGTGCGACACTGAGATCCGAAGGCGAATTGGCATGGCAAAGGACGCATTCCAGAAGCTGAGCAGAGTAATAAAAGACCCTACAACCGAGTGTTCAAAGAAACTGAAAATATTTTATGACTCCATCAACTTGATCATAAATAATAATATGCTCGAATTAATTAAAAAATGTATCCCAACATTGCATCTCCACATACCAACCCAGCTAGAATGTATTCAGGAGTATACCACTTGAAGCAGGTGGAAAAGTTTCTTGGAAACAAGTCAACCAATATTACTATTGCTAGACTCCACTAATAGACAGGGAGGTTAATTACGAGAGTCAAAAAGTTATCTCCCTTTGACTAACCCATTAAAAAACTAAAAATAGATATCCCCGAGAATAGGAAACAATTATGTGATCTGACGAGATCCACAAGAGATATTTTTAGGCGGGAAATCAATCATTCTCTTTTGTTCCTGGACAGTAAAACTAGAAAGACGTACATATTCAAGCTTGTTGAAATCAACATACGATAAATATCAAACTTTATATTTTATTCAGAATAGTAAGCCTCTTGTGAACATTTTAGACTTAAGTAGAGCAGACATACATATATTTTCAAGTGTTTTTATATGAAGACTTTTTTTTTTTATTATTGCACTTTTTTCAGATGTTTATGTTGTGAATTATTTGTTTTGTGAATAAAACCAATAATATATATATTCGTGCACAACAGCGTTAATGATATGTCTGATGTTATTATTTTCTTGATTTCTATGAACGCATTTTGATACTTATACTATTTACATTGTTTGGACTACTGTCCTCATCTTTAGTGCCATGTTTACGACGTTTCGGCCTTGTACGCTCTGGTCTTCTACAGATGCTAAGAATTTCAAACAAAACCCTTTATTATGATCACTGGGGTATATCATTATCACTCCATGTGCTATGCCACTTCTGGTAGCCATGTAATTATCACCCTTTCACTTAACTCTTTGCAGGTACCTCTCCCAAGTAAGACCCTCAATAGAGGAGAACATGACTAAGGACTGTGTGTATGCCATTCTATGTAGCTGTAGAAAGAAATATAAAGGAGAATTGGGCCGCCTTCTTAAGGTAAGGCCATAAGAACATCGCAAAGCTGTAACACGAGGGAGGATAAAAAAATCAAATGTAGTGACCACATATGGAGGGAGAAATGGGATCATTGCCCCTTATAGGATGAAGTTGAAATAACAGATAGGGAACAACACTGGAAACTACGTAGAATTTAGGAATCAGCACATATGCTAGGCTACAAAAATCTCCTAAGCCGACAAAGCATATAAACAAATACAACCAGTAATACGGAGTGCCGGAGAAAATCATTAACATCAAAGATTGCCATATGAACTCTGGTAAAAAATGGATTAGGAAAATCATTAGCATCAAAGGTCGCAATATGAACTCTGGTAAAAAATGATGCTGAGACATTACGTTCATGAATCCCAGAAATTCACATGCTGTTGTCCTCAAGAACATATGGCCCAGTGGATAAAGAGGTTGGTTATTTTCAGTGACTTGACCGAAAGAGTTGTATGTTCAACAACTAACTTAGAGAGTTAAGTGATAGGGAGATAACGGCATAGGTACCAGAAGTGGTATCACACATGGAATGAGAATGATACACCCCAGTGATCGTAATAAAGGGTTTGGTTCGAAATTCCTAGCACCTGAAGAAGGCCGGAGCGTACAACGGCCGAAACGTCTTAACATAGCAGTGAAAATGAGGACAATAGTCCGAACAATGTGATTAATGTAAATATTACCTCATCTCAAAATTATGGACAAATACGTTTGATACTTATCAGTCTAGTTCCAATTTACACCTTTTTTTTTAACAAAATTGTTCTGTTGAGCTCTCAAATTCTGCATATTAGATATGTAGATTTGATAATAATTTTCTAGTTATAGAAATGCTTGTAGCCTGGTAATGTTTGTTGGGAAGATATATTCTTAATTGCACTTTCCTTTGATGTACCTGGTTGACAACCATTTTTGTCAATAATTTGTCCTAGGTACTTGATTTTAAGCAAAAATAATCCCCACACTTTTCCTTGTTCGTATCTTTTAAAAATTATTTTTATAAGCTCGATATATTGTTCTTTAGATACACTTTTAATCAATTTATCATCCAGATATGCGACTGTGAAATCAATCTGCAAGCATAGTGCCCATAGCTTGTTGAAATATGGCTGGAGCCCAAAAAGAAGTCGATTGAACTTATGTAATCCACTGTGCGTATTTATCGTTATTAACTCTGAACATTCTTCTTCAACTTGTATTTGAAAATATGCATCAGAAAATCTTTTCCACGATTTAATTTCATAAAATTTTTCCTGGACTTGGTATTGGATGGGCAAATGAAATATTTGTTTAACCCAGTCGAAAAATCAGTACAAACACGAATTTTTTTTTCTTTACATACACTACTGATGCTACCCATTTTGAATGGTCAATTTTTTTCAATTTATTTTTTTTTAATCATATCACCTCGAGCAAGGCGGTAACGCCACTGATGTATAGGGGGCTACATAGGAGTGAAAAGATTGGAAAAGAGAAAGCCGGAAACCGCATCCTAAACAGGAAACAAGGGATGAGCTCTTCACCTGTTCAATAGACGAGGGTGGAGTGTGAACCGGGCGATAGTTTAGTCTATCTACTCCAATTGAAAAAACAAAGAAAAGTGAGAAGATTGGAAAAGAGAAAACCGGAAATCGCATCCTAAACAGGAAACAAGGGATGAGCCTTTTCACCTGTTCAAGCCATTTTTTCAAATCTGTCTTATTCTGCGTTGATTTGATCCAAGGCTGCGAACGGTTCACTACGTTTCAGCTTAAATACTGATGTTGATAATTTTTTGAAAATTTAACTTTGATTTTGGAACACCAACTCAGCTCTGTGAAAAAAACATCCGAAAAACGAATTTTTAATTCTTCCTTTACTTTTTCATATTGTTTTTTTTTTAAACTGGTCACTTGTCCACATATTTTTGTAATAAATATTGATAGGTAAATCTCATAACTCAAATAATTGAATCCAGTCAGTACCGAATAAATTTGTAGCATTTTTTAACAAAAAAACCTCAGCTTTTACACACTTGTTACGTTGTAAATCATTTTAAAAATAACAAATAATTTACCCCCGAACACGTCAGGATTCTCAAAGTTCTTTTTAATATAGTTTTTCCGTTTACTTTCCATGTGGATCCGTTATTTATTGTGATACCTCTACCAGTGTCTAGTTGCATTTTTACTTTCACATTATTAATTTTCGATACACAATTTTTTTGTTTTCTGTAATTATTTATTATATTGAAACACTGTGTGCGAATCTTTTTCCGTGGGAACTTTTCCTTGCTTTAGTTTTACAGTGTGACTTTTTGTTCTACTTTTCCACATTTGTAGCATTTTAAATTCTTAAAGGGACAGTTGTTTCCGTGATGTAACTTTTCACATCTAAAACATAGATTAATTTTTCTTTTTCAACAGCTTGTATATATGCACATTCGTTTTTTTATTTAGTTTCCTCTATATTGTATCTCAGATTTAAGATTCTCTGACATTCGTTTGATATTACTTGTACTGTTAGTTTCTGATTCTGTCCAGTTGCGTTAGAGTTCTAGCACGTATTTCTGCATCTTTTTTTATTGTTAATCCTTGAACAAAAATTAAATTGTGTTACCGAGGGTGTCTCATTTATTCCACATCATAGAAATTTCTGACAGTTAAAGAGTAGATGAGTAAAATGGCTTTACGAATGACAGAAGGTGGTATTGTATAAGATCGTACGATCATCGCAAAGTCGAGTATGGCTTTTCCTGGTGTGAACGAGAGGTAAGAACACAAGAGAGAATGGAATAATAATAATAATAATAATAATAATAATAATAATAATAATAATAATAATGTTTCTAAAATAAACTCAAATTATAGGTTGCTAGCTAGTCTAAGAAGGAAAACTGAATTCGCAATTGTATAGAAGTCCTAAGAAGCCATGATAATTACCAAAGACATGAAAAAAATGAAGCTGAGCAAAGCAATGACTACCTAAAAGGGGTCAAATATAGATAAAAAAAAAAAACGAAAAAAGAAAGCTTAAGATGGCTTAGCTAGCAGGGTAGACTGGGATATATAGTCTGAGATGCTGTCCAGTCTAGAAGAAAGACTATCAGATATTTATCACGCCCAGACACTCGGCTGTCAATTAATTTTTCTACGTTCATTGTCTGCAATGGGCGTAGAAAAATTAATTGAAAAATTAATTCTCCAAGGAATCGTACGAAAATTGTAACGCTGCACGAACGCACTGGCAAGCCTTACAGAGAGATCGCGGATATTGTTGATGTCAGTCTTTCAACTGTCGTGTTGTCAAAAGAAAAAGAACAAACTGAAGTCAGAAGAAACCGAGAACCGGCCTATTTTATTTAAAATTCCAACAAATATTTCATATTTTATATTGAAAAACTTTTCCTGCATTTTTCTCTGTAATGGGTTAGATTCAAATCCGCAACTCATGAAACATTCTTTTTTCCATGCATATGGCATATTTTGCTTTCAAAGTAACATGAGATGAAAAAATATTTAGATCACAGCGCATGTGTTGAATACAGATTGTACAACGTGAAAGAAAACAAAAACAAAAACATTATTTGTGAGTTGTCATCTGGTGACACTACAAGTAGATATTTATTAGCACGAGTATGTGAACAGAATTTTTGTTATACATATTCGATGTTTGATGTAAATTTTAGTAGCTGTATAAAAATAGCTTAAACCTCTGTTTGGGAACACATAAGGTATCGTGTAATGACCTCATCTTTCCCCTGACGAAACGGTAATATCTGTCGAAACGTTCTCCTGATGTTCTAATATAATAACATTGTTTCTAAAGCCAAAGTTTACATATGTTTTCAATAATAATAACAAAAGGAAAATAAATAATGTAAATATTAAAGTAAATTAACCTTTAAAATTAGAAAAATGATATAAATAAAAATAAAAATAAGATATAACATATAACATATAAAATGTATCACTGTCGCTCGCGCTTCTAACATCACAATACAACTACGTATTTTTTAAAGAAATGTTAAAACTAGAAAGTAGTATAGGGGAGTTATAACTCTGAGTAATTTATTACAATGCTTTCAATATGTATGTAAACAAAAATATTTTTATAGATTGCAGAAATATTTATATCGTAAAAAATCCTGCTGTGAACAAGGGAGAAAGGGGGGGAAAAAACAAAACAAAAATCAAGATAAAAAAGGTTCAAATTAAAGAAAAATTACTATTTTATTGAACGCAAAGAGGAATTGTGAGCTGACTGCAAAACAGGTCCGTTAGCAAAGAATATTTTATAGTCTTGGTACCACAAAAAAAAAAAAAACACAAAAAAAACATAAAATTCCTTTACAGTTACCTTGTCAATATGAAGCGTCGGTACCTTTTATTTATTTGGAGGGAGAGAACTTAGAGAAGAGTATCTCCCTCTAGTTAACGTAATAGCGACTCTATTTACCCTATAATTTTGTTATTTCCGGTGTTCGGAGTTACTTTTTTTGTATTAAGCCCCGGAAAAGTCTTTTTTGTTATATCTTCTTTAACCCTCGTGGGTTGTGGGCCGAATCGGGAAATTGTCCTTTTTTTTTCGTAGAATAAATTATCTTTCTTCCTGTGGAAGAAGTATCGTCGAATCCTATTTTTTCTTTCGCCAGGTGGGTTAATGGCTAACAGGGGAAACGGCCCTTTTTAGAGAAATAAACTCACTTTCTTCCTCTGGAAGAAGTATCGTCGAATCCTATTTTTAACAGGGGAAATGGTCCTTTTTGGAAAAATAAACTCTTTTTCTTCCTCTGGAAAAAGTATCGTCGAATCCTATTTTTTTTCGCCACGTGGGTTAATGACTAACAGGGGAAACGGTAATTTTGAGAAATAAACTCACTTTCTTTCTCTAGAAGAAGTATAGTCAAATCTTGTTTTTTCTTTTGCCACGTTGGTTAATGACTAACAGGGGAAACGGACCCTTTTAGAAAAAGTAAACGCTTTCTTCCTCTGGAAGAAGTATCGTCGAATCCTATTTTTTCTTTCGCCAGTTGAGTTAGTGACTAACAGGGGAAACGGTATTTTTTAGATAAATATACTTTCTTTCTTCGTCTGGAAGAAGTATCGTCGAATCCTATTTTTCTTGCGCCACGTGGGTTAATAGTTAACAGGGGAAACGGTACTTTTTTGAGAAATAAACTCACTTTCTTTCTCTAGAAGAAGTATCGTCGAAACTTATTTTTTCTGTTGCCACGTGGGTAAATGGCTAACAGGGAAAGTGTCGCTTTCAGAAAAAATAAACGCTTTCTTTCTCTGGAAGAAATATCGTCGAATACTGTTTTTTCTTTCGCCACGTGGGATAATGACTAACAGGGGAAACGGTATATTTTAGAGAATTAAACTCTCTTTCTTTCTCTGGAAGAAGTATCGTCGAATCTTATTTTTTCTGTTGCCACGTGTGTAAATGGCTAACAGGGAAAGAGTGGCTTTCAGAAAAAATAAACGCTTTCTTTCTCTGGAAGAAATATCGTCGAATACTATTTTTTCTTTCGCCACGTGGGTTAATGACTAACAGGGGAAACGGTATATTTTAGAGAAATAAACTCTCTTTCTTTCTCTGGAAGAAGTATCGTCGAATTTTATTTTTTCTGTTGTCACGTGTGTAAATGGCTAACAGGGAAAGAGTGGCTTTCAGAAAAAATAAACGCTTTCTTTCTCTGGGAGAAATATCGTCGAATACTGTTTTTTCTTTCGCCACGTGGGTTAATGACTAACAGGGGAAACGGTATATTTTAGAGAAATAAACTCTCTTTCTTTCTCTGGAAGAAGTATCGTCGAATCTTATTTTTTCTGTTGCCACGTGTGTAAATGGCTAACAGGGAAAGAGTGGCTTTCAGAAAAAAAAACGCTTTCTTTCTCTGGGAGAAATATCGTCGAATACTGTTTTTTCTTTCGCCACGTGGGTTAATGACTAACAGGGGAAACGGTATATTTTAGAGAAATAAACTCTCTTTCTTTCTCTGGAAGAAGTATCGTCGAATCTTATTTTTTCTGTTGCCACGTGTGTAAATGGCTAACAGGGAAAGAGTGGCTTTCAGAAAAAATAAACGCTTTCTTTCTCTGGAAGAAATATCGTCGAATACTGTTTTTTCTTTCGCCACGTGGGTTAATGACTAACAGGGGAAACGGTATATTTTAGAGAAATAAACTCTCTTTCTTTCTCTGGAAGAAGTATCGTCGAAACTTATTTTTTCTGTTGCCACGTGTGGAAATGGCTAACAGGGAAAGAGTCGCTTTTAGAAAAAATAAACGCTTTCTTTCTCTGGAAGAAATATCGTCGAATACTGTTTTTTCTTTCGCCACGTGGGTTAATGACTAACAGGGGAAACGGTACATTTTAGAGAAATAAACTCTCTTTCTTTCTCTGGAAGAAGTATCGTCGAATCTTATTTTTTCTGTTGCCACGTGTGTAAATGGCTAACAGGGAAAGTGTCGCTTTTAGAAAAAATAAACGCTTTCTTTCTCTGGAAGAAATATCGTCGAATACTGTTTTTTCTTTCGCCACGTGGGTTAATGACTAACAGGGGAAACGGTACATTTTAGAGAAATAAACTCTTTCTTTCTCTGGAAGAAGTATTGTCGAATCTTATTTTTCTGTTGCCACGTGGGTAAAAAGGCTAACGGAAAGAATCGCTTTTAGAAAAAATAAACGCTTTCTTTCTCTGGAAGGAATATCGTCGAATACTGTTTTTTCTTTCGCCACGTGGGTTAATGACTAACAGGGGAAACGGTATATTTTAGAGAAATAAACTCTCTTTCTTTCTCTGGAAGAAGTATCGTCGAAACTTATTTTTTCTGTTGCCACGTGTGGAAATGGCTAACAGGGAAAGAGTCGCTTTTAGAAAAAATAAACGCTTTCTTTCTCTGGAAGAAATATCGTCGAATACTGTTTTTTCTTTCGCCACGTGGGTTAATGACTAACAGGGGAAACGGTATATTTTAGAGAAATAAACTCTCTTTCTTTCTCTGGAAGAAGTATCGTCGAATCTTATTTTTCTGTTGCCACGTGGGTAAAAAGGCTAACGGAAAGAATTGCTTTTAGAAAAAAAACGCTTTCTTTCTCTGGAAGAAATATCGTCGAATACTATTTTTTCTTTCGCCACGTGGGTTAATGACTAACAGGGGAAACGGTACATTTTAGAGAAATAAACTCTCTTTCTTTCTCTGGAAGAAGTATCGTCGAATCTTATTTTTTCTGTTGCCACGTGTGTAAATGGCTAACAGGGAAAGTGTCGCTTTTAGAAAAAATAAACGCTTTCTTTCTCTGGTAGAAATATCGTCGAATACTGTTTTTTCTTTCGCCACGTGGGTTAATGACTAACAGGGGAAACGGTACATTTTAGAGAAATAAACTCTCTTTCTTTCTCTGGAAGAAGTATTGTCGAATCTTATTTTTCTGTTGCCACGTGGGTAAAAAGGCTAACGGAAAGAATCGCTTTTAGAAAAAAAAAACGCTTTCTTTCTCTGGAAGAAATATCGTCGAATACTGTTTTTTCTAACAGGGGAAATGGTATATTTTAGAGAATTAAACTCTCTTTCTTTCTCTGGAAGAAGTATCGTCGAAACTTATTTTTTCTGTTGCCACGTGTGTAAATGGCTAACAGGGAAAGAGTCGCCTTTAGAAAAAATAAACGCTTTCTTTCTCTGGGAGAAATATCGTCGAATACTGTTTTTCTTTCGCCACGTGGGTTAATGACTAACAGGGGAAACGGTATATTTTAGAGAAATAAACTCTCTTTCTTTCTCTGGAAGAAGTATCGTCGAATCTTATTTTTTCTGTTGCCGCGTGGGTAAATGGCTAACAGGGAAAGAGTCGCTTTTAGAAAAAATAAACGCTTTCTTTCTCTGGAAGAAATATCGTCGAATACTGTTTTTTCTTTCGCCACGTGGGTTAATGACTAACAGGGGAATCGGTACATTTTAGAGAAATAAACTCTCTTTCTTTCTCTGGAAGAAGTATCGTCGAATCTTATTTTTCTGTTGCCACGTGGGTAAAAAGGCTAACGGAAAGAATCGCTTTTAGAAAAAAAAAAACGCTTTCTTTCTCTGGAAGAAATATCGTCGAATACTGTTTTTTCTAACAGGGGAAATGGTATATTTTAGAGAATTAAACTCTCTTTCTTTCTCTGGAAGAAGTATCGTCGAAACTTATTTTTTCTGTTGCCACGTGTGTAAATGGCTAACAGGGAAAGAGTCGCCTTTAGAAAAAATAAACGCTTTCTTTCTCTGGGAGAAATATCGTCGAATACTGTTTTTCTTTCGCCACGTGGGTTAATGACTAACAGGGGAAACGGTATATTTTAGAGAAATAAACTCTCTTTCTTTCTCTGGAAGAAGTATCGTCGAAACTTATTTTTTCTGTTGCCACGTGTGGAAATGGCTAACAGGGAAAGAATCGCTTTTAGAAAAAATAAACGCTTTCTTTCTCTGGAAGAAATATCGTCGAATACTATTTTTTCTTTCGCCACGTGGGTTAATGACTAACAGGGGAAACGGTATATTTTAGAGAAATAAACTCTCTTTCTTTCTCTGGAAGAAGTATCGTCGAATCTTATTTTTTCTGTTGCCGCGTGGGTAAATGGCTAACAGGGAAAGAGTCGCTTTTAGAAAAAATCAACGCTTTCTTTCTCTGGAAGAAATATCGTCGAATACTGTTTTTTCTTTCGCCACGTGGGTTAATGACTAACAGGGGAAACGGTACATTTTAGAGAAATAAACTCTCTTTCTTTCTCTGGAAGAAGTATCGTCGAATCTTATTTTTCTGTTGCCACGTGGGTAAAAAGGCTAACGGAAAGAATTGCTTTTAGAAAAAAAACGCTTTTCTCTGGAAGAAATATCGTCGAATACTATTTTTTCTTTCGCCACGTTGGGTTAATGACTAACAGGGGAAACGGTATATTTTAGAGAATTAAACTCTCTCTTTCTTTCTCTGGAAGAAGTATCGTCGAAACTTATTTTTTCTGTTGCCACGTGTGTAAATGGCTAACAGGGAAAGAGTCGCTTTTAAAAAAAAAAACGCTTTCTTTCTCTGGAAGAAATATCGTCGAATACTATTTTTTTCTTTCGCCACGTGGGTTAATGACTAACAGGGGAAACGGTATATTTTAGAGAAATAAACTCTCTTTCTTTCTCTGGAAGAAGTATCGTCGAATCTTATTTTTCTGTTGCCACGTGGGTAAAAAGGCTAACGGAAAGAATCGCTTTTAGAAAAAATAAACGCTTTCTTTCTCTGGAAGGAATATCGTCGAATACTGTTTTTCTTTCGCCACGTGGGTTAATGACTAACAGGGGAAACGGTATATTTTAGAGAAATAAACTCTCTTTCTTTCTCTGGAAGAAGTATCGTCGAAACTTATTTTTTCTGTTGCCACGTGTGGAAATGGCTAACAGGGAAAGAGTCGCTTTTAGAAAAAATAAACGCTTTCTTTCTCTGGAAGAAATATCGTCGAATACTATTTTTTCTTTCGCCACGTGGGTTAATGACTAACAGGGGAAACGGTATATTTTAGAGAAATAAACTCTCTTTCTTTCTCTGGAAGAAGTATCGTCGAATCTTATTTTTTCTGTTGCCGCGTGGGTAAATGGCTAACAGGGAAAGAGTCGCTTTTAGAAAAAATCAACGCTTTCTTTCTCTGGAAGAAATATCGTCGAATACTGTTTTTTCTTTCGCAACGTGGGTTAATGTCTAACAGGGGAAACGGTATATTTTAGAGAAATAAACTCTCTTTCTTTCTCTGGAAGAAGTATCGTCGAATCTTATTTTTTCTGTTGCCACGTGGGTAAATGGCTAACAGGGAAAGTGTCGCTTTTAGAAAAAATAAACGCTTTCTTTCTCTGGAAGAAATATCGTCGAATACTGTTTTTTCTTTCGCCACGTGGGTTAATGACTAACAGGGGAAACGGTATATTTTAGAGAAATAAACTCTCTTTCTTTCTCTGGAAGAAGTATCGTCGAAACTTATTTTTTCTGTTGCCACGTGGGTAAAAAGGCTAACGAAAAGAATTGCTTTTAGAAAAAAAACGCTTTCTTTCTCTGGAAGAAATATCGTCGAATACTATTTTTTCTTTCGCCACGTGGGTTAATGACTAACAGGGGAAACGGTACATTTTAGAGAAATAAACTCTCTTTCTTTCTCTGGAAGAAGTATCGTCGAATCTTATTTTTTCTGTTGCCACGTGTGTAAATGGCTAACAGGGAAAGTGTCGCTTTTAGAAAAAATAAACGCTTTCTTTCTCTGGAAGAAATATCGTCGAATACTGTTTTTTCTTTCGCCACGTGGGTTAATGACTAACAGGGGAAATGGTATATTTTAGAGAATTAAACTCTCTTTCTCTGGAAGAAGTATCGTCGAAACTTATTTTTTCTGTTGCCACGTGTGTAAATGGCTAACAGGGAAAGAGTCGCTTTTAGAAAAAAAAAACGCTTTCCTTCTCTGGAAGAAATATCGTCGAATACTGTTTTTTCTTTCGCAACGTGGGTTAATGACTAACAGGGAAACGGTACATTTTAGAGAAATAAACTCTCTTTCTTTCTCTGGAAGAAGTATCGTCGAATCTTATTTTTCTGTTGCCACGTGGGTAAAAAGGCTAACGGAAAGAATCGCTTTTAGAAAAAATAAACGCTTTCTTTCTCTGGAAGAAATATCGTCGAATACTGTTTTTTCTTTCGCCACGTGGGTTAATGACTAACAGGGGAAATGGTATATTTTAGAGAAATAAACTCTCTTTCTTTCTCTGGAAGAAGTATCGTCGAATCTTATTTTTTCTGTTGCCACGTGGGTAAATGGCTAACAGGGAAAGTGTCGCTTTTAGAAAAAATAAACGCTTTCTTTCTCTGGGAGAAATATCGTCGAATACTGTTTTTTCTTTCGCAACGTGTGTTAATGACTAACCGGGGAAACGGCCCCTATTTAGTGAAATAAACTCACCTTCTTCCTCTGAAAGAAGCATCGTGGAATTTTATTTCTTTCGCCACTTGGGTTAATGACTAACAGTGAAAAACGTTCCTTTTTAGAGAAATAAACTTTATTATTTCCTCTGGAAGAAGTATCGTAGAATCCTATTTTTTCTTCCGACACTTGGGTTAATGACTAACAGGGGAAATGGTCCTCTTTAGCGAAATGAACTTTCTTTCTTCCTCTGGAAGGAGTATCATTGAATCTTATTTTGTCTTTCGCCAAGTGGGTTAATGGCTAACAGGGGAAACATTCCCTTTTATAGAAATAAACTCTCTATTTTTTAGTTGAAAAATACAAGTGTTAAGGGTTTTATTACCTTTAATTTTTGTTTAGTGCTAAGCATAAATTTTACTTTTTTGAACCGATCGTAAGCATGGAGAAACCTGTGAATATTGAATTCACTACTCAGTCGGAAATAATCTAACGAGACAAGGTCATCAGCAATTGTGAAATATATGGGATAATGGCAAGGAAACTTCTTCTGCTTCTATGTCCCTTGTCCTTTCAGAACGTGGGCGATCATGGATTTTCACTTCTCTCTATCCCTGGTGGCTCTTAGCACGCCTTCTCCTGTTACACCACGCAACCCCCGTTCTGTCATCCACCTGCTCAAGCACATCAAATATGTTATCTGCTGCTTTTCTCTGTCTCTTTTCCTCTCTATCTGGCCTGTTAGTATCAGGTTCTCCAAGTCCTCCTTCCTCATTGCATGTCCCGGAAACTTTAGCTGTTTTTTCCTAATGCTTTTTTCCCTTTCGTTTCCATCCTTTCCAGAACCTCATCATTGCTCACATACTCGATCCATGATATCCGCAGCATCCTTCTGCACAACCACATTTCAGTTGCTTCAAGTTTTTCCTTCATCTTTGATGATTTGTCCTGCATTCACTGCTATATTGACAAACTGACATCACATAGCAATCTAGTACTCTTTTCTTTGTGTCTAGCAAAGTTGTCCTGTCTGTAATAATTGATCCCCACTTTATATCCAGTCGGCTTCTTTAGAACCACATTTCAGTTTCACTTCTAGTTTTTTCCTTCATCTTTGATGATTTGTCCTGCATTCACTGCTATATTGAAGAACTGACATCACATAGCAATCTAGTACTCTTTTCTTTGTGTCTAGCAAAGTTGTCCTGTCTCTTAATTGATCCCCCACTTTATATCCAGTAGGCTTCTTTAGAACCACATTTCAGTTACTTCAAGTTTTTCCTTCATCTTTGATGATTTGTCCTGCATTCACTGCTATATTGAAGAACTGACATCACATAGCAATCTAGTACTCTTTTCTTTGTGTCTAGCAAAGTTGTCCTGTCTCTTAATTGATCCCCCACTTTATATCCAGTAGGCTTCTTTAGAACCACATTTCAGTTGCTTCAAGTTTTTCCTTCATCTTTGATGATTTGTCCTGCATTCACTGCTATATTGAAGAACTGACATCACATAACAATCTAGTACTCTTTTCTTTGTGTCTAGCAAAATTGTCCTGTCTCTTAATTGATCCCCCACTTTATATCCAGTAGGCTTCTTTAGAACCACATTTCAGTTGCTTCAAGTTTTTCCTTCATCTTTGATGATTTGTCTTGCATCCACTGCTATATTGAACAACTGACATCACATAGCAATCTAGTACTCTTTTCTTTGTGTCTAGCAAAGTTGTCTGTCTCTTAATTGATCCCCACTTCCTCAGTCAGCTTCTTTAGAACCACATTCCAGTTGCTTCAAGTTTTCCTTCATCTTTGATGATTTGTCCTGCATTCACTGCTATATTGACGAACTGACATCACATGGCAATCTAGTACTCTTTACTTTGTGTCTAGCAAAGGATTGTCCTGTCTCTTTAATTGATCCCCCACTTTATATCAGTAGGCTTCTTTAGAACCACATTTCAGTTGCTTCAAGTTTTTCCTTCATCTTTGATGATTTGTCCTGCATTCACTGCTATATTCAAGAACTGACATCACACACCTTAATCTAGTACTCTTTTCTTTGTGTCTAGCAAAGTTGTCCTGTCTCTTAATTGATCCCCCACTTTATATCCAGTAGGCTTCTTTAGAACCACATTTCAGTTGCTTCAAGTTTTTCCTTCATCTTTGATGATTTGTCTTGCATCCACTGCTATATTGAACAACTGACATCACATAGCAATCTAGTACTCTTTTCTTTGTATACAACAAAAAGTTGTCTTGTCTCTTAATTGATCCCCCACTTTATATCCAGTAGGCTTCTTTAGAACCACATTTCAGTTGCTTCAAGTTTTTCCTTCATCTTTGATGATTTGTCCTGCATTCACTGCTATATTGACGAACTGACATCACATAGCAATCTAGTACTCTTTACTTTGTGTCTAGCAAAGTTGTCCTGTCTCTTAATTGATCCCCCACTTTATATCCAGTAGGCTTCTAGAACCACATTTCAGTTGCTTCAAGTTTTTCCTTCATCTTTGATGATTTGTCTTGCATCCACTGCTATATTGAACAACTGACATCACATAGCAATCTAGTACTCTTTTCTTTGTGTCTAGCAAAAGTTGTCTTGTCTCTTAATTGATCCCCCACTTTATATCAGTAGGCTTCTTTAGAACCACATTTCAGTTACTTCAAGTTTTCCTTCATCTTTGATGATTTGTCCTGCATTCACTGCTATATTGAAGAACTGACATCCTGTAATCTAGTACTCTTTTCTTTGTGTCTAGCAAGTTGTCCTGTCTCTTAATTGATCCCCCACTTTATATCCAGTGAGCTTCTTTAGAACCACATTTCAGTTGCTTCAAGTTTTTCCTTCATCTTTGATGATTTGTCTTGCATCCACTGCTATATGGAACAACTGACATCATATAATAATCTAGTATCTTTCTTTATTGTCTAGCAAAGTTGTCTTGTCTCTTAATTGATCCCCCACTTTATATCCAGTCGGCTTCTTTAGAACCACATTTCAGTTACTTCAAGTTTTCCTTCATCTTTGATGATTTGTCCTGCATTCACTGCTATATTGACGAACTGACATCACATAGCAATCTAGTACTCTTTACTTTGTGTCTAGCAAAGTTGTCCTGTCTCTTGATCCCCCACTTTATATCCAGTAGGCTTCTTTAGAACCACATTTCAGTTGCTTCAAGTTTTTCCTTCATCTTTGATGATTTGTCCTGCATTCACTGCTATATTCAAGAACTGACATCACACCCCATCCAATCTAGTACTCTTTTCTTTGTGTCTAGCAAAGTTGTCCTGTCTCTTAATTGATCCCCCACTTTATATCAGTAGGCTTCTTTAGAACCACATTTCAGTTGCTTCAAGTTTTTTCCTTCATCTTTGATGATTTGTCTTGCATCCTGCCTACTGAACAACTGACATCACATAACAATCATGCTCTTTTCTTTGTGTCTAGCAAAGTTGTCTTGTCTCAATTGATCCCCCACTTTATATCCAGTAGGCTTCTTTAGAACCACATTTCAGTTGCTTCAGTTTTTTCCTTCATCTTTGATGATTTGTCCTGCATTCTACTATATTGACAGAACTGACATCACACTGTAATCTAGTACTCTTTACTTTGTGTCTAGCAAAGTTGTCCTGTCTCTTGGTGGAGTCCCCCACTTTATATCCAGTAGGCTTCTTTAGAACCACATTTCAGTTGCTTCAAGTTTTTCCTTCATCTTTGATAGTTTGTCTTGCATCCACTGCTATATTGAACAACTGACATCACATAGCAATCTAGTACTCTTTTCTTTGTGTCTAGCAAAGTTGTCTTGTCTCTTAATTGATCCCCCACCTTTATATCCATTAGGCTTCTTTAGAACCACATTTCAGTTGCTTCAAGTTTTCCTTCATCTTTGATGATTTGTCCTATTCACTGCTATATTGACGAACTGACATCACATAACCAATCTAGTACTCTTTACTTTGTGTCTAAGCAAAGTTGTCTTGTCTCTTAATTGATCCCCCACTTTATATCCAGTCGGCTTCTTTAGAACCACATTTCAGTTACTTCAAGTTTTTCCTTCATCTTTGATGATTTGTCCTGCATTCACTGCTATATTGACGAACTGACATCACATAGCCAATCTAGTACTCTTTACTTTGTGTCTAGCAAAAAAGTTGTCCCATATCTCTTTCTATTGATCCCCCACTTTATATCCAGTAGGCTTCTTTAGAACCACATTTCAGGTGCTTCAAGTTTTTCCTTCATCTTTGATGATTTTGTCTTACATCCACTGCTATATTGAACAACTGACATACATAGCAAAATTAGTACTCTTTACTTTGTGTCTAGCAAAGTTGTTCTGTCTCTTAATTGATCCCCCACTTTATATCCAGTAGGCTTCTTTAGAACCACATTTCAGTTGCTTCAAGTTTTTCCTTCATCTTTGATGATTTGTCTTGCATCCACTGCTATATCGAACAACTGACATCACATAGCAATCTAGTACTCTTTTCTTTGTGTCTAGCAAAGTTGTCTTGTCTCTTAATTGATCCCCCACTTTATATCCAGTAGGCTTCTTTAGAACCACATTTCAGTTGCTTCAAGTTTTTCCTTCATCTTTGATGATTTGTCCTGCATTCACTGCTATATTGACGAACTGACATCACATAGCAATCTAGTACTCTTTACTTTGTGTCTAGCGAAATTGTCCTGTTTCTTAATACTCTTCTCAGCTCCCGGAACGCGTCCTTTGCCAATTCGCTTTCGGATCTCTGTGTCACACTTTCCGTCTTCTGTTAGAACACTTCTGTTTAAGTTATTGTGCCTGCTTGATTTTAGTCTTTCGTTAGAGGCGATATAATGACAAAATAAATTTAAAAGTGGGAAAATGTAACAAACACTCTAATTCAGTCAATATAAAACGATGATCCTAAAAACTGGATAGACTGAGAATCTAGACAAGGACAAAAGAGAACGCCGGGAGCACTCACATTAACTAGTTGCACAAAAATGTCTAGTTTAACTAGATGTGGTCTGTCAGGAATCTGCATTATTGTGACGAAAAATAAAAGTTATAGGATACAATCCCTATATCGTCCATCAACTAACTAAAATACACAAAGTAAAATTGCCCACCCGCAAAATCGGATTCAAATGACTAAAAACATTTTGAAAAAACCCAGATCAAAGTAAAATTGATAAGTCAGTGGGAAAAGCAAAAAGCTGGATCCTAACTGGATAAAAAATAGAAAATTCATATATGAGGTTTTTCACACCTAGAAGCGAAAAGGCCTGCTGGAGCTGGCAACATGAGAAGCTTCACTATTTAAACCACGTCGATAACCAGTCAAAATCAGTCAGCATGTGAGCGTTTAGCTGACGGACCTCATGGTAATGTAACAAAAGAAAATTCAAATACAGTTAGAATGGTAGCGGTATCTGATAGCATTCCACAAGGTAAGGAAGAAACTTCAAGCTGACTCGGTCACGTCTCACCTTTACTTCCAATGTTCTTTTCTTCATTTTCACTCCACGCCGCCAAAGCAAACAACAACAACAACAACAACAACAACAGAAAACTCTGTCTGCGATAAGTATTATTTCTTTTTTTCTTTTTCGCCCTGTCGCCAACCTATCAAAGAGGAAGGAACATAAAACTTCACATTCTGCTACTACACAACTATGAACTTCCTTGCAACAATTAAAAACTCTATATTTCACTTTGCAAATCAATTACATACTTTTCTCATCGAACATTTTGCTCCTTCTTCCCACAAATATGTTATAGCATTAACAGCTAACAAAATTCCACTTATTGTTTCAACAACGTGATGATATCTTTAAATGCGGGGATTGTCAGCTATGTTTGGAAGTGGCCTTGTACCAGGCATGCCCGACACAAACCATGCAATAAAGTACAAGCTGTGAGTCTAGTACTTGCAAAGCAAGTTGATAAACATTACACCACGTCGAGGAATGACTGCAAATTACACTTCCACTTCCCCAATTTATAGACAAACCATACTGACACATGCAGTATTTTCAATGAGATAGTCTGTGGCGGATAGAAAATTAAGAATTAAAAGCATTTTGGAAAAACGCAATTAAAACATGAAAAGTAAAATTGCACACCCACAAAAGTGAATTCAAATGACTATAAAACATTTTGGGAAAAACCCAAACCATGGCAAATTTCACAAGTCAGTGTGAAAAGCAAATTCTGGATCCTGACTGAATATGAAAAAGAAAAATGAATGGTGGTGTCAGTCAAAGGTTTTTCACGCCTAAAGCAGAAAGTGCCTCGGGAGCTGGTTACATGACCAGATTTAATTACTTAAGGACATTCTGTGACCGTTCAAAAGTCAGATGGGAGCAGCGAGACGAAACTACTAAAATGTAACGGGAGAACTTCAACTAACCCGGATATAGGTTCCGTCACACGTTGCCCTCCTTCTTCTTTCTCATGTACTGATTTCTTTTACTTCTTCTTCATCCAAAGACATTACTACCAAACAAATACATACATACATACGTAAGTACGCATATACTCTTTTAACAACTTACTAATACGAACATTTGTACGAACTCTTGATGCCCTTAACTTTCTCACAGAACATTTACTGCTGCCTATTCTTGTTATTCTTTTCATTAATAAATTTCTATTTTAATCAGACAAAATGTATATTTTTATTCTTACACTATTACACTATTCTACACTAATTCACATATTCCAACTTGCTACCAACCTTCTGATAATAACCTTCTAATCATAATTCTGCATAAATCCTGTAAGCTGTAGGGAGTTCGGTTATTTATGACACAAGGCCGAACCAATAAACGTTAACCATCTCCCTATAGCTACAAGTCCACTTCTCGGTCTCATCAGATTACGTTCTGTTCTTTCATATCTTGAAACTAGAACTCTGCGATCGTATGACTGTATTCCCTTTTGTGAGTTAACACCATTCTTAGATTGTGAAGTTTTTGCCATATTACCGTTCCTTTGCCTTATTACCGTTCCTTTGCCTTATTACCGTTGCTTTGTCATATTACCGTTCCTTTGCCTTATTACCGTTCCTTTGCCTTATTACCGTTCCTTTGCCTTATTACCGTTGCTTTGTCATATTACCGTTCCTTTGCCTTATTACCGTTCCTTTGCCTTATTACCGTTGCTTTGCCATATTACCGTTGTTTCGTATTATTACTGTTACTTCGCCTTATTATTGCTGCTTTGCATCATTATTGTAGTTTCGCCTTATTACTATTGCTTTGACTTGCATATATTGTTTGATTGCTTACTATTGTTTGACCTTTTTTCTTTCTCTTGTTATTTGTAAACTTTGTCAGTTATGTTTGCTTGGCATTTCTGCCACTTACATTTAATCCTAGCCAGTTATTCTACAATTCCAATCATAGATACCGTGTAGATCATGAATCTATTATTGTATATTAATAACATATTTGTCTTTTTTTATTAAAACATTTTTAGATCAAGATTTTGATTACAAAGGTTTCGATAGTCAATAAGGGCATTATTAGTTTTGCTAAATTTTAAATGTTTTTAATGCTCAAATATTATTTTCGTTCAAAATCAAGATGCTTTGCCAATGTATTGTTTACAGATTTGAATACCTGTCCAATTTAGATTTTTTAAAAGCAATATTTTAGTGACACTAGAAAATACTGGAAGGTTCTATATTTGCTGTTTATTTTTTTAACAGAATTTTAAACTTTTTCTGGGGTGTTACATAGAATTCCTCTTCGTTTACTTTTTTGCAAGGATGGACTAGAATATTTACGCTTGAGAAATGTGTTACATGCAGATGCCTGTCTATGGCAAGTAGCGTCTCTTATAGGGCACTGAAAAAACGAGTTACTGTATTATTTATCTTGAGCGATTTATTACATGCAGAGGCATATCTATGGAAAGTAACGTCCATTAGGGTACTAACTATCTCTCTGCCAAAACACAAAGTAGAACTACTAGTTTAAATAATGAATGCTTACTATCCAAATTCCCATTTAACGAACATTTTTCTGAATATGAATTGCAAAAATAATTCAAATGACGATGTTATTTTATTTAAGGTGACTGTATTTTTAGCGATTGTCTCACCCAATTTCCATCGTTCGATACTGTTCATCTGAAAAATGATTCATTTATCTCAGCTGTTACTATATCTCAGTCTTTTGTTTACAGCTCAACTGAGATTTTATTGAGAGATGCACACTTTCGGGAAACATCTACCCGCAGTAATACCTCCCTCATAGCGCTAAAGAGTGGGGTGGATCGGTAGTAATAACCGACAGTTGTGGAGCGTGGGCTATTTTTGGATAAGACCCGGGTACACTTGCTCAATGCCCTGACATTAAACATTGAGTACAATCCTGCCAGTATAAGGAGGTAAAAAATGCAATCGTTTCATGGCATAGGCTCAAGGTGTAGTATCTGTTCCGGACAGTTTGAATTTTGAGTTCTGATTCGGTAAATATGACAAGCAACAACACAGCAGGAAGTAACGAGCAGATGTGAAAAATTCAATATCAGGTAGGAGTGACAAACCAGGATTCACCAACCAATCAACGCCAAGCAGGAAGTTGAAGCAGTTTCTAGCTTAACTGCTAATCACTGAAACCCAAGAAGAAGCACCAAGATGCAGGAGTAGCTCACTGTGTGCAATGAGTGAAGCAGAATGAGTAGCAGAAGCGAGAGGCAAAGAATAAATTACCAGCACTAGTCTCTACACCAGGAATGAATGAACAGTTTCTTTAAGAGACAAAATCTTTACACTGTCTGTGGGAGCAAAACAATAGATTAACTTTTGAAACGTGCCCCAAAAATATATGAAATATGTAAATGAGGACGAAATCGTTGTATACCAGTGCACTCTAGAAGCAACATAGCCAAGGACAATACCTCTGGTGGCAATGGACACCAGAAGTGGAAAGCCAGCCAACGCTACGCAAAAGAAACAGTGAAGACATTGTTCACCCTAAAAGTGGACATTAAATACATGCATAGGTGTAACTATGCCACATGGAACTTACTCTTAAGGACGGCTGAGGTGTATGTAAGACATTTACGGTGTCCTCGCATAGACTGAATAAGAGCAGTTATCTTTTTTTTTTCTTTAAGTATGGGCAGTTGGAAGAACTGACCAGAATTGCCATCAGTTAGAACTACGCAGGGAGCTAAGCAGTAATTATCTCACTCATTAAGAAGGGTTTCTCTGTCGGATCTGCCAGTATCTGAACACCTGGTGACAGCATGCGTAGTAGCTAGAACTGAAATACCGGTGAAGCGGACAGCTCGAGTTGTGCAGGCCCGAGAGCATGACACCTAACCAAACGTGTTGAAAAGATGTCACTCGCAAATCGTCTTCTGATCCTCCTCCTGTTCTTCAATCAAAGAAGTCAGCTGAAGTTCTCAAGCTTTCGCAAACATAAACCAAACACAAGAAGACAGAGAGGAGATGACACAAGGACGATAATAAACATGGAATGAGCACCACTCTTCTTAAACGTCTAGAGAAGCAAAAGAAAATTGATGCAACCCCCACATCTCCGCAAAAGAAATAAATGAAAAATGAAAATTGAGTGTGGAACTCCAATGTATCACGTGCTGGCAAGGAGGTACGTATAGTGAAGGGGGCACGTACTAGAGAAGCCGTGTTCAGTACACGGATAATGAAAATCGTCGCTCCTTTGAGGTACATTGATACCAACAAAGCCTCGGAGCTTGACGGTCCCTCCTACGAAATTTATCTGAAAATGCATAAATGTTTGTTCATCTTTTGGCAATTGTCTTCAAAAATTGGTTTGACCAGGGAAACATTCCCCAAAAGATAATCAGGGGCGTGATCATTTTGCTGAGGAAGAGCAACCATATCGGGAATGTGGTAAACGACTTCTGGCCTATAACTCTCCTCGACACAGAACCAAAGATTCTCACCAGGATCCTTACATATTGCTGCAGTAAAGTTGATCAACCCCAGACTTGCGCTGTGAAGAGAAGGACAATTCCAGAAAATCTGCATCTGGTGCGTACAATCCTGGATGAGATATACGATGGCACGGATGATGCACTGGTTGACCTAGATCAGTCGAAGTCCTTCGATAGAGTTGGCCCTCTTTTCCTAGAAATCACGCTAAAAGCTGTCGGTTTTGGTGAAAGCTTTTGCATATGGATTGGACTCTTATACTAGTTCCCGAGTGCCATGATACAAGTGATCGGCAAGACGTCCAAACCATTCAATACATGAGGACCATTGGGCAGGATTGTCCTCTATCATCCCTCCTCTATGGCGTCATGCTGGAACCCTTCCTCCTGAAACTGTAAGGAGTATTTGGACATTCCCAACTCGAGAAGCTAGTCTGTTGGATCGGGTAACAGACAGAGTGTATGGAAACACGGACGATGTTACTGTCTGCTTGTCAAACTGCCTGCACATAAGCCAGGTAAAAAGATTACTAAGAACGAGAGACATGGGCCAGAGTCAATAGATCCAAGTCTGTCAATCTTAGACTGAGAGCATGAAAAGGGCTAGAAAGTAACTTGACTGATGGGCCCGTCCGCATCTCATGGGTGTGGTTTGGCCCGAATTTCCAGCTCGAGAAAAAGTGGGTAGAGCTACAACTCAAAGTGGACAAATCGATGGATGTATAGCTCTGTAGGCTTTTGCTCCCAAAGGGCTGAGCAGAATTGTGTGTCACGTATGTATATATCTTCCGATTGAGTAAAGATTGTCGGTCCTTTCCATCACAGCGAAACGGCTGACCAGATTGCAGCAAATCTTCTCTACACTGCTCTAAAAGAGAGAACTCTCCTTCAGGATTAGAACAGTCTAATAAAATGAAACCTGTCTTGTGATCTGATTTCTCTCACCCCTGCTGTACATACCCTGACATCTCACTTGCTTGTTAGTATTTCTGGCACAATTGATGATCTGGACGTAGTTTCGAGTGGCAATCGACGAATACAAAAGACTGGCGGAAGGAATATTGTTTGTGTGCATGGAATGAAAAAGAGAGTAGTTTCATTTTTTACTACTAGACTTTTTATAACAAGACCTTTTATCAGCGCCCCCCTTTCCCGGCAATGTATCAGATTGGTACAATTATTTCAATAAATACCAAGATTAGTATCTCACTGATTATCAGTTTAATATGATTCTCTCACCAATTCTATCTTTCTTTTTTCTTTCATTTTCTCACTGAAACGAAGAAGTGTATTTTCCCACTTTCAACGCTAAAAACAGAATAGTTTATTGTTTATGAAGTAATGGCAGGGCGTAATGATTGAGCGAACTGACAAAGAGGGGGAAAAGCACAATTATAATAGAATAATTGGAGTAGATAGAATAACGCCCGGTTCACACTCCACCCACATCTATTGAACAGGTGAAGAGGCTCATCCCTTGTTTCCTGTTTAGGATGCGGTTTCCGGTTTTCTCTTTTCTAATCTTCTCACTTTGTTTTTTTCAATTGGAGTAGATAGACTAAACTATCGCCCGGTTCACACTCCACCCACATCTATTGAACAGGTGAAGAGGCTCATCCCTTGTTTCCTGTTTAGGATGCGGTTTCCGGTTTTCTCTTTTCTAATCTTCTCACTTTGTTTTTTTCAATTGGAGTAGATAGACTAAACTATCGCCCGGTTCACACTCCACCCACATCTATTGAACAGGTGAAGAGGCTCATCCCTTGTTTCCTGTTTAGGATTCGGTTTCCGGTTTCTCACTTTTCCAATCTGTTCACTCTTATGTAGCCCCCTGCACATCAGTGGCGTTACCGCCTTGCTCGTGGTGATATGATTTTAAAAAAAAGTTATGATTCTTCATTAAGTCTATCTTTTATTTGCTATATTTTATGTGAAGGGAATTTAACTTTTGCCAATAAACACATGAACATATACGTTTAAGAAATTATGGAAATACAATTATCACGAAAAGGAAAATCTTAGTTGCGCATTATTTGTCCTTTACATTTTAACCAAGAAAAAAATCATATAATGGCACCACATGAAGATTACCTTGTGACATATTTCGTGTTTCAATATCAGTAAATACTTGAAGAGAAAACTAATATATTTCTAATATTTAAAAAATTTCATTGGAAAATTATGAACATATAGAAATTATCTGTACTAAGAAAACGTGATGTGATGAGACAAAATGATCTTCATTTTCAGATTCAGCATGAAAAAAATAGTCCAGAAACATGTACCCATTTCCTGACAACATTTGGGTTGAAAAAATGTTATCATCTCTCAGTTGCGTCTCTGTCTTCTGGCAGCGTGTGGGTCATTTGTGTCTCTGTCCGAGGACAGATAGATAGCCGAGAAAAATAAAACATTTCGAGTTTCCCGGTTCCAGAGAACAGATGCCTGAGGGTGAAGTACTCCATTGCCCTAAAGGGGTGAATCGGTGGTCACCACCGAAGCTACGCATTTAATGGTTGCGGGTGCTGGGCAATATTTGTTGCTGGCCCGAGTTTACGCGCTCGGATATCCACATTAAGAAAAAAAAAAAAAGAAGCTGATCATGTGTCACAACTCACACCAGTGGGGATGTTCAGAGTAAATAAACTTACTCAAGATACACAACTGGTCACATGTTTCACGAAGAGGAACTATTCGTCAACAATATAACTATTGGCGATTGTTATTTAAATTAAATTGTTGTTATTCGGTTAAACGGCGTCGTTTGAAGTTGAGAAAGTGCCATGTGTTGATGAAGAAAGACTAAAAATGTTGAACTGATTGACAAAATAGTCAAACAAGAGGATGAAACAAAATGAGATAGAGGTTTTGCGCCAAGAAAATTTCAAGGAATGTTCTTAAAAGTCTCTATAAAGAATGAAACAAAAATTGAACTTTGTTGGTGAGTTGGAGAGTTAGTAATGTGTATAATGTGCACTGATTTTAGCGTCCTATCTCGACCTTAGCCTGAAATGAAAGAAAGCTAACTCTTGGAATTCCCAACACGCATGCTGCAAGTTGTTTTTTTTCTTTTTATGCAAGTTGTTTTTTTTCTTTTTATGCAAGTACAAAAACTGGAAAGGGGATGCATTTGTTGATATAGTTACATAGTTGATATAGTTACAAACCACGCATGTCTAGTCGAAGGTTTAACGTCTAGTACAGGGCCCAATCTTCGCATTCATGGCAATATATTCATCAGATTTAATGTAAGTTTTTAAGTGTCGTGGAATTGATACTTTCCGTTCAGATTTCGTTTGTATATTTGTTCGGTTTTGCTATGATACTGCTGTTTTTTTTTTTTTTTTTTTTTTTGTTGGCGATTCTTTTTGTAATGTCTAGGTTGATGTTAGTGTGACTGGGTCTTAGTGTGTGTGGATGTTTTCTATTGCTGTATGTTTAAGCCTGTCAATAGCAACTGCGTCATTGTTTATATTGACGGTACTCTTTATTACTTTATATGAACCCTGGTATTGTAGGATGCAATGACTCCCTGACAACATCGTTATGTATAAAAACGTATTTACTGTCAAGAATTTTTAGGGATGTACCATTGTGCGTTGTAGTGCAATGGATATCGATTCGGAACGACAAATCGGGGAGCCGAGTTCGAATTTCAGTTGAATTCCTTGCATTCACTTACGCACCAATAACCCTTGAGAAAGGTATTAATCCGTCTTTTCATACCAGTTATGGGTTAAAAAATAGGACAGATTGCGTTCTATAGCCTTGGCTAGCAATCAGTCTACCACAGAAAGAAATGGCAATCTACTGCGGACTAATCCTCTGCCCAGTCAGTCATGTCTCTTTCGAGACATGATCGCCCAAAGCGTGTATCACGTATGGCAGTTAACTGACTGATCATTGTCTGTTTGTCAGGCGTGCTGGAGTAAACTCTGTTTTGGACATATTGTGTTTTAAATCTTCTACAAAGGATGATGCGAGATGTATGCCTTTTTCTGGGTTGGTTAGCAGAACAAATTCCTGGGGAACTGAACTGAGGAATTTGCTCCATTAATCAACCTGGCAAAGGTATACATCCTACATCACCCTTCTAACATTGTTATTTTTCATCTTATCTGAGAGGGTTTGGCTATGTACACGTACAGACAAATTAAAGGATACTAGGGAATCTGATCCTAGTATAGACATACTCATGTTTACCTGCACAAATGTCTAAAATAAATTTCGGTCCAGTCCGAAGTTTAGGGTAAGTTCAAGTTTACTACAGATTTAAATTTTAGAACCGTTTGCTATCTGCAAGTTGAAATAATGTCTAAGTTGGGTTGGAATAACACTCATTTCTACTCCAGAGTCGGCAAAGAATTTTTAACCAGTGTTTGTATCCTTTATATAAAACGAACAATAGTATTTGCTCCAGTCGCAGTTGTTGCCATTACTGGTTGGAGCAGCAGTTTTCTTCGCTTAAGTTGCATGAAATAGTGTATTTTTTGACATCTTTGCCAAATGTGAAATGGTACCAGTACAATTAGTTCCAGTTGTCAATCTCTCTATTCAAACTCCTGTGATGGTTGTTTCTGAAACGGAAGCAATTCCTGGGTCTGCTGTTTCAAAGTATGAGAGAGTGTAACAGTTTTCAGTTCCCTCGAGAAGAATCCGACATAACAGTTTATCTAATGCATTAGTTATACATAGAAATAATTTGAAACAACTTCGATCTCAAGAATGCTATACTAACTAAAAGACAAAATAACTTAAATGAAGAATTCTTGAGAGTATAAGTATCGATTCTTGCCAAAATGTAAACTTACACTCTGTATTTTTATAATATTTCTTTTCTTAAAGGAGATACTATTTTCCCGAGAGAAAAAGTGTTAGATATATTTCGTTTTTTTATGGACTTTCAAATAAAAAAAGGTAAGTTTCTTCAATAACTAATTGTTGATTTGAGTTCAGCATATACATTTGCACAGAAATAATGCTATTTTGGATAAATTTGAAGGGGGAAAAGCCGTCGGCATCTAAAACGAAAATTTACCAACTTTTTTTAAGCATCTCTTCACGCATATATCATTCTTTCTCACCACCATCTGTAATTCATTTATACAATTGGATTGATTCAATTATTAATTTTTCATTCATATTTCTTTCATTCTATTTCTTTCATTTTTCATCGCAACATTCAGATTGTTGTCCAATAGTCATTAAATAAGCAAGAGAGAAAATAAACAATAATCCTTTGATGAGATTTAAACTCATAACCATTTATGCCTTTTTGTGGCAGTACCTTACTAATGAGGCGATAAATACCAACCAGTAAGTGTCATCTAAAATTATGATTATTAAATAAGCAGAATTTCTCTCTTTTTTTTTTTTTTAATAATAACTTAATAAAATAATGAGCTCATATCTCTTTGTGGAATGATAGGGTTAGAATTAATAATAACCGTTGTCAAAAGAAAGTGTTTCACTTTTAGAAATGCTTACGTCATAACACAGACTATATATTTAATTTGTATTTTTTGTGACTACCTTATTTAAACATGATTTAAACAACATTCTATTTAAAGATTTTATTACAAAGCAGCAGACATTGGAGACCATTAAGCATAAAATAACAATGTTGACTTGATAAATAGAATTTACATGTGATTAATGCTTTGTTGAAGAGAAAATATGTATATAGATTTGTTGCTTAAGCATAAAGAGGCTCGTTATTGTGGGGGGAAAAGTTCAAATTTAATTATATGGCATTACAAAGTTGTTATGAAAACATTTCTTAAAAAACAGTTTGAAATGCAATCATAGAACTTAGAAGATACAGGAAAATTTACTTGACATTAAATAGCTGGAAAAAAGAAACATTTTGGTAATAAATAAGGATATGACAATCAATATAGGTATGTATCAATAGTAAAATAGGAATTATTTACTGTAGACGAACAAGTGCTTCATTCTCAAAGTAATATTTCTATATTTTTAAATATATTCATTAATGAATACTGGAAAATACAATTTAATAAAGGAATGAATTAAATGACACACAATGCAAAATTTTAATTGATCTTTAAATTTAGTAAAACAGGCAAAATGGTTGCCAAAATTCCTTGCTGGGTGGGGGGGATTGTCTTAAAATAATTATTTTTATTCATAGACAATTGTGTTTGTGAGATCAAGAAAATTTGGTATGAAACATAAGATAAATGTATTTATAGTTTTATGATGAAATTCATAGAGGGAAAAGCTTACTTAAAAATGTCTTTGTATGTCAGTTAAGTGCTATAAGTGATACGCGCTTAAGAGATCATGTCTTGAAAGAGACATGACTGACTAGGTAGAAAATTTTCCCACAGTAGATTACCATTACTTACCGCAGTAGGCTGGTTTCCAGCCAAGGCTATAGAACCCAATGTGTCTTGCTATTTAACCCATATCTGGAAGGAAGAAGCAACGGATTCATACCTTTTCCATACATTTCATTCACATACATATGTGAAAGAAACGAATTTAACTGAAATTTGAACTCGGTTATACCAATTTTCCATCCCGAGTCAATGCACATCACGCACTTTATATCTAGTGAACTTAATTTACTATAATACAGGAAAAATGAAAATAGGGTTATTAGTCACAAAGGGGAAAGAACTGGTTAAATATAGTTCTTTGAGATATAGATAATTGTTTATACTACTTAGATTATTTGAACTGTTGTCCTCAACTTTGTTGTCATATTCACAATGTTTTGGCCATTGTACACTCTGATCTTCTTCAGGTGATTAGAATTTCAAATCAAACACTTTATCGCATCCCGAGATAGATTGTCTCTTCCGTATACCTCAGTTATTTCTCTTTAGTAACTCAACTCTCCAAGTTTTTTATTCACCACTGCTGCGGCCAGGTATTGAACTCACAATTCTTTGGCTCAAGTCACTGGATTTCTTCAACCAACATTTTTATCCACTAGGCCATTAAGGTTTATTTGTTTTTGCACGTGTTTCTTTTCATTGTATCAGTTATAAGAAAACTTTATTTTAAAAATAAAAATGCATGAATAATTATCCCTATCTATCGTCTATGCTAATGCAAACTGATCAGAAGATGGCTAAGACTAAAGTATAATGTGGCCTCCGTGTTTCCCATCGGAAATATTTGTAGAGACACTTATCAATGCGTGATATGGCACTATCAAATACCCCGATATTATGTTACTGTTGTCTAAAACAGGCTCTCTAAGCATTACCAAAGAGTTTAGGTTTCTTATTATCAGTCAGAATCAGGCACCACAAAACAGCCCACCCGGTTCATAATGATAAGTCGCAGCCACTGATCAGTCAGATCACGAAAAAGTTTAGACACTATGGCCACGGAAGAAATAACTGATAAACCATTTCATAAACAGGAAACAAAGGTATAGTGCGAAGCCGAAGTAATGTAGAGGTCTTGATCCCACAAACCTTTTTGTATGTGTGAAATCAGCAAATACAATGAGGAAAACGGAGGTGAAGATGTTGAGTTTCAATGTCAATTTTATTGTGATAAAATTAGACGAGCAAACGGTAGGAAATCAGAAAAGGCAGGTACGTCAGCAGTGGTTGGCAGGATCAGTAGCGTCGTTGTCGGTCGAAACGTCGTTAGCGTCTGTTGTGAAAGGCACAGGCTGGAAAGTTGTCAGCGTCTGGCAGAATTAACACATGCTGGAATGTCGTCGTCGGTCAACAGGAACGTCGCCAGCGCCTGTGGTGAAAGGCTCAGGCTGGAAAGTTGTCAGCAAAGTCCTTGGCATGTGGCATGAACAGCGCAAGCGGGAACGTGGTCGTCATATTTGTCTATATTTCTGAGATGAGGTCGTATTCACAGTATTTACATTATTCGGACTAGTGTCCTCATCTTTTTTGCCATTTGTAAGACGTTTAATAATAGATCAATCTATCAGTCTATATTTCTGAGATGAGGTAGTATTTACAGTATTTCTATTATTCGAACTATTGTCCTCATCTTTGTTGCCATTTGTACGACGTTTAATTATAGATCATTCTATTTATCTATATTTCTGAGATGAGTTAGTATTTACAGTATTTACATTATTCGGACTAGTGTCCTCATCTTTTTGCCATTTGTAAGACGTTTAATAATAGATCAATCTATCAGTCTATATTTCTGAGATGAGGTAGTATTTACAGTATTTCTGTTATTCGAACTATTGTCCTCATCTTTGTTGCCATTTGTAAGACGTTTAATAATAAATCATTCTATTTGACTGTATTTCTGAGATGAGGTAGTATTTACAGTATTTACATTATTCGAATCATTGCCCTCATCTTTGCTGCTATTTACACGACAGTTAATAATAGATCATTCTATTTCTCTATATTTCTGAGATGAGGTAGTATTTGCAGTATTTATATTATTCGGACTATTGTCCTCATCTTGGCATGTGGCATGAACAGCGCAAGCGGGAACGTGGTCGTCAGTTGGCAGGGACGTCGTCAGTGTCTGGTATGAAAGGCACAGTCTGGAAAGTCGTTAGCGTTTGGCAGGAACGACACAGGCTGGAGCGCCATCGGGTAGGCGAAACGTTTACGGCTCAGGCTGGAAAGTCGTCATTGGAAGGCTGGAACGGCGCAAGCATGAAAGTTATCGGTCTAGTCTAGGCCGTAATTGAGCGTAGTCCGAGGAGGACGGGTTCGGCTGCGGCCTAGCACTTGTACACACCCAGGGAGGTGGGCGAAATAGCAAGTGTGCGTTTCGGCTGCGGACTGGCATGTGTTTTTACTTTCTTTGCAAGACTTAACTGCGGTTGAACGGGATCGCTGCGAGCAAGCACGTGCGAAATCCACGGCAATTGAATTTAAACAGTCGTCATCTCCCTTTGCCGGATCGACCACGGGTAACGGAATCTCGAGCCGAATAACCGGTTCCACCTCCGAAGCAGAGTCAAAATTAAAGCGGGACCGGTTGCTAACTAAAACGAAATGCGCTCCAGGAATTAAACAACGGGTAGAGGGATTGCAAACGGAGCATACACTTACTTGGGGGTGGCCGGAGAGCGGAAAGTGAGTATTTGAGAAAAGATACTGCACTATGATCCTACCCCACAAGGAATTGCCTTATTCCTCGAAAGTAACACTGATAATAACGTTTCAGTAGTCAGCAACATCTCCCTGCTGCTGATTTTTGCATGCGAGGTCAAGGTCGCTCTTTTTGTTAAAAATGTGCAAGTAGGGTGCGTGTTCTTTGGACGTGGGGAGTCACCAGTGAAGCTATAGGGAGATGGTTAATGTTTATTAAATTGGCCATGTGTCAAACATAACCAAACTTCCTACAACTTACAGGTTTTATCCAGAAGTATCAGAAGGTTATCAGAAGGCGGATTTGTGGAAGAAAGTATACCTTTCGTATGTTGAAAATAGAAATTTATTAATTGAAAAGAATAACATGAATTGGTAGAAGTTAATGTTCAATGAGAAACAATATTAAGAAGTTAAGGGTATCAAGAGTTTGTAGTAGTAACTTGTTGGAATGAGTTTGTGTACGTAGGCAGGAACGTATGTGTGTATGTATGTATGAGTGTTTATTGTTGGGTAAGACTGTCTTTGAAGTATTCGTTTAGTCTTAAAGGGTTCCATTCTGTTATTAAATATAAGAAAAGTCAGACGGGTGAAATGTGAAAATAAAGAGATGAGAGAGAAAGAGAGAGGTAATATTAGTGATCGCTTGACATTTGTCAAGGGGCGTATTAATTACGCTCGTTATCTTCACTCTGGCGATAGTCGAGCTTGCTCCATCTTTTATTTCGTTTTTGGAGAACCAAAAGGTAATTTGGGAATTCACTCCCGGCTTTGTTTCTGGCCTTTATATTTTGTTTTTAGATGTTTCCTAGTTTTCTATTAGCCGAAAAATATTTTGCATTTAGGTGTGAAATTTCGCGAGTTTTGTGTGTGCCAAGCAAAGGTTTTGTAAATGCAAGTAAATTCGTTTATTTCTAACAAAATCAATGAGTCAGTGCTTGGCATTTTAATTTTTAAATGTAAAACTTGTTTTTTTCACTACAAAAGCCATACCAAGTGAGAGCAGTAGGCTGTAACAGATAAACCTTTTGAAAGCAAAAAAAATGAAAAAAAAAGGGGGAATAAAGAACAATCCTTTTGCTCATATAATTCAACCAAGTAAAATTCTCACGATAAAGAAACTATAGCTTATATCATAACATATAAAACCTTTCAACGCAACCGTCACAGTCTGGAACACAATCTTTATTATCTACTTTTGTCAATAACTTATGTCACGCAAAATTTTGCTTTCAAGAGACATTTCTTCAACCAAGCAATGACACCAAGAACAAAAACTATGAGTAATTCAATTATATACATGTTACTGGAAATAGTGATTCTGGAGATATGTCAGATAATTAGAAACAATATACACCCCCTCAAAAAAAATCTCGAAACTAACCTGTGAGCAACCTATTAAATAAAACAATTCAAATTAGTAATAAAAATTATCCTTAAATAAATTATCTTTGTCTATATTTCTGAGATAGTATTTACAGTATTTACATTATTCGGACTATTGTCCTCATCTTTGTTGCCATTTGTACGACGTTTAATAATAAATCATACTATTTGTCTATATTTCTGAGATGAGGTAGTATTTACAGTATATACATTATTCAGACTATTGTCCTCATCGTTGTTGTCATTTGTACGACGTTTCGGTCGTTGTACGCTTTAGCTTTCTTCAGATGCTAGGAATTTCGAACCAAACCCTTTATTACACTTACTCTGGTGTATGATCTTCATTCCTTGTGTAGTAGTATAAATGTCAACAAAGATGAGGACAATAGTCCGAATAATGTAAATACTATAAATACCACCTCATCTCAGAAATGTAAACAAATACTATAAGAATTCAATAAGGCTCTGGTAAAACAGGTTGGCCTCCTTAGTATAAAGTTGAACGAAGTAATTTTATTATGTTTTATCGTTAATCTCCAACGTTGGAGAGTATCAAAGACTTTAAGCCAACATTTGTAAATCATATATTACCCCTGTGCTTGACTTTTAAGCAAAACCAGGAAAACTGAATCACTAGTATACTCCGGTAACTAGAACTCTTGGTTTAATTCTAAAAGGTCACCTGCTACATTGAAGCCGTAGGCAGATTGTTAATGTTTCTTTGATTCGGCCTTGTGTCAGACATAAATGAACTCCCTATAGCTTACAAGTTTTATCCAGAGTTATCATTATCAGAATTATCAGGTTTTCAGCAGAAAGTTTGTAGCAGGCTGGAATGTGTGAATAATAGGCATAAAGTGGAATAGTGGAAGAATAAAAATATACATTTTTTCATGTTAAATTAGGAATTTATTAAAAGGAAAGAATAACAAGAATTCGTGAAAATTAATGTTCAATTAGAAAATTTAGGGTATCAAGAAATGTTTAGTAGTAATTTGTTGGAAAGAGTTTATGCGAACGTACGTATGTATGTATGAGCGTTTGTTTTGTAGGAATGTCTTTGGATGAAGAAGAAAAAGTAAAACGAATCAGCACACAAGAAGGAAAGAGAAAAAGAACAAATATCTTTGCCACTTGAAGCTTCTCCCGTTACATTTTAGCTTGTCGTTTCTGCTACTTCCATCCCTGACTGACTGACTGACTGGCGCTGATCGAAGCCATTTATATAGGCATTTAGAATTTCGCACTGCATCGCGAAGTCTTTACAATCTTGCAATTCGCTCCCATTGGTCGGAATATCAATTTAACACCTACTTACAAAATTTGGTTTCAACTATTTCTTTAAGCACATGGTCAATACTTTCTCTATTTGTGAAAACCCAGGATTTCATAGGTGATTGTGAATTTTTGTAAAAGTGAAGAAGGTTGATTTTAATTCTTAATTTCCTATCCCACAACATATTCTGTTACATATTCTGATATCTTTATTTTTAGTAGACCATATTTTTGCTTCCTATGTCAAAAAAGGTCTGAAGGAACTCCTTTCCCAAACAATGAATGAATGGAACAGTCATACAATCTATAACCAAAATAAAATTACATATTGATTAACGTTTTGTGCCTTGGGGGTTGCTGTAAAAAATACACTCCCATAGTAGCACCGACCCCACCCCCCCCCCTCCCCCCCCCCCCCCAAAAAAAAGAAAAGAACAAAAGTGAAAGCTATTTGTCGTACCAATTACACTTTTGACTCTCGTGCAAACCGGATATAATATTTTTATTTTACTTTCGTTCAAATCGGACTTTATGTCTACCTACCTATTACTATTTATTAAAACAACAGAATTCGGCATTAAGTGATCTGGAAAAAGCTGAAATGTTGGAACACAAACAATCCAAATCAAAAATAAAAATTTCATATTTTTATGAAGTATATCTTAGGAACTAATTTCTTTCATAAAAACAATTAATGCAGATATTTGTTTAACAGTGGATGCCTCCTGAGGTATCATGGCTGGAATTTTATAGCAACAAATTTCAGTGTATTGTGAAAACCAATTTCTTTCTTCCCAAAAGGAATATACAATTTAGTTCGCTAGAGTATTTTGGATAGAAAGCTGTGCAACTTCTATTGAAATTTAAGAAAATTTACCATCAATCCGATTACAAACCTCTTTGGCCCATTGGGTATTATATTCTCAAATCAGATAAAGTTCGTCATCTAAGATTTTTATTATGACTTACTTCAAAAATTCGTTTTGTGAAGGGAAAGGATGACATTATACTGATACGTTGTTCGAAGGTGGGAATACAATGCTCAAGAGTCAGTCAGATAGAGGATTGTTATGTGGTGATGTATGATCGTAGGAAAAGACAAGAAGTGTAGTTTGTGAGGTTAAGTAGGAAAGATAATGGTTAACCGAAGATTTGAAGAGGTCAAAATTGTAGAGATAAGAAAACAACCCGCTGGGAGTTTGTTCCATCATCAGTCCTTAAGTAAGAAGCGGCTTATCACAAAGTAAAAAGCGTTTGTGAGCAGTGAGAAGCTTGCAATGTTTTTTTGTCTGACGGAAAGTGTGTTAGGGTGGTAGATAAAACATTTTTTGAAGTAAGTAGTAATCCAATGACTTGAGTTGTGAGTTATACCAGGCCACAGTAGAGGTGAACAAAAAAACTGAGATATCCAGCATGTAGAACTGGAGAACAAGCTACCCCGTGAACTAAATTTAAAAAAAAATAGTGTTCGGTTGGAAAATCCAAAATATGGTATGCGATTGATTACATACAACACAGCACACACAATAAATTTAAAAAAAAAAAAACTCTTTTGCTTTTCAAATTTTTATTCATAAATGATGAATAAATGCAGTACATTTTTTTAGTCGATTCAGATAATTAGTTAAATTTTAAAAAAGTATTTTCATTTTTACCACTCATTAATGTTTACCGCAAGTAAAAGAGTATTTTCAAGCTTGTGCGCAGAAAAAAACAAAAAGAAAAGTTTTCTTTTGCGGGTCGTTAACAGTAGCGGACCACCTTCACCTTTGTGAACTGTTTTTTTTAACATTAACAATAACATTATTATTACAATGATATGTATTTTTTTACTTTATTTTAATTTGTAATTAAAAAATAAAGTGATTTTTTATTTTTGTTAAGTAAAATTTTTCTATGATTTATTTTTCCATGACTAAAGATAAGAAAAATAATTTAATAATCCTTTGGTTTACAAACAACAATTAACTTGGGAGGTGTTGTTGACGCTGGCAGGTGTTTCAAACTCAAACAATTAATTTCAATTATCAACGCCAGTCGACAACAGTAACTGGCTTTTTCAGTACGCCCACGTCGCTACCGAATGTGACACAGGTCATTTTAAAAAGTGGAAAAATTGCTCAAGCCTCCTCGCCATTTTCACCTTTTTTTAAGGGATGCCTCAGGTGCCAGCTAAATGACCCAACCCCCTCCCGCAAAGTGCTATTGCCTCCGGATGGGGAATAATCGTTTTTGGGGCAATGTGAAACAACAAAAAACAAACTGATACGCGAAAAAAGTTTTAAACTAGCTTTAATTATGTAATTATGTATTTTAAAAAAAGTATTCCAAAAATATTTTCTTATATAGAAGTTCTAACAAAAATTAAATAAAAGCTAAAAAAACTTAAAAGTATATTATTGGAATTTTTTGGTACCTCCATTTTCCCCCTAACAGCATTGCATGATGAAAAAAGGCCCCAAACTTTATATAAAAAAAAGTTATTGTCAAAAATAAAATGTTTGAGGAGAGACGAAATTTTTTTTAGAAATTCTTCATTTGGAATTTTGGTTAAGATTAAGAATAAAAAAAACTACAATGTAATTTATTTTATGTGCTACAATATTTTTTATTTTTAATGTGCATCTTGTGAAAATTAACAATAGAATTGTAGACAGTCTTTTAAATTGATAGCTATAAAACAAGTTTAAAAACAAACCCCCTCCCCAAAGTAGAAGACGCGAAACAAAAATTAAACAAAAACACTCCGAAGAAGCATGCTTTCTGGTTAATACACTGTTTCGTATAACAAATAAATTTTTAAATCACAACCAAATAAAATATATTTGTATTTGTGATAAATTAAATTTAATTTTAAATTGTTTTTTATTTAGATAATATGTGTTTTTGATCGAATGAAAGTGATTTTATTTTTAGCTTGGTTACTTTGGTTTCGTACTAACTTGAATATAGCTGACTGCTATAGCAAATCGTGACAATTCTTCTTTTGCAACTGTCAAGAGTAGAGTTATTTTTTTGTGTTCGTAAGGCACAAAAGTTCATAAAAAATAACCATGACTTTGAAAATACATATTACTTACTGGTGAGTAATAGTAATGAGCTATTATTTTATGTAATATTATTTATTTACTAATTTTTAATGTATATTAATAACATTTTTAACAGCGTGCTTTTCCACATAGATGTTTAATTTTTTTTAGGAAGTTAAAAAAAAGTAAAAACGCTAGGTTCATTTAAAAAGGTATTTTTTTTAGGTAATTATTTTTTTTAAACTTACCTTTTGTAATTTGCTAGTAAATGCTTTTAATTTTATGCTATTTTCTTTATCAAGTTTTTTTTTTTAATCATGAAAAAAGGGAAAATTATTTCTAATTTATAAAATTTGGATTTTTTTTTACTGTTTTTTTTTCTCTTTAAAGAGGAAACTATATAAAAAACAAAGTTAAAGAAAAAGTCTTTAATTTTTTTTTTCTTCACTATAAAATGTTGTGAAATTTATAACTATTTCCATTTTTATTTATTTGTCGATGTTATCCCCGTTTAGGATGTTATGGTTCTCGGCCGATTCCTTTTCTTTTCTTTATGAATCATCATTGAATTAGCAATATACCTTCACAGGGGTAAACATTGAATTTGGTTTCTCTTTGGCTTTTCCACGGTTTTGTTTTGAATTTCGATTTATCGTTTAGAATTGGCTACCAGCCAAAATCTAAAAATGTGAAGCAATGAAAGGATTGTTCTAGAGACAATGATTTTTGCCAAATATTGATATTTAGAAATGAAATCTGTGTAGCAAAAAATGAATAAAATTTGTATTTTTATCGCGCTTGGAAATTTTATATTTTTCTGGAAGTTTTCACAGTTGCTAGCTTGTTTTTCTTAATTTTTTTTTATTTTCATAAATTGCTTTTTTTTAAAATTAAGTTTCAAAGCATTTTTTAAAATCCTTTCACTTTTTCAATCACTGCAATAAATCCTCTAAGACAATACAAAGAAAAAAGGTTGCTAAGTGAAAGAATCTGAAAAAAAAAATTAGTTTGAAATAATTTCTTAAAAGCTTTATTTTATTTTTTTTCAATCATTATTCAGAATTTCAATTGTATTATTTTTTAAAATTCATATAATTTTCAAAAGAAAGCTAAATGTTCATAAAACTGAATTAAATTTTTTTGCATCGTCTTTTTTTAAAATTTTTTTTTATTAATCTTTTGTTTGTGATACTTAAACTTTATTTAATAAAAAAATAAACAAACAACACTAAATTTCATTATCACAAAGACCTAAGCTTGGGCTGTCTAGTTGAACACTCCCTAAAAAAAAAAAAATTATAACCGGCTTTAGCATTACAAAAAGTTAGGAAATCAAGATGATGAAATTTTTAAATGGACTATTTTCGATCTAGCCTCCTGGACCAGGCAAAACAGGTACATAGCTGGGAATTGTTTTACTAGGACGAAAAGTAAAAAGTGCGACACAGACCCGAAGGCTTGACATTGACAACCAATGAATGACTCATTCCAAAAGCTAAGCAGAGTATTTTTAAGAGACAGGACTAAAGTTTCGTTGGAAACAAAGAAACAAGAATGCTGATTTACGTAATGTTCTGTCAACTATTTACTCAGGCCCATTAAAGTATGGTATGCGCTGCTTTCCCTTGTCCCTCTATCTGCCATGTGAGTATTATTCTCTAAGCCCTCCTTCCTCATTACTTCTCCCAGAAATATCAACTACCTCTTCTTGTAGATGTTTCCTTTTTCTTTCTATTTCCTCCAGTCCAAAACCTTCAGTATCTTTCTGTAAAACCACATTTCTGTTGCTTCAAGTCTCTTCTTCATCTATTCTTTGGTGAAAAAATGTCCATTATTTGCTGCCAAATAGATATGGATCGTAGAACAGAATGGAAGGGATAGTAAAAAGAAATATTTCTAAGAACAATAAATAGGAAGTTGTGGAGAATCATAATCACATTCTAAAAGAACAATACAAATGTAAAAAGATATACCTATTATTGTCAAAAAAAAAATGAATTTCTCATTCTATGTTATATAAGCCTACAGAATGAAGAAAATTATATAACTTATTGCTTATATAAGGCTTTAAAATTAATTATCGAGGGGAGGGGAAATAAAAATTATACACACTTCTTTGTGTTCGCCATTAACTTTAAATATTTTAAAACTTGAATAATCGTTGCTTGAAAACCCATACACACAAAAAGGTGGAAAATTAAATTATATAATCTTGCATAAAAATGTTTAATTTTATTATATTTATTTATTTTTAGCCAGATATATTTTTTTTTGTTCCAACGAAGTTTAGAAATCGTAATTGAGCGTAAAAGATTAAAAAAAGAATGTACTAAAAATCGAGGAGTGTCTGGTGAATTTTTAAAACTGGTTTTAAACACAGGAAAAAAAAAGTCGGCTGCTGCTTCTTTTATAAGCCGTGTCCCTTCAGGACGTAAGCCCTTCACATCTCTGTTATTCTCTGCTTTTCTTTTGCCTTCTTTCAGTATGTAATATATATATATATTTTTTTTTTTTTTTTTTTTTTTTTTTTTAGACCTTCTTTGCAGAAAAAATTTCAACTGTTTCTGATTTTATGTATAATTTTCCTTTTTTGTTCCCATTTTCCTTAATCTTTTTTGCTTACATGTTTCTTATGCAGTATTCTCGGCATCCTTCTGTAGGACCACACCTTTGTTGCCTCATCTTCGTTTGTGAGGAAATTGTCCCATATTCACTGGTTTATATAGAAAGATTCTTATTACATAGCAATTCAGCACTCTTTTCTTTCTAAACAGTTTTTAAAAAAAAATTGTTGGAAATGATACACCTCCTCATGCACCCTCAGATGTAAAAATAAAAACTACCAGAAATGAGAAGTCCTATTTCAATAAAACTTAACTCATACTAATTTTGATGAAATTTAACTCGGAACTTATTTTATTGGAAAACTGAGACTTTTCAGGACAGTTGTAACTTGTAACTCTTGAGTTAATCAATGAAACAAAGTGAAGTCTTTATTTTTATTTTGTTCTTAACATAAACAAAGATAAAAAAAATTGAACCAAAGAAAGTATGTTTTGTGTGAAAAAAAAAAGTTAACCCTGAAAAGGCTTCTTTTTTTTTCTTTTTTTTAAATTTGTTTTTCCCCTCTTAGACTGTTACTGTCATGTTTTATAGCAATCACAGTATATTTCTTTCTTTCTAGGTACAAAAAATTTAAGATATAAAAAAATCTCTTGAAAATTAGTTGACTTGAAGATGGCATTAAGTGTTATATTTTTTATCCTTTTAACTAGCAGTATAGACCGGTGTTGCTCGGGTGTAATGAAAGCTTTAAAACTAATCCATGGTCCTGGAGCTCAGACTCTTTGGACATTGGCACGAAAGACTAAAAAAAGCAATAGTTGTTCCCAGCTAAAGCGAAACCGTAAACTGAAAGAAAAATGAATGGATGTAAGTCAAATTTTGATTTCCTGGTAGCGATATCAAATAATTTTTCATCGTAAACTGAATTTTGATGGCTAAATAAATTCTGAGTAAATGGTATCATAGCTGAGACTAAGAACTACAATTATACCTACTTAGAGCTAAACCCGAAGCAAAAACGAAAATAAAAGGGCTGAAAAAAATTCAGACATACAGGCAGATAAACACACACACAAACATCTTGCCTTTTATTATCAATTTTCTGCACTATTGTAAGAACTGCAACCTTGAAACTTCTGAATATCGTTTTTCATGTCTTTGTCTATGAGTGTATCAAATTTGATTAAAATCGGACCACTTGTAGCAGCCACAGATCTATTTCCTTTAGCGAATCAATGCCCCCAATGGGAGATTCGGTCACTCACTGACCAATCAATGGGCGGAGCGCATTGATTCCTCTCTAGAACTATTTTTCCTCGTCCTGTTTGTAGAACGGAGGAAAGGCAGAGAGCCACGAGCCCGCGGCAGTAACGGACGTCTCTCTCACATCGCTGCCACTGATTCCCCATGGAATGCTTTCGCGGAAGACGCTGCTGCTAGCTTTACCATGGACACTTACATACTACCAATCTTGTACGTTTACTATGTAATAAACCATTCTTTGTTGTTATTCTAAAAGCAAGTTTCATCATTCATTTGTGTGCCTAAAAAATATAGTGTTGGGGAAATTAAGCATTTCCCATAACCCCTATACACTCCTTCTATAATCCGATTTTTTTTCGATTATCGATTTTTGATATATCTCCACACAAAACCTAGCTAAGAACACTCGCAAATGCTTATAGTACAACTGTGTAAATTTTCAAAAAAACTCAGTTCAGCCATTTCGGAGTCTATAGGTGACGGACGGACACACACACACACAGACAAAGTTCCATTTATAAATAAGTTTAGATACATTTTTACTGAATAAATTGTTTTTTTCAACAATTGGTAGAATTTCAAATGAACTAATAAATAAATAAAAGTAAATTTTTCAAAAATAAATATTTATTTATAAGTTTTTTCCGCCAAATCTAAAATAAAATATTTTGTTAAATTATGCAAGCATCAACCTTCCATAAAAAAAATTATTTTACTTTTATTAAATTTTATAAGAGTCCATGAAAAATTTTCTATATATTTGTAATTGATATTATTTTTTCTTTTTCTGAAATAACATTTTTTAAAAGTAGGGAAAATGCTTTCCATCAATTTTAAATGTTTTCACATTGTATCAGAAGAGGCAAGTGTAACTGATCAAAAAAAAAATCTATAAAATTAGTAAATAATTGCTTCAAATTTCATTTAATTTTGCTAATTCTCTTATTTTTGTCCAATTTTTGAATTGGAAAACATTTTGTTTACTTTCATTTAGGGAAATAGCATTAACTTTAGCTGTAGTACCTTTTAGTGTTTCAAGTAACTTGTAAACTTTTAGAAATCTTTTAGTGTTATAAAACTTAACTAGTGATAAGCTAAGTAACCAAATTACTTATTGTGTGCATTATCAGCTTTCAGAACAGCTATTTACTTTGTTTCATTTTACTCATTTTTAAGTGCAAACTAAGAAAATAATTCTATGATTTAATAAAAAAAACATTTATTTTAAAGAAAATATGCTCTTCTAGTTGATAATTCTCAAAGGTGATCAAAACTTATAACTTTTTAAATTGTTGATGTATTAAAACTTGTACAGAACATGAAGTAACAGTTAATAGAAAAGTAAAATTTAGCATTAAGATGACTTTAAAAGTTATAAATTTAAGAGGTAACTTTAAATAAAAGCTAACATTGGACTGATAAATTGTTTTTTTTTAGATTTTTTTTTCACTTGCTTTTATAATGCTCATACAGAGTGAAGTGTTGGCAACAAAATGTGGATTTGAAGCATCCAAATAGTTTTTACAGATTCCATTTTAATTCATTTGAACCATCAGCAACTATTAAAATAGGTTTCTATACTTTATAATCCTGGACAATTTGATTTCTGCAATGATCTTGTCCTTAGTGATAAATAAATTTGACTGAATATTAGTAAAATTATTGAATATTAAACTTTTTTTTCTCTTAGTATATTATGCAAAACTGCCCATAAAACTATGGCCACCTAAATAAGATAAATCAAGTCTAATTTCAAAGCTACTGAAGAGAATCTAGTTCAGTTAAAACTAACTTTTAAAATATTTTATAAATTTATAGCTACTTAAATCTTTATTATTGACTAGTTTACCTTTCAGATTATTTTTTTTTTTATTACTAAACTTGTTATTCACAATCTATTTTGATTTCTTAATAGTAGTAAAATATAAAAATATTACAAATTGAGGATTAACAATTACAATGTTTCATTTCAGAAATTTGGACAATTTTAAAGTATTTACATGTTTTTTTTTTCTTTAATACTTACAGTGGTGCCTGAGGGTATGCAAGTAAGGTAAGTATTTTAATTTTCTAAGTTTGAATTAAAATTAATGGTAATTTAAAATTCTAATTCTGTCAAATTTGATAATGTCTAAAAATCAACTATGAACAAACAAGGACTCCTTAAAATTTGAGTAAAATTTAAGAAAAATAAAAATTCCCTGAAGGATTACCTTTTTAATTATATTAAAAGGAATCAGAAAGCTTTAAAATTTTAATTCAGTAATATTTCTTGATGCCTTGAATAAGAGCAATTAATTTGCTTTGTTTGAAACTGATGAATTAGGAAAGATTTTTTATTTTTTTAGATCATCAAATTCACACTACTTCTCTGTTAGCTTCATAATCAGTTGCATTTTAATTTATGAATATAGAAAATGTTTAATGTCATGTTTTTAGTTTATCAATTTTACTAATTTAAATCAAAGCATCAATGCCACTTTTTCATTAATTTTTGCAACAGAAATTTAGAGAAAATAGTTTTAAGTTGGTTTTCAATTGTATTTAAATAATTATAATTTATTTTTTCTGTCTGTACTTAACTGCAGATTATGACTTTTATACATAATATTGTTTAATTCTTGGAAGAATAAGTTATTAATTGTATAAAAATTTATTTAACCTTTGCTGTGAACAAGTTTTGAAAATTCTTAAATCTTCCAAGTATTTCTTCACATTTCATTGTAAAAATAAGTCCTGAAATTGATTGATTTACATGAAATGTAGCTTCTTATATAAGATTTTCATAATTGTCTTTTCAGGTTTAAATAAGTTTTTATAGCATCAGGCAAATTTTTAAAACTTAGTTTAGAGTTTAAAAGCTTAGCTTTAACATCTTACTTGGATAGTTTTGTAAATTTCAAAAGCAAATAAACTTTCTCATTATTTCAAAAAAAATCATTTTGAATGAAGGAAGTTTTTTAACTGTCTGCAAATTTTTGCATAAGTACATTTTCATTTGAAGATATTTTCACAAACTGTTTTTGAAATGTTTGTACATGAGATAAGCTGAAAGAGGAAAAAAAAACTAATAGAGGATAGAGATACTAGAAAATGATGGCAAGGAGAAATAACCAAGATATTTGCCATATACACATGCATACACACATACATCTAAAAACAAAAACTCAACCTAACATCACTAAGATTTCTAAACAGGTGCATAAATTAATCAGATTAAACTTAGTATAAAAATAAGAATTAAGCAGCAGTCAGTTGGTAAGATCTACTGATGAACAGACTGAACAATCACAAAAGGGTTTGTCTACAAAATTCCAGAATTGGTGGTGAATATACATCAGTCAGCTAAAGGACAAATTTTGTATGAGATATATATATGAAATGAATTGTTTGAACATTACTTTTGATCGATACTCATATTTAAGTAGATATACTGTTTATAATCAGAGTATTATATATTTATTTCTACCAGCCTGATTATTTATGATAAATTTTTTGTTACGAAAATGTGTCATTCAGCAGGACTTTTGTAACAAAAATTTATTGTAAATAATCAGACCAGTAGAAATAAATATATAATACTGTTTGATTATAAACAGAATATCTACTTAAATACGAGTATCAATTAAAAAAAAAGAAAAAATGTTGAAACAAATCATTTCAAATTGTTGGTTGTTTATAACCAATTTATTTAATCTTTGTTAATTTCCATAACATGCTTACATTTGTTGACATTAGGATACATTTCAGAGCAGAGACGGTTATTACGATGAATTTGAAGATTGTGTTATAGGCTTAATTTGACCTTGTTTAGACTGATCGTCATTTGTGGTCGAGATGTCTAAGATGTGCCAGATCACATGGTGGCTTCCCCTATGTGGATAGGGTTGCAGGTTCGAATCCTGCCGTATGACACACGTTTGTAACAAAAATTTATCGTAAATAATCAGTCTGGTAGAAATAAGTATATAATACTGTTTGATTATAAACAAAATATCTACTTAAATACCAGTATTGATAAAAAATAATGTTCAAACAACAAATCATTTCAAAAATTGTTAGTTGTTTATACCCGGTTTCATTAATCTTTGTAATAATATATACACTTCATTTATAAATGAGTTATTATGCAACCTAGGTTTCTACCATATGGTGTCTTCAGGCGATTTGCAATAATTGAGTTTTTTTTTTTTTTCTTTTGAATGCACAATCTTTAAAGAAATTATAATTATTTTAAAGAAATTATAACATTTTTATGGTATGGTTACATTTAATTGTAATTCACTTTCGTTTGGGAATAACATAATAGCTAAATTTTCTTTCTGGCGCAGTCTACATATTTTGCCACTGTTGTAAGGCTTGCCTGTTTTCACTATACACAATGTTATGTCTGGGTATTTTAATTTCAATTTCCACTCTTGGCTAGCTAATTGTACAATTTTAAAGAAAATGTTTCTAGTTTAAATGTAGAACCATTTGGTCTTAAGTGTCCTTGGTTGATTCCAAATATGTTTTGACCTTTTAAGTCATGTGCTTTGTAAATGACTTCTTTTATATTACAAAGTCCTTGAAGTGGGCACTTATTTTTGTCCCTGCAGTTACAATTTTTATCAATGGTCTTATTTTGTACAATGCTATTTCATTTTCTAAATTACTAGTACAGCTATAACTAAGTTTGATTGTATTCTTATTGAAAATTTTGTTTAGTTCTGAGCTTTTTGAAAAGTGTTTATCAATCAGTTTAAAAAATGTCCTGTTTTGGTTTTTACTTTTAAGTTAAATGGTGGGTTGAACGAGATAATGTTTTTTCTATCATCATTTTTTTATTTGTCTGTTTAATTGTAGATTGTATTCTAAAATGTTCTTATGGCCATATTTTCTTAGTGCATCTTCATAGTTTTTTCTTCTCATTAAATATTGTTTTGTTTGAATTTTTTGATAGCCTGTGAGCTATTCCTTTGTGAATGTGCTTGATTATGCTTTTGGGATGGTTAGATCTTGTTTATGTACTTTAAATTTGTTTGCTTTCTTGTATCAAGATACATTGCTAGTTTGTAAATTTAATTCCACATCTAAATATTGAACTACTTTTCTTTTCATTTCTCCTATTGTCTCGAAATCTAGTTGTTTGAATAATTGGGAAAGTTCTTTCATTTTTTTTTTTTTTTTTTTTTTTAATCATTTTCTCTTGTTTTCCAGTGCTTACATATATGTGAGCCGAAAGCTTAGAACCAGCATAATAAAAAAAAATATCCAAATGTTGGACAATTTTTGTCTTTATTTTCACCTAAAATTAAAACAAAAATACAATGTTTACAACAGCTCATGATTAAACATAATAGACATTATCTGTTATATTTAACAATATATGTTTAGAAAATATTTACACACACACACACACACACACACACACACACACATACACCACACATTATTATTTATTCAAGTAGTAATTTTTAAATTAAAATTCATACTGTTTCTAAATATATGGGTATTGTAACTTCCACTATGTTCAGTAGTTTTCAATCCTCACACTTTGATGTTGCCGACTGGTGTAATTTTTCACCCACTCTGTTGCTGTTTTTATTAGATCAGGTGACTTGTTGGCATTTGCACTTTCACAAGTATGTTGTCTGGCAACATTTAGCATCTTTTCTTTTTTTTGGTTTCTATTTTTGACAATAATCAAATCTTTGTTACACTCTATCCTAGTATATCTTTTGTTTCTTCAGAGAGGGGAATTAGTCTTGTCCCCATTTCATCTCATGTTAGGCTGTCTGGCTCTCTTGAGTTTAGTGGTTTAGTGCAATCACCCACTTGCTTTTACCATTATCATCACCTGTTGGTATGTTCTATTTTTATCTGTAAAGATATTAACCAGCACTAAATGTTCACTGATATTTCTAGTCATTCATGTTATACCAAACATGATTTTTGCACTGGTTTTATTCCTCTTGTAGATAGTATTCTGAACCTTGTATATGTGGGACCTACTTGCAAGTGTGGTTAGATGTGAAGCATCATCTTTTGTTAACATGTATTGCTATATGGCTTCCTAGAGAAAGCATAGTATTTTAGCCACAATCCTTTCACACTTCTATGACAGCATTCTAGTCTACTTCTTTCCTGAACACCCTGGTGCAGAAACGGGTTTTGTTGTCTGTAAGGAGCTTGCATGATTGTACATAATATTTGACAAATTTTGACAAGTCAGTGGTCATCACATAGAAAAGAAACAAGTCATAGATATTAATTGTTAGGTAATTTGACATTGCTGTAGTAGATGTCCATTGCCAATGCCTGCTATATGTTATCCACTATTAACTTTTCCTACCACCAGTGGTGCTACATCTATTATTTGGCATGGGTTGTATGTTCTTATTGCTGATATTGATGCTTACTTTAGATGTGAAAGTTCAGATTTTCCTTTTGAAGTATGAATACTGCATCAGTGTAATGTAGCTATTATTTAACCAGGGTTTAATCATTCATGGAAGCAGCATGCACTGATATCCTTGTTCTTTATTAACAAATATGCTGCAAGGGCAAAACCACCTCCTGTTAAGTTGTCCATTAAATTTGGTTTCCTGTGACCAACATCACACCTACAAGCAACCTATGGTCTTGCTCCTTGGATATAGCCAATCTTTTCCAGTAGCCTTATGCAGTCAAAGTATCTAAGATGAAATGGTGCGCACTTTGGCCTTCCACTGGAGAGTTGGGTTGGTGTTCTTTGGTGTGGCATTCAACTCTGCCAGGTTGATTTATTGTGTTATTCATTGGTCACAATCAGCACATCTTCCAGTATATTCTCATTCTTCTCCAACAGAATTCTTCTGCTAGGTAACTCATATCAACCCATACATTCCTTCCTACCTGTTTATGCACCAATCTCTTTGGACAGTTTCACTCCTGCTACAGTCTATGCCATCCTTTGTTTGAAAAGAAGAATGTTGTTCATCTCATCATCTCAGTCTTTTGTGATTGTATCCTCTTTTCACTTCTGTATATTATTTGTCATGTGATGTCATTTGTATTTATAAAATACATACTAAAGACATATGAGTATATAACGAAATAAATGAATACTCTTATATTACAACTTTATTTATAATATGTAAATTGTGCAATTCCTTCTAAATACAATAGTAAATATTGCGTAAATTAAATCATAAATTTACATTTTATTAAAAAAAGCAATGAAATAAATATTTACTCATTCAGTAACTTTTTATAATAGCTTTATATATTGTAAGCAATCAATCTGGTAAACACATTTCAATAAATATTATAGCCTTTTTCTTTTTTATATCTTAATATTTGTGGTACAAAAATTGTCTTAATTTTTCAGTTGTATATTTTAATACAGTCTTAAATACCAAAATGGTGACATTTTTTATTGAGCTATTATTATAGTTGGTACATAAAAGGGTAAAAAGTGTATTTGAAGTAACTATAAAATGGGAAAGAGTGAAGTAGAGAAAGAAATAGAAAAGTGTTGTATTGGTTGGTTAATGAATGAACAAAACAATTATTCCTTCTTGGTACAGTAAGGGGAATATTTTACTTTCAGCTTTACAAACCTATGCAGATACTTTTGAGAAAAAACAAAATATAATCTCATAGCAGTTTTTATTTGCTTATCCTCTCTACTATGATAAAGACAGTTGTGTATTTATTTTTGTGTGTGTGTATATATATATATATATATATAATTTTCCTCCTGTCACACTTATGGAGACAGAATAATGAGGCAGCATCAACTCTCTTTACTACCAGTTATGAAAGCTTTTGCTGTGTGTTCGCTCTTAACAGTGGTTTAATTTTTTTTTTTTTTTTTTTTTTTTTTTTTTGCAATTACGCTGTTGAGTAGTGAAGAACATACATATCCTCTCTATGATAATAGATCGTTATATGTATAAAATTTCTATCCTGTCATGTTTGAGGATTTGGATTATTATATACATTTTTTTCTTGTCTTACTGTAAGATACACAATACTGGGTGCATCAATATATATGTTGCCGTCACTTTTGATGGTCCTATTCATTTGTTAATTTAATTTAAAATTTTTGTGTATCACTTTGATTAGAATCAGTTCAAAATATTCATAAACATACAATTTATGTTGTAATATTTTAACTTTTTGTAGTACAAAAAACTCAAAGGATTGCTGGAGAAAGAATTCCCTGGTAAACTTGAATTTGTAAGTATATTCATTTATTTTTTTCATTATGATAATGTCAATTAAATTGGATGAAATGCTACCAACATATCTTTTTAAAGTTGAAATGGGAACCATTGTGAAAAACTTTCTTCAAATCTTTTGAAATTTTTTTTTTTTTTTTACTTTTAATAATAAATTTTCATAGCAAAATTATAAGTGATCATAGTTGATAATTGTACCTAGGGTTTATTTACTAAGAAATTAGTATACTATTTTTGTGCGTGAAATCACTATATTCAAAATAAGAACTTGAAAACTTTATTCTTAATTTTGACATCTTTCATAAATTTCAATAAGAAACCTGAAATCTTTTCTAAAATGAATCTTGTTTCTGTTATAATTGTTGGAATATTTTAAACTTTTTCTGATTTTTCTATAATAATTTCTAGTAACATTTTCTGAAGATGTTAAAAAAAAAAAATCAGGAATGAAGTTAATATGAATATGATGGTACACTATATTTTTTTTCCAGTCTTATTATGCTACTCCTACTGCCACAGGTTATTTTGAGGTAGAACTATCTGGGAAACTTATTCATTCCAAAAAGGTAAATATTCAGTTTTGCTGTTACTTTACAATAACAAATGGAAGACAGTCCAACTTTTTATAATAATTTCATTTAATAAAAGAATTAGAAACTTTTTTTTTTTTTTTTTTTTTTTTTACATGCAAAATTGTTTTATTTTTGTGAACATTTTGTGCTGAGATATTTAGTTTGCTTTTAAACAGCTGAAGATTCTATGCATATTTTTCTTAAATAATTTTTTATTTTAAGATTTGCAAGTCTAAAAACAAAATATTAATTTCTAATTTATTGGGTAATACTCTTGAAAGGTTATTGGCATTTTTATTTTGCAGAATGGAGATGGATATGTTGATACTGAATCTAAATACAACAAAATTATCGAAAGCATTGAGGAGGCTCTAGGCGAATGAACAAATCTTGAAGAAAAGAAAATGGTTAGTTAACACATCACTCAAATCCCAGGCCTAACTAATAAAACAACAACTTTTAGGCAAAATTTGACTTTATTCATCAACATAGTCTTCTTTTAGGTTGATACACTGATTCCAATGTTTCTCTAACAATTCAATGCCTTTTTTTGTAGAATGATTTGTCTTTGGCCTATAACTCCTTCATTGGGGCCAAATCTCTTTCTCTGGAGCATTCTTTTGAGGTTTGCAAACAGCCACTAGTTGTTTGGGACCAGATCTAGAGTATAGGGTGGATGCGAAAGCAATTCAAAGTGCAATTCGTGTAATTTTGCTATCATTGTGATTGACTTGTGACACAGTGCATTATCTTGGTGAAAGATTGCTTTTTTTTCTTTTTCATTTGTAGCTGTTTTTTAGTGATTTTTTTTTTTTTTTTTTTTTTTTTTTTCCTTCAAATGCACCAGTAATATATAATATTCGCTATTGATAGTTCTTCCTTTCTGAAGGTAATTGATGAATGAAATACCTTGCACATCCCAAAATATGGAGGCCAAAAGCTAGCCTACTGATGTTTGCGCCTTTTGTCACTTTGGACAGCTTTCACCTACTGCTGTCCACTCAGCTGATTGCTGATTTGACTCTGGAGTAAAGTGGTTATCTATGTTTCATCCATTGTCACATATTTACACAAAAACTTCTTGTGTTGAAACATTTGCAAACAACTTTCTGAATTGTCAATGTGTTGTTGTTTTTTTATCTACTGTGAGCAAGTGTGCCAACTGTTTTTGAACACAGCTTTCTCATTGACAAATGTTCATGCAAAAATATGTTCAACTCTTCTGCTATCTCACACAACTTCAATTTATGATCAGCCAAAACGAATCTGTGGATTTTTTAGTGTTTTCTAGGACAATTTTGTGCGACCTGAGCATTCAGCATCATTTGTGCCTGTACGACGGTGTTTAAAGTCAGCATACCACCTCTTAACTGTTGTTTCTGATGGGGCATAATCTGAATAACTTAAGCCATTGTTTTGCTTGAACAGTATTTTTCCCACTAGAAAGCAATGCATAAAATTCAGATTTTTCCATTGTTTTGAAAATTTGCAACAATAGCTTCACTTAACTGTAATTTGTAAACTAATAATCCGATTGGTCCCAAATTTTGTCACATGCCATTGGAAGGTTAGTACTTAATAAGAATCATGTGGACTTTTTATTAGTATCGCCATCTGTATGCCAGACCTGGGACTTATTGAGTGATATGTTAATAACAAGCATAACTTAATTCAAATAAAGACTAATTGGTCTGGGTACAATCTTAGCCTTTTAAATAGCATAAACAGACAAAGATTATGAAACCCTTTTGATGATGGAATCTATCAGACATTGTAGTGTTATGTCTTTATGCTTTGTGCATAATACAAATAAAGAATGAATCATTTTGTCACTTTTCATTTTTCAAATTGTCACCTTTGCTGATAATTTTCCTGATTGTTTTTCTTGTATTTTAATCTTCAAAATGTTGAAGTAATTGATGCATTTATTTAGTCAATAATTAGAAAATTTCATCTCTACATCTTTCATGAGTAATTTAGTATTCAGCATAGTCAGTTATTACTATACAATTTGGGGTTTCAATTTCAGAACTATGATTAACTAAGCATAAACTCAAAATACCCATAATCATCATCTTTATTAAATGATTTAAAAATTTTCTTGATTGTTGTAAATTTTAATGTAGCTGCAATGATTTTTTTTTAACTGATAATATAGAATTGTAATTTCAAAAAAATATTAATTTCTTTCTTTTTCTTTCAGTAAACTTTCCAGCTTCAGTTATACTGTCCTTTGTCCGATGATTGTTTTTGGTAAAATCCAGCAAATGGAACATCAGAAATATGACTGATAAAGCACTGGACAGAATAACTTCTGCTGAAGACATTTTGCAATTTTCTATGTGAAGAATAATAAAAAATGTTTAATTCCTTATTTTGACTTTCCTTTATTTATTTTATTTTTCTTTTATCCTGGTCTTTGTTTGAGGAATAATAAACTTGTGAAAAGTCAGATTTTCTTTTTCCCAAAAAAAGTAATAAAGATGAAATGCATCTATTCCATTTATTTAATAAAAATGACCCTTTCCCTCCTTTTTAAAGAAAATTCAGAATAAATTGTTTCTGCCTTTCACAAATTATTAAAAAATATTTTTCATTAATTAATTTAATTTCAAATCTCCAGATTTGAGCAAGATTTTCATTTTAATCATTTTTTAATTTTACTGAATTTATTTGAAGTTTTTGTTTCTTATCCATAACCTTCCATTAGTATTTTCATTTAAATTTGGGTTTCCTTTCACTGATTTGTAGACTAAATTTAGAAAACTTATTTGTGCGTTGTGGTGCAGTGGATATCAACTCGGAACGAGAAATTGGTGAGCCAAGTTCGAATTCCAGTTGAATTCATTGCATTCACTTACGTGCAAGTACCCTTGGGAAAGGTATTAATCCATCACTTCCTTCTAGTTATGGGTTAAATAACAGGACAGATCGGGTTCTATAGTCTTGGTCAGCAACCTACTGCAGGATAATCTATCAAGAACGTATGGCACTTATCTGAATGAATGATTTGTGTATCACTGTCTTCATACTGACAGTATAAGAAATAAAAATTTTGATACTATATTTCTATTATCTACGTTAATTTCTTAGTTACTGAAGATTGTCTTTCATTTTAAATTGGTTTCTGTCAAGAAAGCTCATATATATACTTGAGATTTTTCTTCATTATGTCCAAACAAAATTTTCCAAAGATATGTTTCTACAAAAATTCAACAAATCCAATAGTAAACTACACTGACATTTTATAGAAAATATCTGTGAATCAAAATTATGGTAAAATCACTTAAAAAATAAAATAAAATAAAAAATAAAGCAATCAGTGTTTGTTTTTTTTTTTTTTTTTTTTGTTTTTTTTGTGTAAGTATTCTTGTAAATTTCCTTGTTCTCATTCCTTTATTAAAGAGGCATTTATTCTTGTTAAATAAGTGGGCAGTTTGCTGCTCCTCACTGGTAACTTTTACCTGTCATTGTGCCTTTGTTGCACTGCAATAAAGCAGGCCTTACTGTCTGTAGAGATGTGTGTTGTGGTACAGTGGATATCGGCTTGGAGTGAGAAATCGTAAAGCCCAGTTCGAATTCCAGATGAATTCCTTGCATTCACTTATGCACAAATACCTTTGGGAAAGGTATTAATCCATTTCTTTCCTCCAGTTATGGGTTAAATAACAGGACAGATTGGGTTTTATAGCTTTGGTCGGCAACCAGTCTACCACAGAAAGTAATGGCAACCTAGTGTGGTATAATCTTCTACCCAGTCAGTCATGTCTCTTTAGAAACATGATCGCCCAAGTATGTATCACATATGGCACTTAACTGACTGTCTATTCATGGGAATGTGTAGCAATTAATCCTCAACCACTCAAGCAAAATGTTTCTATCATGTGTTCCAGTCTGCAAAATACCTGCAGGCCGAGGGATAGCATACATGTCCATAGTGTTATATATCGCCGTACGACGACAAAACAACAAACACGCATATATAAAAATATAAGGTTATATTTTTATTAATGACGACGAACCGTGTGGAATAGAGAACGGAAGGGTGAGAGCGCACATAGAATGGGTTGACGGGAGTGAAGTCTTGCCTGTGGTGTTTCTCTGCTGGCGAATCCGTGTGTCGAGGTCTTTATATAGTCTTCTAGAACCGGGACTTTCCTTCTGGTCCTGCCTCGCCCACGTAATTCCCAGAGACACCTGTTCTGTTTGCCTCCGTAGTCATTTCCGCCGCTGTCGGAAATAAGGTCAAACAATATCCGCTCCGGCCTCGACAGGATGTATTTCACAAACACCCGCCCTGCCGCTTGCCGACCCCTCCACCGACGGGAAACACCATCGCTTGCATCACTTCCTCGGGTGGGGCCAGATTGTTATATTACAATAGTAGTTGAGAATCTCTTTATTTTACTAAGCCCTCATTTGTTGTCCACTAAATTAGAGAACCAATATTAAAGATTCAATGCCTTTTAAAGAACTTTGTTCCTGATTGATCAAATTCACAAATACTTATTGGTATACTACATGCTTAAAAAGATGACTCACATTACATCTCTCTAACTAAAGCTGAATTAGGTTGTATTTAAATACACATGGTGCCCTACCAAACACCATTCACAATCTACTTGTGGATAATACATATATAATAGCCTCATCTACATATGACAAAAAAAGGCTAAAAATAATAAAAGCATTATTAATAGAAATGAAGAACACTCAATAATATGAACTATTAACATAGCCACAGAGTGCTGACCATCTTTGCAAAATAAAATATTCTTATAACTCTAGATACATACATAAAAATAAACCATACATTCAGTTAAAAATTAAAGTAAAATTCTCCTTAATAATAGCTAAAAAAAATAGTCAAAAGCACTTGGGCATACAGAACCTTTGGACAATTTCTATATAATTTATGTCCAGGAAAAAAAAAAATTAAAAAAGTTAACCACAGCACTTTGTCAGTTGTTTTTAATGAAACTTGTGTGTGTGTATATATATATATATATATATATATATATATTGTGGCTCAGATATACAGACAAGCTAAAGAGTAACCTCCCCACTGTCAATGTGTCTCATACTAATTTTCAGTGATTTACCCTTGAGAAATATTTGTGCTAGAGTCATATCAGAATTTTGAAATCAGTTATATTGACTGGCTTAGAGACAAACAACAATAGCAAAAAGCATCAGCAAATTTTCCTGTTGATATGTCTCGAGTTCTTTGCTGTGCCCAACATGTGAACTTGTAAGCAGGTCACTAGTGATACTGTAGTATCACATAAAACAAACATGTAAAATTGGAAAAGGTTGTTTGATCCTCATGTGTTGAAATTATTGGAAGGATCCATTTTATATATATATATGTGTGTGTGTGTGTGTGTATTGAGGCAGCAAATAATTGTCTAAACATATACTGTTAAATATAAGAGGCAATGAATGTCTATTATGTTTAATCATGAGTTGGTCTAAACATCATATTTTGGCTTTAATTTCATGTGAGCCGAAAGCTTAGAACCAACTTAATAAAAAAATTATCCAAATGTTGGAGAATTTTTGTTTTTATTTTCAACTGAAAGCTAAAATACGATGTTTAGAACAGCTCATGATTAAACATAATAGACATTCATTGTCTCTTATATTTAACAATATATTTATATATATACTCAAATAAATAAAATACTAAACAATTATTGTTATTGATATATCATTGTATTTGCATGAAGCATCAAAACTGATTCCTTACTGCCTGTAATATGATTGATCTAAAATTCTCCCATTTTATTGTAGAACACATTTATTCTTTGAAAAACAACACATAAAATATTGTTCATCCCTTGATGATTGAAATATCCAATGTTTTATTTGTATACTGAATTTCTCTTTTTTGTATATGAACTTTTGATAAACAAGATTGTTATAATGAGCATCTGCTATGTTTGAAAGTATCAGAAGGTTGCACAAAAGACAAAAGGGTCTTGTTTCTATTAATTAGTGTAAATTTATTTAACAAGAATAATAACATCAAGTTTTGTTGTTTTGAAGTAACACATATCTTGGAAAGTTCAGTATCAAGTTCTTCTTGTGAATGTTTTTTAAGAGTTCAGTTTTTAAAGTTAGATGAAGTTCTTTTTTTGTGAAGAAAAGGCAAAATGGTGTCACTGATGTGTATGATTTCTTTTTCTTTTGTGAAGAAAAGCAAAAATCTGATGTCAATACGTCTTATTTTTTTGCTGCTGACAAATCAATAAGGAAAAGGGAGAATCAATTGGCACAGTGTGAAAGATTGTGTTAAAGGCATATTGACTAGATGAAACGTACGGTCGACGACTGTGACTCTCTGTAATGTTCTTTCTTTGTTATCAGTAAATGAGGAAGGAAGAGAATCAATGAATACAGCCCAAAAGAGAAGGTGGGAGAAGTAGAAAATACTGGACTTGACGTTTCTAACGAGAAAGGCAAAATCCATGCATTTTTATATGTTTGTGGAGAATAGAAATGGATCAACTTTTAAATTTTTTTCTTTGCTCCTGATTGACCAATAAAAGAGGTTGTATTTATTTTGTTCTTGCAGACGTTAGCACACAGTAAAATTTAATGAGTTGACTATCTTTATAAAAAGCACTTTTCTATTGGTGAATGTATAAACGTTTATGCTTTCTTATTGGCTCATGTTAAGGTGTAGGTGTGTGTAAGCTTGGATTTTCTGTGCAGTTAAATCTTACAGGAATCTGAAAATGTTTATATTGAAAGTAGATATGTGTATGTATCATCATCATCATCATTAGTAGTAGCTGTAATTCAACAGTAAGTAAATTTGGATGGTGATAATACAAGTTATGTAGTTATTTTAAAGAATGCTGATAATTAAATGAAAGGGATTAAAATGTTTATAAGAGTTCTAAAGATGCCACTCAAAGTTGAACAATGTTGGAAGTAAATAATGAGTAAATTTTGAAATGTACAAAATTATTACCAAAAATTAGATAAATGAGTTAAATAGTTGTGTAAGCACTTCCAGACTCATTAGAGAATGTTAGGGGCAAAAGAGATTGAGCAGGAGTTTTAATGAGTTCAGCATGTGTTTTTTTGTTTTTTTTAAAATCATTTCACCCAAAGCAAGGCATTCTACTGCCACTGTTGCGCAGGGGAAAGTGATGAGAAAGAGGGGTTAGTTATAGGAAATGTCAGGATGAGAGTAATAGATGGATGAGGATACCGAGGATGTGGGTGGAGGAAATGGAAAAAGAGCTTGTGAGAATGGATGCGAGTTAGTGTGATAGGAGATGTCTATTGACCTTACATTTAAATTACTGGAGATTGTAGCTGTTGGGGAAACAAGTATATGGAAGGGAATTCCACATGCGGGAAGGGCGTGAAAAGGAGCTGTTAGAGTAGAAATTGTAGTTACACTTTATCGGTAAAAGGGTGGGACCTAGTTGCTCATCTAGTAGCTCATGTGAATTCATACCTAGGGAGCACCAGTGATCTAAGTTCATCGGAGCAGAAGCTGTGAAAATATTTATAGAAGAGGCACAGGGAAGTCACGTCACACTGGTAAGAGAGTGAATGCAGCTGAGCTGCTAAGTTGGTATCGATCACATTGCAGATTCTCCATTGGATTTTGTCAAGAACTCCAAGGTGAATAGCATGGTTACCCGACCAGATGTTGTAGCAGTATTTATTACATGGGTGGATGGTTGATTTATATATGTGCAGGATGGACTCGGACGGGAAAAACTTCCTGGCCCTGCACAGTGAACCGACCTTCTTGGCAGCGGATTTAGCAATGGACTCGATATAGTCATTCCACTTGAAGCCCGATGAGAGTGTGAGGCCAAGGAGGCGTAGTGTTTTACTCTCAGGGATGCTAACCTGTTCCATGCTAATGTGGGGTAGGATCGATTGTCTATGATGGTTAATAGAGGGCAGCTTCGTTTTGGAAGCATTAAAATTTACAAGCCATTTCTTTCCCCAGTTCACCACGGATTGGAGGTCCTTTTCAAGCTCGGCAGCAAGGTTCGCTTTGTCAACCTCAGCAGAATTTTGATCGAGGTGAGAGTAAACGGTGGTGTCGTCGGCGTATATGCCTGCTTGGGATTTTATAACATCGGGGAGATCGTTAATGTAGATCAGAAAAAGCGTAAGACCTAGAATAGAGCCTTGAGGGACACCCGTGTTCGTGTGGTAGTTTTGGGAGGCATGTCCGTTTAATAGTACCTTCAATGTGCGATTAGAGAGGAATGACTCGATTAATTCAAAAAATGGTCCAGTTATATCATAGCTCTGCAGATGCTATCTTTATGTTGCTTCAGATTTTTGCATTGAATTTCACATAGTTTATCTTTCCACCCTAAGCCCAGTTGGACACCATCTCTAACTAAATTTACAGACAACACAATTTTTGAAAGGCTTACTCTCTTTCTTCCCTGAAGTCAAAGTGAAAATACGTGTTTTTTCTTTCTCCTTGAATAACGAATAAAATCTGTAAGCTGTAGGGAGTTCGGTTATGTATGACACAAGGCCGAAATTAATAAGTATTAACCATCTCCCTATAACTACACTGGTGACTCCCGACGTCTAAAGAACACGCATCCTACTTCTACACTGGTGACTCACGACGTTCAAAGGACACGCACCCTATAACCTGTCATGTAAGTATTTCAGAACGTCTGCTGAAGATGGTGGTTAACTATGGTTAACTTCAATGATAAAATTAGTTTCCTTATTTTTTTCTGTAAACATGTTTTGTTAATACTTTTATTAATTCTTGTCTCTTATGTTGAGCGAAGACAGAAATAAACATCAAGATAGTCACACACCAAATGACAAAAAAAGAAAGAAAAGAAAAAAGAAAAAAAGAAAAAAGAAAAAAAGAAAAAAGAAAAAAAAGAAAAAAGAGGCTTCTGAGTCTTAACCTCGCGCATGCATCCGGAAACAACAAAAAACAGGCTTCGTGTGTGACAGGAGGGGGTCACCACTGTAGCTGTAAGGACGCTCAGCCATGTCTGGTACAAGGTCAATTCACAACATAGTCGACAATCCCCACTGCTTAAGGTTTTATCATCGAAATTTTCAGAAGGTTATCAGAAGGTGGAATGTGTGAAAGAATAAAAGTATGTTTAATAGAAATTTATCAATAGAAAAGGATAACATGAATTGGTAGAAGTTAAAAGTTCAATAAAAAGCAGTATTAAGAAGCTAGGGGTATCAAGAGTTCGTAGTAGTAACTTGTGTGTATGTAAGTATGAGCATTATCGTTGGGTAGGAACGTCTTTTAAGTATTCGCTCAGTTTTAAAGGGTTCCGTTCAGTTATCAAGTATAAAAAAGCGACAGACGGGTGAACGATGAAGAGGAAGGAGGTGAGAGAGAAAGATAGAGGCAATAATGATGATTGAATGACGTTTATCAAGGGACGTATTAATAGGCTCGTCATCTTCTCTCTGGCGACAGGCGAACTTGGTCTGTCTTTTATTTTGTTTGTGGGGCCCGAAAAGGTCATTTGGGAATTCACTCCCGGGTGTGATTCTTGCCGTTCCATTGGAAGACGAACAAACTTCGCATCCGCTTGCGAAAAGGTCCGTGAAAGAATTTGTTTCTGATAATTGAAGATTATTTGAATTTTGTTTTAAGATGTTTCTTAGTTTTCTATTGGCCGAAAAACATTTCGCATCAAGGTGTGAAATTTCACGAGTTTTGTTTTGGATTTGCTTTTGCATGTGTGCTAAGCAAAGTTTGTAAATTCGAGTCTTTTTTTAATTTCTAACATAATCAATGAGTCAATGCTTAGCATTTGAATTTTAAATTTACAACTTGTTTTGTTCACTACACGTGATCCCCTCGAAGAGCATTTAAGTAAAGTTTCTAGCCGGGCAAACCATTAAAGAAATGCAGATTCACGACGCATTGGCTTAAAATAATTTTTTTAATAACTTACTCGTCTTCTTCGCCAAGATATGTGACACTTACACTTTCCTCCACACTTTCCACCTTGTCTCTTCTTTCTCATGTATTCATGTGGAGAAATAACATTTCTCTTCATTTGAACAAACAACTATAAACAAGGATGTTGTAACCCTAAAAGTGTATTGCGTGAGTAATCACCAAAACGGAGGTTGGGATAAATAGTATATCAACAAGTACAAGACCCGCACGCTGCTAGTCAGTATAATCACTCTCCTCTACTCCAATAGTGTCTATGTATTTCAGAGGATAGGAACATCCCATTCCCGTATACAAGTAGGACTGTAAGAAATTTGACACTTGTACACACTAAGAAAGCTTTAGTTGCAAAAAATACGTAAATTAAAATATTTTATATTTAAAAAACTTCTTGCCTTTTTCTTTGTTGTTGGTTGATTCAAATCCGCAACAAAATTGGTGACCAACCGACCTGCAAAATGAGCCTACATCCCACAACAAAATATTTGTTATTACGAAGGTAAGAACAGAAACAAATTTTTCAACATTACCGACGAGAAACTCTATAACAAGAGAAAAGATGATTACAAATACAAACCTATCATCAGGGCGTATTCCTCCGTCAATACTCGCTATGTCTCCAAATGCTGCCATACCAGCATCTCACCGGCCGCCTTTGTGTTTACCTGAGCTTTTTCAGTCAGGGTGTCAGATATCCATCAAAGAAGACATGAATCCGTAATCAAATGTAACACCGACGCCTGTCATTGAAGGGTTAGGTTTATGACTATGAGGTTATAGGGTGCGTGTCCTTTGAACGTCGTGAGTCACCAGTGTAGAAGTAGGATGCGTGTTCTTTAGACGTCGGGAGTCACCAGTGTAGTTATAGGGAGATGGTTAATACTTATTAATTTCGGCCTTGTGTCATACATAACCGAACTCCCTACAACTTACAGATTTTATTCGTTTTCATCATCAGACTTATCAAAAGGTTTTCGTTAGAATGTTTGTGTATATTTGTGGAAGAATAGTGGAATAGTGTGTGGAATAAAAATAAACACTTTTCATGTTAAAATAGAAATTTATTAATGAAAAATATTTCAAGAATTGTGGTAGAAATTAATGTTTAATGAGAAAGTTAAGGGTATCAAGTTAAGGGTATGATGTAGTAGTAATTTGTTGGAAAGAGTACATGCGTACGTACGTATGTATGTTTGTTTGATAGGAATGTCTTTGAATGGAAAAGAAGAAGTAAAAGGAATCAGCACACAAGAAAGAAAGAGAAAGAGAACGATATGCTACGCGACCTTATGTCCGGGTCGATTTAAAGTTTCTGCTTTGTTACATTTTAGCTTGTCGTCTCTCTTATATATCCTTTAGATTTTTTCGCTCTGTTTTTTTCTTTCTTTTTCTTTTGTTCTTTCTTTCTTGTCCTGTAGAAGGTGAGTCACCATTTTATGTAGTGATGCTTGAGTTTTGTTTGTTTTTTATGTCGTGGTAAATACTTTTTGTTTGTTTGTTTTTGGGCGTCGGTACTGTTCACCAGTGAGGTAGTAGGGATTTTTCCACTGCATGCTCCTTGCTGGGTTTGGACGTTGGTGTTCACTAGTGAAGAATTCATCCTTCCTTTTGGTGTTCTTTTTCTGCGTCGGACTTCACCAGCGAAGTAGGGAGCGTGTTCTTCGGGCGTAGGGGTTCGCTCGTTGGTCACTTTATGAATGCAGTTGTCACTCTGAGTCATCCATACACAGGAAAATGAGCCACTAATTTCCTACACAGGGGAAATATTATTTGACTAGTGACGATCTGCGAAATGTCCGCGATTTCACCATCACATTTCCATCGGAGGATGCCGTTCTCCCAACAAATCTGCGGGCTCTTTGGATCTGTCTTTTAATCGATTTGGATTCTTACAGGTGAGACGTAAACAGATTAGTGCTGCTGCATATGTGCTGCAGTTTTTAATTGATGAAAATGTCGATATATGTCGACGTGGCACTCTTAATAGCCTGATCTTGATTCAACACTGCATCGATTACAGCTCCCGTGATGAGGGGCGCCACATTCAATCCGAAACCCAATCGTGTAAAGCAAAATCGCTAACCATTGAAAACCAGTCTGAAAAGGCTAGTATAGGGAGCTCGATCATGTTTATTAAATTGGCCTTGTGTCAAACATAACGCCCCATAAGTTAGGATTATCATCATCAGAAAGTTGAAAAGAATAAAAACGTATCGTTTGTATGTTAAGGTGTACATTTATTTATAAAACAGAATAACATCAATTTTAGGAAATAAAATTATTAACTGTGTAAATATTCAAAGAGAAAGTGTAGTACGGAGTTAAATGAATCCATAATTAGTAGTTGTAACGAAGTATGTGTATGCAGAAAAGATTAACAAGGTAGTAATAAAGTCTGTGTTCCATTATTCGTTTTAGTGGACGGCGAGAAAGTGAAAAGGAAGGAAAAGCAATAAAAGAAAATTGTACTTATCGACATTAAATCTTAGGAGTCAGTTGAAGTGTCTTATTGCTGTTGTTGTTGTCTTCTTCTTTGTTGACGGCGAGAATGGTGAGGACGAAAAAGAAGAGATAAAGGAGAATAGCATGCAAGAAAGAGAAGGAAAGAGAGAGCGAATATATGTCATCGAGACATGTCCGGTTTGGCTTGAAATTTCTCACATTGTGGCAGTGATCTGATCTCTGCTCTTATTTGCTTAATTTCACTTTCTTCTTCTATATATTAGCAAAAGACTTTTTTTTCTTTTTTTTTTACACCGGCTTGATAACTTCTTTCAGTTTTGTAAATCGCTCCTTTTCATTGGGTAGAAAATAATTAACGCCGTATCGCGAAATTTTGGCTTCGTCTTTTGCTTTCGGGGGGGGGGGGGGGTCAACCCTTTTTTTTCTTATTGGTCAAAATTACATTTCATACTGAATTGCGGAATTTGTAAACAGTGAAGAGAAGAGAGTTACTTTTAATTCCGTATTCACCACACCATAATACCTTATCAACGTGGATTTGCACGTACGCCTTTCTTAGGTTTAAAAATGATACATTGTCTCCTTATCGTAGCCATTCTCTAAGCTGTTGCGCGCACACATCCGCATTATCAGTGAATGCCTCCACAAATCCATTTAATTCGTGATAATCCATCACTGGCTGGATTTTCTGCTTGTGTTCCAAACTCTTGGGTGAACCATGCACATTTTCAGGATATGGCAACAGCCATCCATTATGCTGCCACAATAGTTCTTTCACTTACGCCTACTGAGCAAGGTCAGACACTGTATATTCTGGCACTTTATTTTTCAGCTGACCGGGTGCGTGTTCTCTCACCCATTTTCACGAGGCGGTCCACGCCTTATAATATTGGTCAAATGTTATGCTGAAGCAAGGCTCGTCAAGAGAAATGTCGGCGGACCGGCTTACGTTACCGTCAGGAAATCGCACTTTCCTCGATCTACCTAGGTGCATGCCTCCGAGCTCCCTAACTGCGTCAATCCCGAGAAGAAGATCAAATCCCAACAATCGCCTATCTAGGATCAGGGCCTCAACAGTCACAGGACGAGCCTGCCCGATGCCCAACTTGATTTCGCCATACCCACGACAATTCAAGGTTCACACTGTCAATACTTCCACTTCCTTCTACCTTCAATTGGTTAGCAACTGCTCTATGGTCATAGTGTCTATCCTAAATGACACCCGAAGAAACTTTTTAACATGTTGCGGAAGACCAGATACGAATGCGCACACCATTCAACGTTTGAACAGCGATCCTACAACCAGCCAAGCCAGATGCGCCTGTTCTCATGATAAAACCAGCTTTCAGCCACAATGTCGAGTTAGCCGTAGTAAGTCACAAGAATGACGTCTCAGTGAGATATAACCACAAATTCGAAAAAGATACACGAAAGTGCAGTGAGCCATGTATTTTCAAAGCCAAAACCAAGAGTTTATTCCAAGGAAACAAACTCTCCATTCAGCAGTGTTGTGGGGGAGTTATCCACTTAATAATGGACTCTTCTTTGCCTATATTAACCGAGAGTTATTTACTCTCAAGGACGTGTGCTGGAGTGAGAGAGACTCTCTTGGGGACTCTCGTGTGGAGTGAGCAAGGGCGACTCTGGTTCCCAGTACGACTTCAGTTCAGCGCAAGCTATTATTACTTTCCTCTTTATATCTCTTTGTATCTCTTTGTATTTGTATTTCTTCTTGACGTAATATATGTTCTTGAACCTACCACCTTCTTGACATTATTTTATGGTCCCATACCGGGTCCATATCAACTGGCGACAAAAGATTCGAACAATTCACGCAGACAGGAAAAATACGTTTTTTCAAGTCAATCGCCATATCAACGAGCGACAAAAATATAGGAATTCTTTCAAGAAAAGAAAACCTTTTCTCTTTGACCACTATCGCCACATATCAACTAGCAAATACAGAAATTACGAACTTCAACGGTCGAACGTGGATTTCAAGTACAAAGGGATAGCCCCCTTCACAAATAATCGGTCGAAAAAACGTGAAGCATCAAGAAAGGAAAAATATTTACTCCATCTAAAATAACTTGCAATTAATAAAGAAAAAAAGAGAAGGAAAAAATTCGGAGTTGAAAAAAAAAAAATTTCTACAAGCCCGGAACGACGTCACAGAAAAATCTGTAAGTAGATTGTTTTTGAGCCTATCTCTTTCTTTTGGACGTACGTCTTACGAAAAAAAAACAAAAAAAAAAAAACTGTAAATACAGTTAGTGTTTTTTCTCTCGTGTTTACAAAAAATTGGTCGTGTTGAGTTTGAAAAAAAAAAAAAAAAAGGAAGACTTACAAAAAGTGATAAAACAACGGATGGATTTGCAAGAACAATTCTTTAAAAGGACCGAAGAATGACAAAATAAAATTGAAGACTTACTTTTTAAATCATTAAAAGACAAACAAACTGAGAACGATACTGCTTTTTCTCAAAGTGCTATCTGGAGCACTATGGAAATTTTTGAGTATGTACCGGAAGACGAAAAAACCTTTGACGCTTATTATAGGCGGTACGAGGATTTATTTAACGTCGACTGTAATAATTGGCCAAATTCTAAGAAAGTGCGGTTATTACGAAGCAAGTTAGGTACAGCAGAGCACAGCAGGTTTGTTGATTTTATTCTCCCCAGAAAAATGACAGACCCGGAATTCTCAGAAACAGTCAAGCTACTGTCAGAATTATTTGGGCCGAACACATCACTTTTTCATAAAAGATGGAATTGCCTTAATTTATTCAAAGAAGATCAGCAGGACTATTTAACATTTGCCGCAACAGTAAATAAATACGTTAACGATTTCAAACTAACGGAATTATCTGCTGATGACTTTAAATGCCTAATTTTTGTTCAAGATCTGGTCTCAGCCGGAGACGCGGAAGTTAGACGTAGAGTTCTAACAAAACTAGAAAATGAGCCAGGTTTAACTCTCCAAAAATTAGCAGAAGACTGCCAGAGGGTAGTATCAGTAAAAAGTGACTCTAGATATATCGAGGAGTCGGGAGTCACTCATATAAAAAAAAATTATGAACAGATCAATTATGAACAGGTCAAAATGCCACTCCCCGGAAAGGAAGAAAAGAAAATATGGTGACAAACATACTATAAGACAAGAAAATTCACCGCCCGGTCCATGCTACATTTGCGGAAAATTACACTGGATGAGGGTTTGCCCGTCCAGAAAGAAAAAAAATATGCCAGAATTGCAGTAAAGCTGGTCATTTAACAGCAAGTTGCTGGTATGTGAAAAAATCCAGAAGAACAAAAAATAAAATAAGACAGACGCTGTCAAGCGATAGCGTAGACGGAATTTTGCGAAAATATGTAATAGTGAAAATATTAAATAAAACAATTAAATTCCAGCTGGACAGTGGATCTGACTTGACTATCATACATTTGCATATGTGGAGAAGACTAAAAAAGCCAACATTATTGAGAACTAACAAAACGGCACGCTCTGTGACAGGTGAAAAAAAAATAAACATTTTAGGAGAAGTATTTGTTACAGTAACTTTAAATAGAACAACTAAAAAATTGAGGGCATATGTGATGAAAAATACTGAAAATTTGTTCGGTACAGATTGGATCGAAAAGTTCAGCTTGTGGGACTGTCCAATGAGTATGTTCTGTCGAAAAATTGAAACTACAACGTCCAAAATTGAAGAACTGAAACTGGAACTAAAGGAAAAATTCCCGGAAGCGTTTTCAGGCGGTTTAGGGAAATGCACTAAGATAAAAGCTCAATTCAAGTTAAAGGATAATGCACAGCCCGTGTTCAAAAAGAAGAGAAAACATTACTCTGGTGGCGGAAAAGTACTTTTTAAAGCATACAAAAATAATATGACGTTTTGGGAAGTGGGCACTATAAAACAAAGAGTGAGAAACCTGGTCTACATGATACAAGGTCCCAAGAATATACATAAGCGCCACCAAAATCAAATAAAAAAATATTGGACAACTGACATAAATGATTCACCACCATCAAATGAAGAGTCAATAGATATCATATTCGAGAATTTTGATCTCAAGGCACCCAAGGCTTCACCTGAAAGAAGGCGATCAAGCAGGAAAAGGAAGTACACAGATCCCTTTATCGTCGACCTAAACGAAAAAAATATTAAAACAGCTTTTCAGGAAAAAAGCTCTTGGAAGTGGGTGTTGTGGGGAGTTACCCACTTAATAATGGACTCTTCTTTGCCTATATTAGCCGAGAGTTAATTACTCTCGAGGATGTGTGCAGATGTGAGAGAGACTCTCGTGAAGACTCTCGTGTGAAGGGCGACAGAGACTTTGGTTCCCAGTACGACTTCAGTTCAGCGCAAGCTATTATTACTTTCCTCATTATAACTATTTGTATTTGTCTGTATTTCTTCTTGACATAATATATCTTCTTGAACCTACCACCTTGTTGGACTTATTATTTTATGGTCCCATACCGGACCATATCAAGTAGTAACAACGGCCGTCACAGGAAAATCAAAGTCGTCCATTCCACATCTATGACAAAATTAACGGATATCTATTTTCAATCAACACAGAAGCAGAAGTCAGTGTCCTAACATCCAAACCAAGATAACAGTTAATATCTACACCATATAAATTACAGGCAGAACAGATCCAAGATCGACACACAGGGAGAGAAACCCTCACTTTAGACTTCCTGCTTTCTCTCGGATTTTTACTCAAGCTAATGTCAAGACACCAATTCTAGGTGAAGATTTTCTGGCCAATTTTGATATATCTAAATATAATCAACCAGATGCTCACAAGTAATATAAAAAACTTTTAATTCAAGGAAGTCAGTCTCCATATATTTCTATTGCCGTTGGCTCAGTTTTACCTGAGAATGAAACATACCGAAAACTTCTTTAAAAATTTCCAGATATACCCATTCCTTTCAAAAAAGTGCATCACTCTGCAAAGCATTATATAAAAACAACCAGATAACCAAACCATTCTATCATTTGAAGACTGAGTCCTGATACATATAAAATTGCAAAAGTAGAATTACAACACATGTTAGAACTAGATATGCATCCATACCAAAGCCCATGGTCATCACCACTGGTACCAAACCCAGACCTCAATGCCTGGCACCCCCATGGAAAATTCCACTGTCTTAATGCAGCTAATATAGCAGATAGTTACCCTATTCCGCATATCTAGGATTTTACCAGAAACTTATAAAGGACAAGAATTTTTTATCACATTGGATTTAATAAAGGCTCATTATTAAATTCCAGTGGCAGAAGGGGGCATACCCAAGACAGCAGTGATCCTGGTTTTATTATTTGAGTTTCTTAGAATGCCATTCGGTCTACACAATGTGGCATAATCTTCCCAACAATAAATCAATGAAGTTCTGAATAGTTTATCTTCTCTTTCTGCATACATAGATGATGTTTTAATTTTAATTAAAAATTAACAGAAAAAACTACAAAACTGCAGACTCAAAATAAACGTTGGCAAATGTATCTTAATTTCAGTCAACAAACTCATTTTCCTTGGATATGAAATAGACAAAACAGATATATCTCTGGTAATGGAGAAAATTACCGCAGTATAAAATTTCCTACAGCCAACATCACTCAGGCAAGAGTTACTGACTTGATTAATTCTTATTGGCACTTCATACTGAAATGTTCAACAATGTTACTCCCTCTTACTAATTTATTAAAAAAACAAGATTAAAAATGCAAAAACCATATTGCAATGTCCTACCATAGACACCTTCAATGATGTTAAAAATGCCTGAGAAAATTTTACAAAATTGAGTTAAGTGAAGACCCAGACACTCAACTTACAATCAAAACAGATGCATCATCAGAATCTGTTGAGATTGGATTAGAAAGGATAAAGCTAAACCTATTTTTTCTTTACTGTTAAGCTGAATACAGTGCAAATGAAAACAGTTCTTTTTCAATAGAACTTCTGGCAATTAACCTGTCACTAAAACATTTTTGGCATATCTTAAAAGGCTGGCATTTTGCCATATAAACTGACATAAGCCACTCACATATGCCTTGCATAGTAACACCAAATATTCACAATAAATGCATCACCTTGATTATATTTCACAATTCTCATCAGACATTCATTATATCACAGGCAATGAAAACATTGCAGCTGAGACACTTTCAAGACCAAGAATTGCAATAGTTAATTTAAATGTACTAAGGAATTACCAAAGAACAGAAAATACTACTATATATTTAATAGATTAGAATCATTCAGAATGATACATCACTTTCAGTTAAGTGAATTACTGGTTCCTTTCAGTGATAAAAAAACCTATTTTTGGTGATATAATGAAAGGTCATCTTGAACATATATGCCAACATCATTATGCAGACAAATCTTCCACCACTTTCATGGTTTATGCAATCCAGGAAGACAAGCTAGTCCAATTCACCAAAGAGCATTTTGTTTGGATGAAATTGTACAGGGATATTCAGCAATAGACACAAAGCTGTAATAAATACCAGATATACAAGTTAATTACACATGCAAAATCACTACTGGGACATTTTAATAAACCTGATATAAGTTATATTAATTTTCATATTGACATTGTTTAGACCCTTCCCAATGCTAATGAATTCAGGTACTTGGATTGTTTTAGTAGATGGCCTTTTGCGTTCCTAATTAAGAACATTTCAGCAAAAACCGTTGCCAGAACGATTCTGGACCACAACATATGGTGCCCCTTTTGTCATTACAACTGACAGAGGGGCACAATTTCAATCTGTGTTGTTCCAAGAATTTGTGAACTTGTTGGGTGTTAAAAACATCAAAACTACTGCATGTGGTAATGGTATCATAGAATGTTTTCACAGACCACTAAAAAAGGCTCTTGTAACTAAAGTTGAACCATGTAACTGGGTTTATAATTTACCATTCACATTGCTATCGATAACAAATATTATCAAAGAAGACTTAGGCTGTACCCCATCAAAAATGGTTTTTGGTACTACCATAATTTTACCTGGTCAATACCAAGGCTGATCATGAATCAAAACCACCAATAAGTTTTGTTTATGGTTGTAAAGATAGAATGAGCAAGTTACCATTTACAACAAAATTCTCAAAGACAGTAAAACAGACACAGTGTCCATAGTTAGAAAAAAAAAACTTGCATATATTCATCAAGACAAGTATCCTTTTTGTACAGAACTACAACTTTCAGCAACCACAATTCCCAGACAATACTACACCACAAACTACAAAATTCTCAACCAACCAAGAGAGATAAACAGTAACAACTCACGAGGCTTGGCTTAAAAGAAATTCTCTTACTCACCAAGCTACATGACACTTATACTTTCCACCTCATTTGCCTCTTTCTTAAACATACACACAAAGAAATCACATTTCTTTTCATCTTAGTAAACAACTAAAAAGAAGGACTGTAAAGACTTTGACACTTGTACACCCTAAGATTTAGTTATAAAAAACATGAAAATAAAAATGTTTTGTATTTAAATATATTTTTCACCTTTTTCTCTGTTGTGAGGTGATTTGAATTTGCAATACCTTAATTCATTACATTTTTATTATCCAGACTTGCATGTGTTTGCCAAACTGGAAGTCAGCTGTAAATTGCTGGAGATATATACTTGATTAGAATGATTCTTTTTATATATTGTGAACCTCAATTGATGATAACAAGTTATTAAATGTCCTGAACCTCTGGTTTCAATGTTTAATTACTTCTGCTGAATTAGGTTCTGCATCAAATTTCTCTGCTCTTAGCAAATGCTTCATTGATTATTTTGGTTGGTTAATAAATTAAGGATGTTAAATAGAAGAGTGAGTTAAAAAGACAGCAATTAATTCCAAATTAATTGATGATTATTAAGGCCCCAAATGAACCTTTAATAAAATTATTTGTCAGCATAGTCATGTGGGCTTTCATCATCAGAGCTGTTTTACTTGATAGCATATTGCAAATCAATGTGATTTCTCATTTTTATCAAGTTTGTAAATATCTCTTATCACTCAGTCTTCTCTAAACTGTAATGGCCTTTGATAACTCATGAAAATGCTATAGGTTTTCCAAGTTTACTAAATTATGACTAAAGAAATGTGAAATGAATAAATCATGAAATAGATAAATAAAAATAAAAATAAAAACTGAAATGAAATTAGTTAAAATCTAATTTTTATACATCATTATGAGAACTGTTTCAATTTGAATACCAGCCATGAATCAGTGTGATTTCCAATCTTCAGCAACTTTGTGAATATCTTTTATTAGTTCTTTTGAAATTTCTCTGTGTTGTTCTTGCTCAAAAAGTACTGCATGTCTTCCAAACTCTTCAAATTTTTTATGGGAAATAATAGTAATTTATTGATAATTCTTTTAATGTTCATGCTTAATTTGTATAGTATAGTTGTTCATCCAATGCCCATGATATTATTCTCCCATTTGATATTAATGACAAGAACATTTCCATAATATTTACTATATACTAAGCAATTAATTCTAATGTCTACATGAAGTCCTTTTTTGATTTTGGTTTCTTGGAGACAATATACATTAATGTTATAACTATCAATAATAAGACAATAATTTTTGCTTTCCATTTTTTTTTTTACAAATCCTTAACATTAAATTCGATTATTATATTTCTAAAATTGTCTAGAATTTAGCAATGAGACAGAATTGCAGCTTGGATAAAACAAATGGTTAAAATCTCTATTTAAGAAAGATGGGTTTGTTAAAACCAAAAATATTATAAAAATGATGTAGATATTGCAATAAGAGAGCTAGCTTCGGTCGAGATTTACACATTCATCAGGATTCAAGTGGCTAACAAACAAAAAAGGTTTAGAAGACAACTGTAGAAAAATAAAAACAATTCTATGTACTGTATCGTAATAATGTAAAGAGGCCAACAAATACTTAGGAATTCAATTCAGATGACATAAAGTTTGTGAATGACAAGCAAAAAAAGATTAATAAAGAGTTTTATAGAAGAATAAGAAGAATATCAAGAGTGAAGAAGAATCTGCAATTTTATTGATCCTGACTTGGTGTCTTAGCTTCAGTCACTTTCTCACCACCATAATGTAACTTCCCTTTTCTACAAATACTATCATGATAATTGTTCAGATGAACTCACCTGTATAGTACCTAGACTTCATGAATTCAAGCGCAGTACCAGATTGGCAACAAGGTCTCATCATTTTACAGTTAAACTGGCTAGATGATTCTTCCTTTTCTATAAATACTAGCATAATAATTGTTCTGAAGAACTTTCCTCTGTGGTACCTAGACTTTAGGAATTTAAGAGCAGCACTAGATTGTCAACAAGGTCTCATCATTTTACAGTTAAATTGGCTAGATGATTGATCCTTTTCTATAAATCAGTCAGTCAGTTAAGTGTCATACGTAATACACGCTTTGGGCAATCATGTCTCAAAAGATACATGACTGACAGGGCAGAAGATTATACCACACTAGGTTGCTATTGCTTTCTGCAGTAGACTGGTTGCCAGCCAAGGCTATAGAACCCAATCTGTCCTATTATTTAACCCATAACTGGAAGAGACAGGTATTTGTGCATAAGTGAATTCAATAAATTCAACTGGAATTCGAGACTCGGCATTCCAATTTTTTGTTCCGAGTTGATATCCATTGTACTACAATGCACATTCACTTTCTATAAATATTTCATGATAATTGTTCTGAAGAACTTTCCTCTGTGGTACCTAGACTTTAGGAATTTAAGAGCAGCACTGGATTGTCAACAAGGTCTCCTCATTTTACAGTTAAATTGGATAGATATTTGATCCTTTTCTATAAATAATTCATGATAATTATTTTGATGAATTTTCCTCTGTACTACCTAAACTTTATGAATTTAAATGCAGTACGAGATTAAAAGTAAGGTCTCGTTTTACAGTTCAAATGGCCACATGTAACTATAAGTTATTTGCTAACAGTTTTTTCTCTCATCTCACTTGTGGAACTACGTTCTGTTATGGCACCCTCCTTCAAAGAATGGACTCTTCTTCTTGCTATATATAATTACCTGCGTGACTTCCAGGGGTGATTAAAGGCAGTTGACAACAGTTAAGTATGCAGCTAAAGCCAGCTATGATTCAGGCAATAAGCAGCATAACTGTACCATTTGGACTTATTTTCTATTTACTAATTACTAATACTTACTTTGTACATATGTTCTTGTTATACTAATACATTTTTTTTAACCTACTTTCTGTTTTCCATGTTTTATTTCCAACCAAACCAGTCAATACAACTTTGTGACAAAGATTTTTCGCAACAAATTGGCGACATAGATTCACAACACATTCTGCAATTTAGTCAATTTTGATCTTCAAAAATTTAAATGTCAATCATTATCTTCTGTCTTCTTTATTCTTTTATTGTTCTCTCTCCTTAACAATTGTTTCTTTTTCTCATAATTTCTAACTTTTAGTAACCTTTTATTGTCTTGTTTGGGGTGAAATCTTTAAAAATATTTGATAAAAAAATGAACACAATGCTAACTATTGGATTATGGCAATAAATTTGCTATCAATACCAGTTGTTGCGTATAATTTCCATATTATCAACTGTGCCATAACTGAAAGAAAATCAATTTTAAATTAAGATAATTGATCTAAAGATCACTTCTGATATACCCAGATATATAAATAGATATTATTAATAATAGCAAAAATGATAATATAGTGGATTTATAGATAATCTTTATGGGTGAAATAAGTTTTGATATTACAGTCTGTAACAATGAAAATTTTAGTACACCCTATACAACGACAACAACAACAACAACAACAACAACAACAACAACAACAACAACAACAGTAATAATAATATTAATAATAGTAATAATAATGTCATGATAGAGTGGGGCAATATTTACACTGGACAATGTACAAACACTTTGGAAAATATGTAAACAAACACTGGTATGGACATCACCTAGCAACAGTTACAGAAATAGAAGATGTCACTATTCTATGGGATTTCACAGACAGAAAAGTTGAAGCAAATAGGCCGAACATTATTGTCAAAAACTGAAAAGAAAATAACTTGCTTACTAATTGATATGACTTATCCAGCAGATTGTAACATAGCAACCAAGGAATTTAAAGAGACTATCAAAATATAAAAACCTGGAAATTGAAATAGAAAAAAATGTGGAAATTGAAAACAAGAATAGTATCAATAATAGTAGGTGTACTTGGAATGATGAAAAATGGAACAAAACAACACATTGAAAGAATCCCTGGAAACCCCAGTTTAAGAGAAATACAAAAAAATTGTCTTGTTAAGCACAGCTCATATGCTAAAGAGAACTTTTTGTGTGTAATGCTAGTGATGTTATGGGTGATAGAAAAACAAATGAAATGTAGCCATGACAAAATACCATGACCTGTTTTAGGTCTTTCTGCAGACATAGTAGGTAGTGTGACCTTAGCAGAAATTGAATTATGATGAAAAAGATATACTAAAATAATAATAATAATAATAATAATAATAATAATAATAATAATAATAATAGAATTGTTAATGAAATAGATCTTGGATTAAAGATCTGAAAAAAATGAAAACATTTGCTTTCTTAATTTGGGATATGATAATCATGATATACATGCATTTTTTCTTTTTTCCTTATGAATTTATTATATATTCTTAGAAGCAATCCATATATACAAAATATTGGTTATGGTTAATGTTTCTGCTATAGAGTATATTTTTTATTATTTTATGTATTATATTGGCACAAATTTAATTTCAAACATGGCTGAAATTTATGGCACTAGCACAAATAAACGCAACTATAAACACAGCCACAATATGCTGACTATGTTTGTAAAATAAAACATTCCTATAACTCTATAAACATGCATAAAACAGTCTATATATTTAGTTAAAAGTAAAATAAAATTCATCCATGATAATGGCTAAAAGTATAGCCGAAAGCGCTTGGATAAATAAAACATTTGGACAACTTTTATATAATTTATGTACTAAAAAGAAAAAATTATAAGATCCATGAAAAATTATATAAAACTTAACCTTGTCTGTCATTTTTAATGAAACTTGCATCTCTCTCTCACTTTGTATATATATATATATATATATATATATAGGAAAAACTATTAAAAAGATGTAAGTTTAAAAATATATTTTTTTGACAGTATTTGTTTATTTCTATTATTATATTTGATATTTCAGACTGTCCTCGGTCCTTCATCAGAATCAAAATGATTTTAAAATTTAAATTAGAAACGCATTTCACAAGAGCGTCCGTGGAGAGAGTTTGTTTACATCATGTGACGCAGAAAGCGACAGATTTTTTAAAAAATATTTGTAAACGTAAACCTATCTTTAATAATAATTATAAATTTTGTTTTAGAGAAAAATTTTTTTAATTGTATCTAAAAAAGTTTAGCTATTGAAATATTTGTAAAGATTCAAAACACCTAAGTCCCTATTTAACCCTAGCTTGTGTGTATTTAATTTTAAAATCCAGTATTTTTCTTTCTTACTGTATGTGTGTGTAGAACTAAAATCGGAGTCTATTAGTAAACATTTGCAATTTTCTAAAGTGTGTCCCAGTTTATTGAAGTGAACTGCTATTGGGGAATATTGATTGTTCTGGCGTATATATATATATATATATATATATGTGTGTGTGTGTGTGTGTGTGTGAAATGATTTGTTTGAACATTATTTTTGATTGATACTCATATTTAAATAGATATTCTGTTTTTAATTAAACAGTATTATATATTTATATCTACTGGCCTGATTATTTACGATAAATTTTTATTACAAAAATGTGTGTCATTCAGCAGGATTTGAACCTGCGACCCCTATCCACATAGGAGAAGCTACCATTTGATCTGGCAACGTCTTAGACCTCTCGACCACAAATGACCTCTAGTCTAAATGAGATTTTAATCAAGCCTATATAACACAGTTTTTGATTTATCGCAACAACTATATCTGCTCTGAAATGTATTGTAATGTCAACAAATGTAAACATGTTATGGAATTAATGAAGATTAATGAAACTTGGTTATAAACAACTGACAATTTGAAATGATTTGTTTGAACATTATTTTTGATCGATATTCATTTTTAAGTAGATATTCTGTTTTTAATTAAAATAATAATAAAATATCAACAAATGTAAACATGTAAACATGTTATGAAAATTAACGAATTTACATTTGTTGACATTACGATACATTTCAGAGCAGATATGGTTGTTGCGATAAATTGAAAACCATGTTATATAGACTGGAGGTCATTCGTGGTCAGGAGGTTTAAGACGTTGCCAGATTAAATGGTAGCTTCCCCTATGTGGATAAGGGTTGCAGGTTCAAATCCTGCCAAATGAGACACATTTTTGTAATAAAAATTTATCATAAATAATCAGCCCACTAGATAAAAATATATAATACTGTTTAATCAAAAACAGAATATCTACTTAAATATGAGTATTGATCAAAAATAATGTCCAAACAAATCATTTCAAATTGTTTGTTGTTTATAACCAAGTTTTGTTAATCTTCGTTAATTTCCGTAATATATATATATATATATATATATATATATATATATATATTTCCAGTCTCCATGTTCTTATAAATCTATTTGTTGCAAATTTATTGAAGAGGCTGTAATTCTGCAACAAATCCAACAAAAACAACACAATTTTCAACAGAATGTTAACTGGCAATGAAAAATAGCTTACAACAATTTAAAGTATAAACACACTTAGGGAAAATGATATGAAGCATAATTGCTCAATCTAAAAGTCAATTTGCATGCAGAGAAAGTGATGCCGTGTATCTGGTGAGACTAGAAAGTCAATGTGCATTATGAGCACCTTCTGCAAAATCAAATGTTGAATTCAAATAAGTATTTTTCCATTTGGACAGTTAAAGGTACTAATTGATAAAAGTCTCTTGAAATGGTCAGTCAGAAGAATGTTATCTTCTATCAGGATAATGACAAACTGGATGTCTTTGTGCTGATTTAGCAGAAATCTGTAAAGTTTAGATGGAATGTCCGACTAAAACTATTGCTCCTTTAGATTACCATTTATTTTGATACATAAAAAAAAATTTCTAATGGAAATAGATTCAATTATTTGGAATCCTGTAAAAACCAGTTAGACCAGTTCATCACTTAAAATGAAACCAATTTCTGGAAGGATGGAATCATGAAGCTACTTTAAAGATGGCAAAAGGTAATAGAACATAATGGCACCTTTGACTAAATCATTTTTTAATCATTTCATCTGAAGCAAGGCAATAAAGCTCCTAAGTCACAAGGAGGTTATGAGTGGGAAAAAATATGAGAAAAAACATTAAAAGGAGAAGACAATAAAAGAACAAAAATTAAAGAAACAGAAGATGATGATTGAGACTGCATTTAAATTCTTGAAGATCAAAGTTTACTAGAATGCAAAAACCTGAAAGAGAGTTTCACAAGCAAGAAGTACAAGAGAGACAAAAAAGTTAATATACAACTTATGGTTATATCTAGCAATTTCAACTCTAAAATGATAAAACCTAGCTGTCAATCTAGCATTGTGCATGAATTTGTAATGTCGGAATATCAAAGAAAAAATATGTAAATATTGTAACTGAAATTCACTTAAAACTTGTAAATAATACTTTCTTTAATATTCACTTAAAAACTTTTGCTATGACCTAATATTGAATATGTTGTCCAAGATGCAATTCATATCCACAAAATATAGTTTATGATTAATTTTTGCTTGTTTAACAAGTGTTGGACATGTATCTGATGATAGTTTTTATGCCCCTTTGTGGAAAAACCCCATTAATCTTACTTTAATTTCAGACTGAGTAATCCAGCAAAACAGGAAACTGATACAGGGTAACATAAGAGTCTTTTCCCCAGATGTAGTCATTTGTTCAATATTTACATGACATGTCGTGATAAAAACATGTGCTATGCTTAACTTCTCTTATCGATGTAATTTATGTGCATCTGCACAAAAGACTGTTTACTGTTACATGTTTGCTATGTGCACATTGAATTGAACCACAGAATGATTATATAAGGCCTGCCTGCCTGCCTGCCTGCCTGCCTATCTATCTATCTATCTATCTATCTATCTATCTATCTATCTATCTATCACACAGTCTCTTCATATCTATCTATCTATCTATCTATCTATCTATCTATCTATCTATCTATCTATCTATCTATCACAGTCTCTTCATATCTATCTATCTATCTATCTATCTATCTATCTATCTATCTATCTCAGTCTGTTTATATCTATCTATCTATCTATCTATCTATCTATCACAGTTTCTTCATATCTATCTATCTATCTATCTATCTATCTATCTATCTATCTATCTATCTATCATTCTATCTATCTATCTATCTATCTATCACAGTCTCTTCATATCTATCTATCTATCTATCTATCTATCTATCTATCTATCTATCTATCTATCTATCTATCTATCACAGTCTGTTTATATCTATCTATCTATCTATCTATCTATCTATCTATCTATCTATCTATCTATCTATCTATCTTAATAGTGACCAGTGAGAGAAAGAGCAACAAATTATTTATAAAGCTCTTAAGGGATATCCTTTATATATAAAATATATTTCATGTGAAATCTTAAATAATAATATTTTATTACTTCCACAATCAAACTATTCACTATCAGATTTATTTGAAGTGAATGCATTTTTAATTTGTCAGTCAAAAAATCCCTACAAGCATGACTATTAAAAATGACATTAGTATTTTATTACAAATGGTTGAGTTCAAATTCCAAAATCCAATAACACCTAAAATCTTTTCAGGTGCTGACATGACTTTCCCCAATTTGAAAATTTCAGAAAGCACTGTAAAGGTTCACTAAGTGATATGTAATTGTGGCAAGTGACCTCATCTGCTCTGGGTGGTGATTCCCCAGTTCAGCTAAATAACCTAATTTGGTGCCAGTTTATTGTTAGTGATTGTCACAACAACACCTTAATTTGTGGATTACTTACCAGGTGTTTCATGCTCAGTTTAGATATTATTAAAAATACCAAAAAGTCCTGCATTTATATATTTTGCAAGTAGTAATTGTGTTTATTTTGCACATGCAGAGAAAGTACAAAACATTATTTTTATATAATATCTTAATTTTATTACTTAAAAATCCATGTGAATATTACATGACTAGCATCATTACCTTTATCAGTATGTACACAAAAGTTATTTGATTTTATAGAAAACTGTATTCAGGGTACATGTTATTAATATTAAATTACATTCAGGGTATATGTTATTGATATTAAACTACATTCAAGGTATATGTGATTAATATTAAATTACATTCAGGGTATATGTTATTAATATTAAATTACATTCAGGGTATATGTTATTGATATTAAACTATATTCAGGGTATATGTTATTGATATTAAACTACATTCAGGGTATATGTTATTAATATTAAATTACATTCAGGGTATATGTTATTGATATTAAATTACATTCAGAGTATATGTTATTGATATTAAACTACATTCAGAGTATATGTTATTGATATTAAACTACATTCAGGGTATATGTTATTGGTATTAAACTACATTCAGGGTATATGTTATTGATATTAAACTACATTCAAGGTATATGTTATTAATATTAAACTACATTCAGAGTATATGTTATTGATATTAAACTACATTCAGGGTATATGTTATTGATATTAAACTACATTCAAGGTATATGTTATTGATATTAAACTATATTCAGGGTATATGTTATTGATATTAAACTACATTCAGGGTATATGTTATTGATATTAAACTACATTCAGGGTATATGTTATTGATATTAAACTACATTCAAGGTATATGTTATTAATATTAAACTACATTCAGAGTATATGTTATTGATATTAAACTACATTCAGGGTATATGTTATTGATATTAAACTACATTCAAGGCATATGTTATTGATATTAAACTACATTCAGGGTATATGTTATTGATAATAAACTACATTCAGGGTATATGTTATTAATATTAAACTACATTCAAGGTATATGTTATTGATATTAAACTACATTCAGGGTATATGTTATTGATATTAAACTACATTCAAGGTATATGTTATTGATATTAAACTACATTCAGGGTATATGTTATTGATATTAAACTACATTCAAAGTATATGTTATTGATATTAAACTACATTCAAGGTATATGTTATTAATATTAAACTATATTCAGGGTATATCTTATTGATATTAAACTATATTCAGGGTATATGTTATTAATATTAAACTACATTCAGAGTATATGTTATTGATATTAAACTACATTCAGGGTATATGTTATTAATATTAAACTACATTCAGAGTATATGTTATTGATATTAAACTACATTCAGGGTATATGTTATTGATATTAAACTACATTCAGGGTATATGTTATTAATATTAAACTACATTCAGGGTATATGTTATTGATATTAAACTACATTCAGGGTATATGTTATTGATATTAAACTACATTCAGGGTATATGTTATTGATATTAAACTACATTCAGAGTATATGTTATTGATATTAAACTACATTCAGGGTATATGTTCTTGATATTAAACTACATTCAGAGTATATGTTATTGATATTAAACTACATTCAGGGTATATATTATTGATATTAAACTACATTCAGGGTATATGTTATTGATATTAAACTACATTCAGAGTATATGTTATTGATATTAAACTACATTCAGGGTATATATTATTGATATTAAACTACATTCAGGCTATATGTTATTGATATTAAACTACATTCAGAGTATATGTTATTGATATTAAACTACATTCAGGGTATATGTTATTGATATTAAACTACATTCAAGGTATATGTTATTGATATTAAACTACATTCAGAGTATATGTTATTGATATTAAACTGTATTCAGGGTATATGTTATTGATATTAAACTACATTCAGGGTATATATTATTGATATTAAACTACATTCAGGGTATATGTTATTGATATTAAACTACATTCAGGGTATATGTTATTGATATTAAACTACATTCAAGGTATATGTTATTGATATTAAACTATATTCAGGGTATATGTTATTGATATTAAACTACATTCAGGGTATATGTTATTGATATTAAACTACATTCAGGGTATATGTTATTGATATTAAACTACATTCAAGGTATATGTTATTAATATTAAACTACATTCAGAGTATATGTTATTGATATTAAACTACATTCAGGGTATATGTTATTGATATTAAACTACATTCAAGGCATATGTTATTGATATTAAACTACATTCAGGGTATATGTTATTGATAATAAACTACATTCAGGGTATATGTTATTAATATTAAACTACATTCAAGGTATATGTTATTGATATTAAACTACATTCAGGGTATATGTTATTGATATTAAACTACATTCAAGGTATATGTTATTGATATTAAACTACATTCAGGGTATATGTTATTGATATTAAACTACATTCAAAGTATATGTTATTGATATTAAACTACATTCAAGGTATATGTTATTAATATTAAACTATATTCAGGGTATATGTTATTGATATTAAACTATATTCAGGGTATATGTTATTAATATTAAACTACATTCAGAGTATATGTTATTGATATTAAACTACATTCAGGGTATATGTTATTAATATTAAACTACATTCAGAGTATATGTTATTGATATTAAACTACATTCAGGGTATATGTTATTGATATTAAACTACATTCAGGGTATATGTTATTAATATTAAACTACATTCAGGGTATATGTTATTGATATTAAACTACATTCAGGGTATATGTTATTGATATTAAACTACATTCAGGGTATATGTTATTGATATTAAACTACATTCAGAGTATATGTTATTGATATTAAACTACATTCAGGGTATATGTTCTTGATATTAAACTACATTCAGAGTATATGTTATTGATATTAAACTACATTCAGGGTATATATTATTGATATTAAACTACATTCAGGGTATATGTTATTGATATTAAACTACATTCAGAGTATATGTTATTGATATTAAACTACATTCAGGGTATATATTATTGATATTAAACTACATTCAGGCTATATGTTATTGATATTAAACTACATTCAGAGTATATGTTATTGATATTAAACTACATTCAGGGTATATGTTATTGATATTAAACTACATTCAAGGTATATGTTATTTATATTAAACTACATTCAGAGTATATGTTATTGATATTAAACTATATTCAGGGTATATGTTATTGATATTAAACTACATTCAGGGTATATATTATTGATATTAAACTACATTCAGGGTATATGTTATTGATGTTAAACTACATTCAGAGTATATGTTATTGATATTAAACTACATTCAGGGTATATGTTATTGATATTAAACTACATTCAGAGTATATGTTATTGATATTAAACTACATTCAGGGTATATATTATTGATATTAAACTACATTCAGGGTATATGTTATTGATATTAAACTACATTCAGAGTATATGTTATTGATATTAAACTACATTCAGGGTATATATTATTGATATTAAACTACATTCAGGGTATATGTTATTGATATTAAACTACATTCAGAGTATATGTTATTGATATTAAACTACATTCAGGGTATATGTTATTGATATTAAACTACATTCAAGGTATATGTTATTGATATTAAACTACATTCAAGGTATATGTTATTGATATTAAACTATATTCAGGGTATATGTTATTGATATTAAACTACATTCAAGGTATATGTTATTGATATTAAACTATATTCAGGGTATATGTTATTGATATTAAACTACATTCAAGGTATATGTTATTGATATTAAACTACATTCAAGGTATATATTATTAATATTAAACTATATTCAGGGTATATGTTATTGATATTAAACTACATTCAAGGTATATGTTATTGAGATGAAACTACATTCAATGTATATGTTATTAATATTAAACTATATTCAGGGTATATGTTATTGATATTAAACTATATTCAGGGTATATGTTATTGATATTAAACTACATTCAGGGTATATCTTATTAATATTCAGGGTATATGTATAAACTGTGTTATAAAATGTTAAGGCATATCATGTTAATGTCTTGGTTCCATTCCCAAGATGTCCCATTTTATAGATGCTATATACAAATTAAATAGACTGTCACTATTTGTCTATGTTTCTGAGATGAAGTAGTATTTACATTATTTACATTGTTCAAACTGTTGTTCTCATCTTTAGTGCCATATTCATATGATTTGGCTGTTGTATACTCCTGAAGGAGGCTGGTCCGTGCAACATACATTATGTAAATAATGTAAATAGACGTTATTTCAAAATCTGAAAATTCTTTAAACTGACACACTTCCAGTTCCAAAAATTTTGGATCAAGTATTCTCAATCTGTATTTAAAGACACAAAGCCTCTTTCTCTGTTTTTCTCTTCAATCATGGGATTCCATAAAGACATGACAAGTCACATTTTTCCTCCCGGGAGACACCTTAAACCCCAGGTAAACAATATTATCTCCGACTGGAAAAAAAAATCATAATATCTCCACTATAGCATTATCACATAGACATATGGCTTACAGCCTATCATGTTGAATACACCAGTTCTCACTCAATCACTGAAGTTAAGCAATGCTGAGCCTGGTCAGCACTTAGATGGGTGACCACTTGGGAATACCAGGTGCTGTAAGCATTTAGTGACAGATGTGCGTTGTGGTGCAGTGGATATTGGCTTGGAAAGAGAAATCGGTGAATCGAGTTTAAATTCCAGTTGAATACCATGCATTCACTTAAGCACTGGTACCCTTGGGAAAGGTATTAATCCATCGTTTCCCTCCAGTTATGGGTTAAATAACAAGGGTAGGATTTGGGAACCCTACCCTTAAAAACAAATCCCAATGAATCTTGTTGATACCCGAAAAGAAAAAAGTATTACTAGACACAAAACTTATAAAAACAACAATAAATTGTTGAAAGAAAAAGGTATTACCAGCAATAAAAAAATAAAAAATTTAGTTGGCAATAAATGACCTGCTGAGGTTGATATGCCATAAAAACAAAACAACCAACCAACCAACATAGACATATAATCACTTTAATATATAAAAATATTCCAGTTCAACAAATGAGTTGACATCATTACTAACTGAACACCTGTAACAATCTTGTATCATAAAGTTATTGCACATTTTCAAAGAAACATATTGTCAGTCACTTTTTCACACACAGTAGGTTAAGAGTTTGCTGAAAAATGGATTTTTTCTCCTTTTCTGAATTATGTTATACATAATTCTGTATATAAATAGACTAGCAGTATAGCCTGGCATTGCTCGGGTGTAATGAAAGCTTTAAAACTAATCCATGGTCCTGGAGTTCAGACTCTTTGGATGTTGGCATGAAAGACTAAAAAGCAATAGTTGTTTCCAGTTAAAGCAAAACCATAGACTGAAAGAAAAATGAATGGATGTAAGTCAAATTTTGATTTCCTGGTATCGATATCAAATCAGTTTTTTTCGTCGTAAACTGAATTTTGAAGGCTAAATAAGTCCTCTGAGTAAATGGTATCATGGCTGAGACTAAGAACTACAATTATACCTACTTAGAGCCAAACCCGAAGCAAAAACTAAAATAAAAGGACTGAAAAAAATACAGACATACAGACAGATAAACAGACACACACACAAACATCTTGCCTTTTATATATATATATTATCAATTTTCTGCACTATTGTAAGAACTGCAACCTTGAAACTTCTGAATATCGTTTCTTATGTCTTTGTCTATGAGTGTATCAAATTTGGTTAAAATCAGACCACTCCTTTTATAACCTAATTTTTTTGATTATCAATTTTCGATATTTATCGGGTGTACTGTGACACAAACCTAGCTAAGAACACTCGCAAATGCTTATAATACAACTGTGTAAATTTTCAAGAAAATCAGTTCAGCCTTTTCGGATTCTATAGGTAATGGACACACACACACAGACACACACATGCACAGACAAAGTTCCATTTATAAATAAGTTTAGATATATAATCTTTGTGTGTGCAAAATTCATTTATTTTGAGATTGTTAAAATTAGCCACTGATTGCTCTGACAATTGGTTCACTTAACATTGCAATACCATTATATATGTTGTCTTAGTACTTTGTATTATATTTCTTATTCTGACTAGTATACACTAGTATCATTAAAGATTGGTACATATAAACTGTGATATTCTATTTTGTTCATCATTATAAGTCAATGAATTATATAAAATCATAATTGAATATATTAATCAATTCTTTTTACTATTACTTTATTTATCCATAAAGTTTAAAATATTTTGTTTCATAATCAAAAACCACAAAAGGTTGCATTATACTGGAAATTGATTGACTGATTGGTTTGTTTTTTACGGTTTATCAACCTTTTACAGGTGATTTAAAATCAGAAATTATTTTTAGTTTGTAAGAATTTTTTGAAGATAATAATGGGCTACTGATGCAAGTGCTGCTAATTAACCCATAGTTAAGGGAAAAGAGGTAGATACTTATCTTCCCCAAGGATATTTGTATGTAAGTGAATATAATGACCTGAGTCAGCTCTCTACTTTCTATTTTGGGGTGATTTTCTTGCCCACACATTTAAACTTTGGCATTGCTTAACTTAGGTTAAGTTGATTAATTTAGGTTAATTATAAATGAGTGCATTGCTTTTGTAATTGAGTCTATTAGTATCAATAAAATTGTTGTGGTTGTTCTGGTGATGTGCTGGCTGTGTCTGAAAGTAGTTTTTTATGTATATATTTTTGGGGGTTAAAAGCACTTCATCAGCTCACAACAGGATTATGAAATTATACACAAAATAATATATGAGATACAATGAAATAATTATAGACAAAAATTATATAATGTTTTAGCATACATTTCAGAGAAATGATTGTATATTTTAAAGAACATGTATACAAGCAGAAAAGCTTTGTTTATCTGTTAATTGTTCATTATGTCTGTCTGTTCTGGGTTTTGAAAAACAAAGAGAGAGAAAGTTTTGATTTTTGTTTCAGTTGGCAGTAAATGCTTGTTCTGATGCATCATTAGAGTATTCTTTATTTATCTAACTATATTTTTATAACTTTGTGGTGCATTGGATATTGGCTCGGAATGAGAAATCGGGGAGCCGAGTTCGAATTCCAGCTGAATTCATTGCATTCACTTACGTGCAAATACCCTTGGGAAAGGTATTAATCTGTCTATTCCTTCCAGTTATGGGTTAAATAACAGGACAGATTGGGTTCTATAGCCTTGGTCGGCAACCAGTCTACCGCAGAAAGCAATGGCAACCTACTGCGGGATAATCTTCTGCCCAGTCAGTCATGTCTCTTTCGAGACATGATCGCCCAAGTGTGTATCATGTATGGCACATAACTGACTGACTGATCATTCTTATCTGTATTTAAAGTATTTTTATTGCCTAACTTTTAATTTAATACAACAAGACCGGGATCTTTAGTGTTGGATACTAATCTAAGAGAAGGGGTATTTTGAATACCAAACCATGTAAAAGGCAATGGGAAATCATTATACTATCTTTTCTAAGAGTAGATAGGTTGATCTATCATTTGGTTCACACTCCTTCTGAATGTTTTGGACAGGTTTATTTCTTGATCCTTGTTTAGGATTAGATTCCCAGTTCCTTCTAAAGTCATCTTATTCTCTTTCACTCCCAGTAGTCCTTTGCATTTAGGTAGCATTATCTGGGGGATTTTATCAAAAATTATTAACAGACAATAAAAAAAGCAATCTTGGAGAGTTGTGATCACCGAGTCTTTAAAAAGTAAATAATATATAAAGTGTGAGCATTATCAATACACCTTTTGTTTGAGAATCTGTGTATGTATTGAGCTGTATATGAAATCATTTACTGAAATCAAGTTCTGAACCATTTAGTCTAGAGCAGTGATTCTCAAACTTCTTTCCCCATGAACGACATTTACTCCTAGTGTTTTTTGTTTTGTTTTGTTTTTTGTGAAACCCATAAACATTCAATAAAATATAGCTTATTTTATTTTTTAATTAACAGATAAGTTTAGGAATTGTATTATAGAAATAGTAAATACTTATGCTTTATTTTGAAGTAAAGCTAATTTAATGAAAACGAACTTGTATTTAATAACTAAATTTTACAAAACGTTTATGTACACTAGTGCAATAACTATTTTTTCTGTTTACCCCAGTAATGGTACATAGAGCCCTAAGGTTCATATGCACCCCAGTTGAGAACAACTGGTCTAGAGGAAATTGAAGCATATATTAAGAGTGTTATATGTTATTTTTTTTCTGTGTAAGTTCATGTCAAAAAACATACCATTTATTAATTTCTCTTTTCGTTAAAATTGTTTGCAGCCCATATTAGTAATAATTCAATTTATTATTGATAAATTTTAATAAAAATTAGTTTTCATATTTTAGTTTTCCTTTACTTTTTCCTACAGAAATTTCCTTCTATAATGTTTATAACAATTGCAACAAGTATGGACATGATTTCTCTCCATCTCTCTCTATCTCTTTCTATCTCTCACACACAGTGTAGGGTGTTGCCTCTAAGTCTACTACTACAGCATTAGTAATGAGTAATGTCAGCTTCTGTATTAGAGGTAATACAATCACAAGGTGACCTAAATAACTAGTAAGAATGATAGGAATGATGATGATGATTTTACCACCTGAAGTAATAGTAATTCTTCTAAAATAATAACATTCTCCTTTTATGTGTCATAACCTTTCAGGACAAAGGCAATCATGGTCCTCCACATTTTCCGGTCCTTTATAGGTCTTATTTTTTCCAAACCCTATTCTGCCATTCATTAATTGAAACTCATCAAGTATGTCTCATGCTATTTTCCTTTGTCACTCTTTCCCTCAAACTATCCTGTGAGTATCATATTTTCCAAGCCATCCTTCCTTATCATGTGTCCCAGAAATTTCAACTGACTCTTCCTAAATGTTAAGTATAAGTTTCCTTTTCATTTCCATTTTGTCTAAAACCTCACATTTTTGATTCATGGTATCCTCAGCATCTTTCTGTAGAACCATTTCTGTTACTTCAAGTCTCTTCTTCATCTTTGAGAACTTAGCTAAGTTCATTGGAGCAGAAGCCATGAAAGTATTTGTAGAAGAGACACAAGGAAGCCACACAGACATAATTGTAGACAAGTGAGAGTTGTGTTGGTAATGGCCAGCACTCCGGCATGTTTATATTTAATTTAAGATTTGTTTTGAGTCAAGTGCAACGTGTATTTTAACTAAATAAAAAATAGTGTGTAGTTAGTTATATATTTTGTTTTTATAATCATTTCACCCCAAGCAAGGCAGAACTGTCACTTGTGCACAGGGGCTTACATAAGAGGTGAGTGATGAGAAAGAAGAACAAGTTCTGGAGTTGTCAGAGAATAAGTAAAAAAAGGATGAGAATACAGTTGTGAAGAGGGCTGCATGAGAGTGGAGTGAAAAAGAAGAAGAACATGTTTTCTAATAATTGTATAAATTTGGCTTTCATTTGTTATCTATGTGAAAATTGTGTTTTAAAGCATTTTTTGTGTAGTGAAATGTGTTTTCTGCTACAACATCAACTTGGCCTTACACTCTCGGCGGACCTCAAATGGAATGACTATATTGAATCCATTGCCAAATCTGCTGCTATGAAAGTGGGCTCCCTGTGCAGGGCCCGGAAATTTTTCCCACCTGAAACTATTCTGCACATATACAAATCTACCATCCGCCCGTGTATTGAATATTGCTGCCATATCTGGTCGGGTGCCTCTGCTGCTCTCCTTGGGCTTCTTGACAAAATACAAAGGAGGATCTGTAACGTGGTTGATACTGACTTGGCAGACCGGCTGCAGCCGCTCTCACACCGGCGTGATGTAGCTTCCCTGTGCCTCTTCTACAAGTACTTTCATGGCTTCTGCTCCGATGAGCTTAGATCACTGGTGCCGCCTAAGCACGAATTTACACGAGATACTAGATTAGCAACTAGGTCCCACCCTTTTACAGTTAAACAAATAAGATGTAACCGTAAATTCTACTCCAACAGCTTCTTTTCTCGCGCTTCCCGCCTGTGGAACTCCCTTCCACAAGTCTGCTTTCCCGACAGTTACAATCTCCAGGTGTTTAAATGTAGGGTCAATAGACACCTCCTATCACACTAACTCCCAACTATTCTCACAACACTCTCATCTACCCAACCCTCATTCTCGGTATCCTCACCCGCCTATCACCCACCCTCTGTTATTTCCTATATTTAACCAGCCTTTCTCCACTCTACGTAGCCCCCTGCACAGTAGTGGCAGTGACATGCCTTGCTCGGGGTGAAACGCTTATAAAAAAAAAAATTAAAAAAAAAGAGTTAAAAATTGTTTTAAACACTTGCAAAAACTTCATTGCCAACTGAGTCAATCCCAGATTGTCAATAATTAAATATTAATCAGTTGATAAATCAATTTAAGTATCTATAGCTATATATGCATATAAGTGTGCACACATAAACATGTGTACAATAACAGATATATAAATAGTTGACACCTTGTATATACATATAAAGGGTATGATAAGTAAATAGTCACCATTTCATATTTTAAATTTTGTGCATGCATGTTGTTTGCTTTTGATTTTGTAGACTGTACAGTATAGTAGGGTCAGTTGGGCACCATCTTCTAGAAAAAGAGCACCATGGTGAAATTCACTCCACCAGAAATTTAAACCAACAACATTCCTTGTAACCCTAAAGATGAAGATTAAAGATTATGGCAGAATAAAGATTATGGCAGAATTGCAGGAAATTATGAAATTGTCTAGATTTCTGTGGTTGGAGCCAGTGATGATTTTACTGAATAAATTTACTCTTTAGTATTTCAAGATATTTTTGTGTAATTTTGGAGAATATATCTGTTATGTTAGAGTTATTTTCATTTTTTTGTAATTTAGATGATAGTTTCCATTTCATCCAGTATACATATATCTAAACTTATTTATAAAGGCAACTTTGTTTGTGGGTGTGTGTGTCTGTCCATTACCTATAGATTCCAAAATGGCTGAACCGATTTTCTTGAAAATTTACACAGTTGTACTATAAGCATCTGCGAGTGTTCTTAGGTAGGGTTTGTGTTGAGGTACCCCTGATAAATATCGAAAATCGATAATCGAAAAAATCGGCTTACAGAAGGAGTGGTCCGATTTTAATCAAATTTGATACACTCATAGACAAAGACATAAGAAATGATATTCAGAAGTTTCAAGGTTGCATTTCTTACAATACTGCAGAAAATCGATAATATATATATATATATATATATATATAAGGCAAGATGTTTGTGTGTGTGCATCTGTTTATCTGCCTGTATGTCTGTATTTTTTTCAGCCCTTTTATTTTAGTTTTTGCTTCAGTTTTGGCTCTAAGTATGTATAATTGTAGTTCTTAGTCTCAGCCATGATACCATTTACTTAGAGGACTTATTTAGCCTTCAAAATTCAGTTTACGATGAAAAAAACTTATTTGATATTGATACCAGGAAATCAAAATTTGACTAACATTTATTCATTTTTCTTTTAGTCTACAGTTTTGCTTTAACTGGAAACAACTACTGCTTTTTAGTCTTTTGTGCCAATGTCCAAAGAGTCTGAGCTCCAGGACCATGGATTAGTTTTAAAGCTTTCATTACACCTGAGCAACGCTGGGCTATACTGCTAGTATTTCTATATTTTTATGTTATCTCTCTCTCTCACTCTCTCTCTTTCTCTCTCTCTCTCTCTCTCTCTATATATATATATATATATATATATATATATATATAGATGAGGGTGGACTGGAAAGTTCATACGCTGACTATAAATGAGTCATGCTAGAGCTGTGAAATCTTACATGCATTAATTTAAACACTTCTTATTAATAACTGCATTATTTATTTTTCTGGTAAATTAACATATGACTCTTAAAAAAAGGCATCAAGAATAACTAGAACATCTCTTGAAAATAGACAAAATTTAGCATCATGGCATTATTATGTACTTGCAGAAAAGGGTTTAGCCTCGAAGGATATTCCTGTTGTCATGGTTGCTACATTAGATGATGATACCCCAGCTTTATCAACAGTGCAAACGTGGGTAGATGAATTTAGGAGGAGAAGGGAAAATCTTGAAGATGATGTAAGGTCTGGAAGCCCTGCAGCTGCCACCATTGAGCAAAACATTAACATGGGAGTGTATGATGAGCAATTGGCTATAAACTAAATAGCCAATAGTATTAGCATATTCCATGAGAGTTGGGAATATTCTGCACAATCAACTTGGCATAGCAAAGGTTTTTGTTCAGTGGTTGACATGTCTTCTGAAAGAAACCTGACCAAAAGCAAACCAGCAAATCACATGACAGGAAAATCTTACATTGTTTGGAGCAGATCCAGCTGATTTCTTTCAATGTTTTCTAACCCAGGATGAGTGTTGAGTTTATCACTTTGAGCCAGAGAGAAAGAGACAATAAATGCAGTGAAAACACTCCTACTCACCTGCTCTAAAGAAAACCATGGTCATTCCAACTGCAGAGAAGGTGATAGCTTCAGTTTTTGGAGGTGGAAAAGGTATTGCATTTTTTGAGAATCTTCAAAAGAGCCATACCATCAATGAAGAGTACTATACCAAATTGCTGAGGAAGTTATAAAGAGCTATCAAAACCAACTGCCCAGAAAAATTAATGAAAGGGGTCTTATTTCAAAAGGACAATGCTCCAGCACACAAATTCTTGGTTTCAATGGCTGCTGTGCATGACTGGCTTTGAACTGGTCACCTACGTTATTCTTCTGATTTGGCCCCATTTGACTATCATTTGTTTCTTAATATGGAAAAAAATCTTTTCTTGTATTACAGTGATGATGATATCTGCTGCTGATGATTTTGATTGACCAACAAGATAAAAGTTTCTTCACCAATGGGATTCAAGCATTGCAACACAGTTGGAAGAAATGTGTGAACTGTAATGAAGACTATTTTGGAAAAATAAACCTCATTTTATAATTCCATGAGAGTATCTTAGTCAGCCTATGAACTTTTCAGTTGACCCTCATATATATATATATATATATATATATATATATATATATTCTAAACATATGCTGTTAAATATAAGAGACAATGAATGTCTATTATGTTTAATCATGAGCCATTCTAAACGTCGTATTTTGGCTTTAATTTCAGTTGAAAATAAAGACAAAAATTCTCCAACATTTGGATAATTATTTATTGATTTGATTCTAAGCTTTCGGCTCACATGAGCCATCTTCAGAGAGGTTGTTCAGACTGAAATATTATAACATCCACCATCACTGACGATTTTATTTTGTGTTGACATAAAACTCCACTTGGCAACGGCAATAGGTACCAAAAATAATAAACATTCTCAAATTTGCGATGCAGTTTTATGACATCACACCGCGTGATAGCGCGAAATGACAACAAAACCATGCAGTCAAATGCAACGTAATATGTTATGTCTGGATTTAAATGTGATTTTATTGAGTGTTGGTTGTTTAGATTTGATGTACATGGCCTCCAATATCTGCAGGTTCCTCTTACTGTGTGTATGAGTAAGGATCACTGTATTGTTGACCAAAATCTGTCTGATATTACCTACATGTTTATGTTTTTCAGAGAAATGTTGTTTAATAGTACTCTGATCAGAAAGATGACATTAGTCATCCACATACAAGCCTGTTTTGCTGTATCACAGCTCATCAGTGTGGCTAGATATATCCACTTGCTTCTGGCTGGGATTGAAACTTGACTGATTTGGTGTCAGTCAGAGTCTCTACTCCCTAAGCCATCGGCACATGGCAACAAAGAAGGGAAATGTTAACGTCTTGTATATAAGCAGTGTATACAGATATGTAGATTTAGTTGGCTGCTTAATGAAATTCATGGATAAAAGATAACAAAATGATAAAAATATTGTCAAAGAGACTGATGATATTTGTTATATATTAGTTGGCCTTTTGACAAAAATGAAGCATAAAGAGAAAAATTTTAAAATTGGAACTTTTTAATATACCTGCGTCTTTTATCACTGAGGCAAGAAATAGACTAAGAAGTGGGACTCACTCTTCCAGGGAATATTGTTATTGTTTTTTTCCCCCTCATGTGTTGTAATACTGTAAAAAATTTGATAGTTTTGGTCCTAGTGAAAAATGATATTTAATCCATAATTGGAGAGAGAAAGGGCTTTTGTGTAAAAGTTATTGGAATATATAAGGTTAAAAAATTTGATTTTCGGCAGTGTATGCCTGTTACAGATACAAACACAGATTTAACAAGGCTGCAAAAAGTGACAACACTCTTATTATGGTTTCATATGAGAATTATTAAATATTTTCCTAATTACAATTATATAATGTTCCTTTACAGCACTGCCAATATAAAGGAAATAACTATAAAAGTAATATTGTTTTACTTAGTTCTCATTAAGCAAAAAAGTTAGTAAAAAAATATGCTAATATATATATATATATATATATATATATATATATGTGTGTGTATGTGTGTGTGTGTGTGTGTGTGTGTGTGTGTGTGTGTGTGTGTGGGTACATGTGTGTGTATGTGTACGTGTGTGGTGTATATATATATATATATATATATATATTCATTCAGCAGTGAATATATATATATATAGTCAGCATATATATATAAAAAGTCTGCCACCTTCTACCAAGTGCCCATAGCTCAGAGGTTGCATTACCATCTGATGCCAATTTAGTCGGGTTTCAATCCTGGGTAAAAAGCAATCGGATGTCTAACCGTATTGATGAGCTGTGATACAGCAAATCAGATCTGTCTGCTCTTACACCTTGATTGAGCACTCTGGAAGAATGGAAGACTTTGAAAAACAGTAGCTACTCTAGCATCTATGCATCATTCATTCAGCAATGAATGAGAGCACTCTTACTACTGGCATATGAATATATATACACATATATAATTATATTGGATCAACACACCTACTTGCAAAAAAAATGAGCTACAGAAACATTGACGACTCCCTCATTGATGGTGAGGGGTTGTCAATGGCCTATGTTCCACAGAAAACAATGGGGGTTACTATATATGTAACTCCTAATATATCTTATATAAATGTATTGTTAATACAGTTTAAGCATACATTATATACATTCATACAGTATATACACATGCGCACATATGCAATTAATACATACATATGCATACATAAGAATAATGGCAAAAGGAAAACTTAAGCCCCGTGATGTGTTTCATCCTCTGAGGGACTTGAATCAAGCAAATGTGAGGATTTATTCTGTAATAAATATTTATATACAAGAACAAAAATGTTATTTGTTTTTCAAAATTTTTAGTTCTCAGCTAACCTGATGAATATTTATGAGCATTCGTATATGAAGGCTCATAAATATTCATCAGTTTAGCTGAAAAGTCAGGCAAATTATTGAGGACATGAAGTGACACAATTCAATCACTAATAAACAAAACTGAGTAAGTGATGTTTTTAAAACTGGATTTATTTTAATAATGCAAGTACTGAATTCTATGTAGTTCAGCATTTTAACACAAATAAAGCAACTCCTGAGTACTAAAATAGCAGACTGAGTTAAAGTACTCAAGACCAAAATAGCAGAGTATTATACTTTATACAATAAACCATCCCTGACTGCTATTTTCATGTACAAATTATTGTGAGTATACATCATCTGATATTAGATAATGGAAGAAAAATTCTTAAAAATTTGTGTTTTTTATCATGAAAATTACAGAAAATAATTCATTGACTTGTTTTAAATTATGAGAAATTTGCCACTGAATTAGTTGATGATTAGAGCTTGCCAAGCAAAGAATTATAATGGAAATTCTTTCATCACACTATAAAATATAGATCTTTGACTATTTTTACATTTATTTATATTAACTCAAATATTGATCAGTGAAGATTTATTAGCTAATAATTTTATTTTTGACTTCCTGCAGTTCAATAAAAAATTTTGAAAAGTGAATTTTTAAAAATAATTATTTCAACCCAAGCAAGGCAGAAATGCCACTGGAGCACAGGAGTTTACAGTGAGAGAAAAAATAGGAACAGGAGATGTTGAAGAAAAGATAAGAGATAGATCAGAATCAAGTATATAAAAGACATCAATTGACATTACATTTAAACTTTTAGAAATTCTAGCAATTAGAGAAGCAAGCAAATGGAAGTGAGTTCCCAAAACAGGAAGTGCAAGAAAAGAAACTGTTTGAGTAGAAGAGGAAGTTACATTTAATTATTTGTATGGCAAAAGTTCACCTGAGTATTTTCCCTGAAAATACTTGTAGAAAAGACAGAGGAAAGACACATCACATTGGTGAGAAAGTGACTGAAGGCTGGGCTACCAAGTCAGGATCAATTATATTGTAGATCTTCCTTTGGATTGAGAACTTCAAGATGAATAGCAGGAGCATTCGACCAGATATGGCAACAGTATTCAATGCACAGGTGAATGGTAGATTTATAAAGGTGCAAAATGAATTCTGATGAGAAAAATTTCCTGGCCTGACACAATGACCCAACCTTCCTAGCTTTGATGCAGCTATGGATTCAATGTAGTCATTCCATTTGACGTCATTTGAGAGAGTGAGGCCAAGGAGGTGCAGTGCATTGCTATCTCGTAAATAATGGTGTCATTTGCATCGATGCCAACTTGGGAATTAAATAGATCAAATTTGGAAGCTTTCCCACTCAAAACAACCTTCATTTCACAATTTGATAGGAATTATTGGGTTAAATAAAACAATTGTCCAGAAATATCATAGCTGTTGAGCTTGTACAGAATGCCAACATGCCAACACCTGTCAATTACTTTTGAGATATCAAGAGCAACAGATTGAGCATTACCGTTCTTATGAAGAGCCTGATATATATATATATATATATATATATATATATATATATATATATATTCAGTGATGGTTGTTAGCACATGGTGAAAAAGAAGCCATATTGTTTGTCAGAAAGAATGTTGTGTGATGTGAGATACCTAATTATTTCAGCTTTGATAATGCCTCAAATGCCTTGCCAAAAAGAGGTAAGAAGCTAATAGGGTGATAATTAGAGAGGTCAGAGGCTCCCCAGAGTTCTTAAAAACAGGAACTACAGAGGAGGACTTCTAACAAGTAAAAAAACAGGGAGGAGTGAGGCAATAGTTATAGAGTTTGGAGTGGACTGGAGTTAGCACAGAGGCAGATTCTTTAGGATGATGACTGAAATTCCATCACCTCTGCTTGCCTTATGGGAACCAAGCTTAGAAATTATGTTAGCAACCAGAGATGGGATTATATATATATATATATATATTGATAACAGCCTTTGAATGCCTTTCCAAAAAGAGGTAAGAGGCTAATAGGGTGATAATTAGAGGGGTCAAAGTGCTCCCCAGAGTTCTTAAAAACAGGAACTACAGAGGAGGACTTCCAACAAGTAAAAAAATCAAGGAGGAGTGAGGCAATAGTTATAGAGTTTGGAGTGGACTGGAGTTAGCACAGAGGCAGATTCTTTAGGATGATGACTGAAATTCCATCATCTCTGCTTGCCTTATGGGAACCAAGCTTAGAAATTATGTTAGCAACCAGAGATGGGATTATATATATATATATATATTGATAATAGCCTTTGAATGCCTTTCCAAAAAGAGGTAAGATGCTAATAGGGTAATAATTAGAGGGGTCAAAGTGCTCCACAGTGTTCTTAAAAACAGGAACTACAGAGGAGGACTTCCAACAAGTAAAAAAATCAAGGAGGAGTGAGGCAATAGTTATAGAGTTTGGAGTGGACTGGAGTTAGCACAGAGGCAGATTCTTTAGGATGATGACTGAAATTCCATCATCTCTGCTTGCCTTATGGGAACCAAGCTTAGAAATTATGTTAGCAACCAGAGATGGGATTATATATATATATATATATTGATAATAGCCTTTGAATGCCTTTCCAAAAGAGGTAAGAGGCTAATAGGGTGATAATTAGAGGGGACAAAGTGCTCCTCAGAGTTCTTAAAAACAGGAACTACAGAGGAGGACTTCCAACAAGTAAAAAAATCAAGGAGGAGTGAGGCAATAGTTATAGAGTTTGGAGTGGACTGAGCACAGAGGCAGATCTTTTAGGATGATGACTGAAATTCCATCATCTCTGCTTGCCTTATGGGAACCAAGCTTAGAAATTATGTTAGCAACCAGAGATGGGATTATATATATATATATATATTGATAATAGCCTTTGAATGCCTTTCCAAAAAGAGGTAAGAGGCTAATAGGGTAATAATTAGAGGGGTCAAAGTGCTCCACAGTGTTCTTAAAAACAGGAACTACAGAGGAGGACTCCAACAAGTAAAAATCAAGGAGGAGTGAGGCAATAGTTATAGAGTTTGGAGTGGACTGGAGTTAGCACAGAGGCAGATTCTTTAGGATGATGACTGAAATTCCATCATCTCTGCTTGCCTTATGGGAACCAAGCTTAGAAATTATGTTAGCAACCAGAGATGGGATTATATATATATATATATATATATTGATAATAGCCTTTGAATGCCTTTCCAAAAAGAGGTAAGAGGCTAATAGGGTGATAATTAGAGGGGTCAAAGTGCTCTCAGAGTTCTTAAAAACAGGAACTACAGAGGAGGACTTCCAACAAGTAAAAAAATCAAGGAGGAGTGAGGCAATAGTTATAGAGTTTGGAGTGGACTGGAGTTAGCACAGAGGCAGATTCTTTAGGATGATGACTGAATGCATCACCTCTGCTTGCCTTATGGGAACCAAGCTTAGGAAATTATGTGTTAGCAACCAGAGATGGAATTATATATATATATATATATATATATATTGATAATAGCCTTTGAATGCCTTTCCAAAAAGAGGTAAGAGGCTAATAGGTGATACCAGGAGGGTCAAAGTGCTCCACAGTGTTCTTTAAAAACAGGAACTACAGAGGAGGACTTCCAACAAGTAAAAATCCGATGAGGAGTGAGGCAATAGTTATAGAGTTTGGAGTGGACTGGAGTTAGCACAGAGGCAGATTCTTTAGGATGATGACTGGAATTCCATCACCTCTGCTTGCTCCTAGGGAACCAAGCTTAGAAATTATGTTAGCAACCAGAGATGGAATTATATATATATATATATATATTGATAATAGCCTTGAATGCCTTTCCAAAAAGAGGTAAGAGGCTAATAGGGTGATAATTAGAGGGGTCAAAGTGTCTGGCAGTGTTCTTTAAAAACAGGAACTACAGAGGAGGACTTCCAACAAGTAAAAAATCAAGGAGGAGTGAGGCAATAGTTATAGAGTTTGGAGGGACTGGAGTTAGCACAGAGGCAGATTCTTTTAGATGATGACTGAAATTCCATCACCTCTGCTTGCCTTATGGGAACCAAGCTAGAAATTATGTTAGCAACCAGAGATGGGATTATATATATATATATATATATTGATAATAGCCTTTGAATGCCATTCCAAAAAGAGGTAAGAGGCTAATAGGGTGATAATTAGAGGGGGTCAAAGTGCTCCCCAGTGTTCTTAAAAACAGGAACTACAGAGGAGGACTTCCAACAAGTAAAAAAATCAAGGAGAGTGAGGCAATAGTTATAGAGTTTGGAGTGGACTGGAGCTAGCACAGAGGCAGATTCTTTAGGATGATGACTCGAAATTCCATCACCTCTGCTTGCCTTATGGGAACCAAGCTTAGAAATTATGTTAGCAACCAGAGATGGGATTATATATATATATATATATTGATAATAGCCTTTGAATGCCTTTCCAAAAAGAGGTAAGAGGCTAATAGGGTGAGACTAGGAGGGGTCAAAGTGCTCCCCAGAGTTCTTAAAAACAGGAACTACAGAGGAGGACTTCAACAAGTAAAAAAATCAAGGAGGAGTGAGGCAATAGTTATAGAGTTTTGGAGGGACTGGAGTTAGCACAGAGGCAGATTCTTTAGGATGATGACTGAAATTCCATCACCTCTGCTTGCCTTATGGGAACCAAGCTTAGAAATTATGTTAGCAACCAGAGATGGGATTATATATATATATATATATTGATAATAGCCTTTGAATGCCTTTCCAAAAAGAGGTAAGAGGCTAATAGGGTAATAATTAGAGGGGTCAGAGGCTCCCCAGAGTTCTTAAAAACAGGAACTACAGAGGAGGACTTCCAACAAGTAAAAAAATCAAGGAGGAGTGAGGCAATAGTTATAGAGTTTGGAGTGGACTGGAGTTAGCACAGAGGCAGATTCTTTAGGATGATGACTGAAATTCCATCACCTCTGCTTGCCTTATGGGAACCAAGCTTAGAAATTATGTTAGCAACCAGAGATGGGATTATATATATATATATATATATTGATAATAGCCTTTGAATGCCTTTCCAAAAGAGGTAAGAGGCTAATAGGGTGATAATTAGAGGGGTCAGAGGCTCCCCAGAGTTCTTAAAAACAGGAACTACAGAGGAGGACTTCCAACAAGTAAAATCAAGGAGGAGTGAGGCAATAGGGTTATAGAGTTTGGAGTGACTGGAGTTAGCACAGAGGCAGATTCTTTAGGATGATGACTGAAATTCCATCACCTTGCTTGCCTTATGGGAACCAAGCTTAGAAATTATGTTAGCAACCAGAGATGGGATTATATATATATATATATATATATTGATAATAGCCTTAAAATGCCTTTCCAAAAAGAGGTAAGAGGCTAATAGGGTGATAATTAGAGGGGTCAAAGTGCTCCCCAGAGTTCTGTAAAAACAGGAACTACAGAGGAGGACTTCCAACAAGTAAAAAAATCAAGGAGGAGTGAGGCAATAGTTATAGAGTTTGAGTGACTGGAGTTAGCACAGAGGCAGATTCTTTAGGATGATGACTGAAAATTCCATCACCTCTGCTTGCCTTATGGGAACCAAGCTTAGAAATTATGTTAGCAACCAGAGATGGGATTATATATATATATATATATTGATAATAGCCTTTGAATGCCTTTCCAAAAAGAGGTAAGAGGCTAATAGGGTAATAATTAGAGTGGTCAGAGGCTCCCCAGAGTTCTTAAAAACAGGAACTACAGAGGAGGACTTCCAACAAGTAAAAAAATCAAGGAGGAGTGAGGCAATAGTTATAGAGTTTGGAGTGGACTGGAGTTAGCACAGAGGCAGATTCTTTAGGATGATGACTGAAATTCCATCACCTCTGCTTGCCTTATGGGAACCAAGCTTAGAAATTATGTTAGCAACCAGAGATGGGATTATATATATATATATATATTGATAATAGCCTTTGAATGCCTTTCCAAAAAGAGGTAAGAGGCTAATAGGGTAATAATTAGAGGGGTCAGAGGCTCCCCAGAGTTCTTAAAAACAGGAACTACAGAGGAGGACTTCCAACAAGTAAAAAAATCAAGGAGGAGTGAGGCAATAATTATAGAGTTTGGAGTGGACTGGAGTTAGCACAGAGGCAGATTCTTTAGGATGATGACTGAAATTCCATCACCTCTGCTTGCCTTATGGGAACCAAGCTTAGAAATTATGTTAGCAACCAGAGATGGGATTATATATATATATATATATATATTGATAATAGCCTTTGAATGCCTTTCCAAAAAGAGGTAAGAGGCTAATAGGGTGATAATTAGAGGGGTCAAAGTGCTCCCCAGAGTTCTTAAAAACAGGAACTACAGAGGAGGACTTCCAACAAGTAAAAAAATCAAGGAGGAGTGAGGCAATAGTTATAGAGTTTGGAGTGGACTGGAGTTAGCACAGAGGCAGATTCTTTAGGATGATGACTGAAATTCCATCACCTCTGCTTGCCTTATGGGAACCAAGCTTAGAAATTATGTTAGCAACCAGAGATGGGATTATATATATATATATATATTGATAATAGCCTTTGAATGCCTTTCCAAAAAGAGGTAAGAGGCTAATAGGGTAATAATTAGAGGGGTCAGAGGCTCCCCAGAGTTCTTAAAAACAGGAACTACAGAGGAGGACTTCCAACAAGTAAAAAAATCAAGGAGGAGTGAGGCAATAGTTATAGAGTTTGGAGTGGACTGGAGTTAGCACAGAGGCAGATTCTTTAGGATGATGACTGAAATTCCATCACCTCTGCTTGCCTTATGGGAACCAAGCTTAGAAATTATGTTAGCAACCAGAGATGGGATTATATATATATATATATATATTGATAATAGCCTTTGAATGCCTTTCCAAAAAGAGGTAAGAGGCTAATAGGGTGATAATTAGAGGGGTCAGAGGCTCCCCAGAGTTCTTAAAAACAGGAACTACAGAGGAGGACTTCCAACAAGTAAAAAAATCAAGGAGGAGTGAGGCAATAGTTATAGAGTTTGGAGTGGACTGGAGTTAGCACAGAGGCAGATTCTTTAGGATGATGACTGAAATTCCATCACCTCTGCTTGCCTTATGGGAACCAAGCTTAGAAATTATGTTAGCAACCAGAGATGGGATTATATATATATATATATATATTGATAATAGCCTTTGAATGCCTTTCCAAAAAGAGGTAAGAGGCTAATAGGGTGATAATTAGAGGGGTCAAAGTGCTCCCCAGAGTTCTTAAAAACAGGAACTACAGAGGAGGACTTCCAACAAGTAAAAAAATCAAGGAGGAGTGAGGCAATAGTTATAGAGTTTGGAGTGGACTGGAGTTAGCACAGAGGCAGATTCTTTAGGATGATGACTGAAATTCCATCACCTCTGCTTGCCTTATGGGAACCAAGCTTAGAAATTATGTTAGCAACCAGAGATGGGATTATATATATATATATATATTGATAATAGCCTTTGAATGCCTTTCCAAAAAGAGGTAAGAGGCTAATAGGGTAATAATTAGAGTGGTCAGAGGCTCCCCAGAGTTCTTAAAAACAGGAACTACAGAGGAGGACTTCCAACAAGTAAAAAAATCAAGGAGGAGTGAGGCAATAGTTATAGAGTTTGGAGTGGACTGGAGTTAGCACAGAGGCAGATTCTTTAGGATGATGACTGAAATTCCATCACCTCTGCTTGCCTTATGGGAACCAAGCTTAGAAATTATGTTAGCAACCAGAGATGGGATTATATATATATATATATATTGATAATAGCCTTTGAATGCCTTTCCAAAAAGAGGTAAGAGGCTAATAGGGTAATAATTAGAGGGGTCAGAGGCTCCCCAGAGTTCTTAAAAACAGGAACTACAGAGGAGGACTTCCAACAAGTAAAAAAATCAAGGAGGAGTGAGGCAATAGTTATAGAGTTTGGAGTGGACTGGAGTTAGCACAGAGGCAGATTCTTTAGGATGATGACTGAAATTCCATCACCTCTGCTTGCCTTATGGGAACCAAGCTTAGAAATTATGTTAGCAACCAGAGATGGGATTATATATATATATATATATATATTGATAATAGCCTTTGAATGCCTTTCCAAAAAGAGGTAAGAGGCTAATAGGGTGATAATTAGAGGGGTCAAAGTGCTCCCCAGAGTTCTTAAAAACAGGAACTACAGAGGAGGACTTCCAACAAGTAAAAAAATCAAGGAGGAGTGAGGCAATAGTTATAGAGTTTGGAGTGGACTGGAGTTAGCACAGAGGCAGATTCTTTAGGATGATGACTGAAATTCCATCATCTCTGCTTGCCTTATGGGAACCAAGCTTAGAAATTATGTTAGAGACCAGAGATTGTATTATTTATATATTACTGCACTGAACCTCAGTTTTAGTTGGGATATTGGGTGTGGGTACTCCAGACGTGTCTAGTGTGGAGTTGGATGAGAATTTGCAAGCAAAGCATTCAACCTTGTCTGCTGTAGATGTGAGGACTTCGAATTGATTGTATAGAGGAGGGATTGAAGGTTTTCTGTTGTTCAGTACACTCTTGCAGAGTTTCCAGCAACCTTTGGAACTAAGCTTGTGAGATGCTATACATGGCTTCATTCTATCAGCTTAGCCTCATTTAGGGCATACTTACATTTATTATGTGAAGAGAAAAAAAGCTACCTACTGTGATCAGATGTGTTAGTCTGGTAAAGCTAGAAGAAGAAATTCCTGTGGGTGATGGCAAGCATGACAGAACCAATGAGATGAATGAGGTTTAAGTAGAAATTTTCATCATTAATGCTGGCTTTTACCCAGGAGGTGACTTCAGAGATGCAGTCTTGAACAGGGAGACTAAAAACCCAAAAAGGGATATCATAAAGAAACTCATGGGACAAGTGTCAGTCTGCTCATTGATAACAGTAAGATATTCCTTTATAGGGCTTATGGCCTATCATGTTGAATACACAGGTTCTCACTTGATCACCGAAGTTAAGCAATGTTGAGCCTGGTTAGTACATAGATGGGTGACCGCTTAGGAATACCGGGTGCTGTAAGCGTTTAGTGATGGAGGTGCGTGCTTACGGCCATATCACGTTGAATACACCGGTTCTCGCTCGATCACTGAAGTTAAGCAACATTGAGCCTGGTCAGTACTTAGATGGGTGACCGCTTGGGAATACAAGGTGCTGTTAGCGTTTAGTGACAAATGTTCATGCTTACAGCCTATCACATTGAATACACCAGTTCTCGCTCGATCACTGAAGTTAAGCAACGTTGAGCCTGGTCAGTACTTAGATGGGTGACCGCTTGGGAATACCAGGTGCTGTAAGTGTCATAGTGACGGATGTGTGTGCTTACGGCCATATCATGTTGAATACACCGGTTCTCGCTTGATCACAGAAGTTAAGCAACATTGAGCCTGGTCAGTACTTAGATGGGTGACCACTTGGGAATACAAGGTGCTGTTAGCGTTTAGTGATGGATGTGCATGCATACAGCCGTATCACGTTGAATACACAGGTTCTCGCTCGATCACCAAAGTTAAGCAACGTTGAGCCTGGTTAGTACATAGATGGGTGACCGCTTGAGACTACAAGGTGCTGTAAGCGTTTAGTGACGAATGTGCGTGCTTATGGCTTATCACGTTGAATACACGGGTTCTCGCTCGATCAGCGAAGTTAAGCAACGTTGAGCCTGGTTAGTACTTAGATGGGTGACCGCTTGGGGATACCAGATACTGTAAGCGTTTAGTGACGGATGTGCGTGCTTACGGCCATATCACGTTGAATACACCGGTTCTTGCTCGATAACCGAAGTTAAGCAATGTTGAGCCTGGTCAGTACTTAGATGGGTGACTGCTTTGGACTACAAGTTGCTGTAAGCGTTTAGTGGCGGATGTGCGTTGTGGTGCAGTGGATATTGGCTCGGAAAGAGAAATCGGTGAGCCGAGTTCGAATTCCAGTTGAATACCCTGCATTCGCTTAAGCACTCGTACCCTTGGGAAAGGTATTAATCCGTCCCTTCCCTCCAGTTATGGGTTGAATAACAAGGGTAGGACTTGGGGACCCTGCTCTTAAAAACAATTCCCAATGAATCTTGATACTCGAAACGAAAAATGTTGTAAATATAAAATGACCTTACCCCAAATCATTGGTTATAAACTTTTTATGATCCCATAAGGATTGATAGGTCGTTCAACCTTGAAACAAACAAACAAATTCCTTTATAGAAAATGCTCTTCACAATTTACAAAACTGTTGTTCTGAAGACAACACTTTTCAGCAGCTACAAAACTGTCCTTTCCAGGACAATGCTCTTCACGAAATACAAAATTGTCCCTTAACATAATTTTGTACAGCTATTTTTATGTTTAGTACCCTGAACAATTATCTTTTTAGGTCTATTTCTTTAGCAGAAATAGGCTTGGTAATATAGATCTATATATCGCCCGGTTCACAGTCCACCCATGTCTGTTGAACAGGTTAAGAGGCTCATCCCTTGCTCCCTGTTTAGGATGTGGTTTCCGGCTTTCTCTTTTCCAAACTTTTCACTTTGTTTTTATTTTTTTATGTTTTTTTCAATTGGAGTAGATAGATCTACCTATCACCCGGTTCACACTCCACCCATGTCTATTGAACAGGTTCAGAGACTCATCCCTTGTTCCCTGTTTAGAATGTGGTTTCCGGCATTCTCTTTTTCAATCTTCTCACTTTGTTTTTTTTTCAATTGGAGTCGATAGATCTATCTATTGCCCAGTTCACACTCCACCCACGTCTATTGATCAGGTTAAGAGGATCATCCCTTGTTCCCTGTTTAGGATGTGGTTTCCAGCGTTCTCTTTTCCAATCTTTTCACTATTATGTAGCCCCCTGCACATCAGTGGCATTACCGCCTTGCTCGGGCTGATACAATTAAAAAATAAAAAATAAAAAATAAAAATATATATATTTTTTAATCAAGTCTTTGTTTTATTTGTTGTTGTCCTCCTCCATCATTCAATATATGTTTGTGGGCCAATGTAACACCTGTAATACTTTCACTGCATACAATATATTTTCCTCTCTGCAATTTCCCTTTGTTTTTTATGTTTCCTTCTGTCAGTATGTTTGATGCCAATCTCTTGAAGAGGAACTCATTTCATCTTTATGGTCTCACATTTTCCTCTGACATGAAGTGGACACATTATATTAAATCAGTTACTAGGAAAGTCAGTTTACTGTACTATGCCAGACAATTTTTATAGTAAAAATCCATCTTGCATCAAGCTACCATTTGTTGATGCATTTAATATTGCTGCAAGTGGTCTGGTGCTCCTGCTATAGATCTTGAGATTCTTGACATTTATCAGCCCTGAACTGACATCTCTGCTTCAGTCACTTTCCCACCAGTAAAATATAGCTTCCTTGTGTCTTTTCTAAAAAATATTTTCATGTAAATTGTTCTAATGACCTCCAGTGTAGTACTAGATTAACAACAAGGTCTCATCATTTTATTGTTTAAATTGATAATTGTAACAGTAAATTCTATTTTAATAGTTTATTTTCTTACACTTCTCAACTCTAGAACTCTCTTCCAGCTTGCTCCCCTTTAATCTATAATCTCCATAAATTTAAATGCAATATCAATTGCTGTCTTCTGTTTTTCTAAATTCTTTTCTTTTATTGTCCTTTCTTCTAAATAACATTTTGTCTTTTTTTGTAACCCCATGCATTTAGTGGCATTATCATCTTGCTTGAGTTACTTTTGTCTATATTGGAAGTACACTTTTTTTTCTTGATGATGAGGTAAATGCAAGAATAGCAAAGGCCTGCAGTTCCTATAGAAAGCTGGACAGTAGACTCTGGTCACTTTAGACATCTCCATAATGACAAAGTTGATGGTGTACAAAAGTTGTGTATTGACTACCTTACTGGACAACTTATTACAAAAGGCATATCAAGCACTTAGAATGCTTTCATCAAAAATATCTTCACTCAGTATTTTGGCATATATATGTTCCAAATATGGTTGTCCTTCAAAAGTCAGGTTTGTCTCGCAATGAATCTATGATCATGCAGCACATGCTCAGGTTGAGGAAAAAAAAAAGAAAGAAAAGAAAGAATATATATATATATATATATATATATATATATATAAGGTATATTATATTTATGGGTTAAAGTGCTCAATATGAGGTAAAGAAAGTATGAAAATATTTAAGTAGACATTGAAATCAACATTCAAAAACAACATGCTGTTATATATATATATATATATATATATACATTTAAATACAACTTCCAACACAGCTTTATTACATTGCATAAACAAAGAGCTCAACATATAAACAACAGAACCTCCTCGCAATTAAGAAACCTTGTGCACAACTCTGCTTACATTAAGAAATCCTTTTACCTGAACTTATCTAAAAAAATCAGTTATTCTCTCTATCTAACACTTTCTCCTTTCCAATACTTTCAAGTAAAAAAAAACACTCAATTTCCTGTACCAAACAAAGCTGACACTGTATATTTTTGAAAAACCAAAAACTCAATAAACTAATTGCTGAGGACCCAATTTTACAACACATACTTCACCTGAATAACTACTTAATACAACAGATTCCACGAAGATCTCATTATGTACACTACACCCATAACACCTCTGCTGATAATCACATCGCAAACCTATCTAAATATACTCTCACCCAAGGAGAAACCTCTTTATTAAATAAAGGATTATCATTCTGCCCCTCACAACCACTAAACCCTCTAAACCTGTGCTACGATATGGAAAAATACCTTCGTAGACTGAGACTAAAAGAATATTTCTCAGACAACAAATCTACTTCTACTGACAACAGCGCTAACCAATCATGCTCCAAAATTCCTCTTATGAAAAATAATACCCTATGGACTCCACTAAGCGGACGTAACCAACACTTGGATCAATATGCCAACAAAGCCAGACAACACATGGATAACTTCTTAAAAAACAAGGGACACCAAACAAAAAAAGACACAACTTATCCAAAATAGAACACCAAGCCATCTATACACTTAAAAACAACCAAGACATAATTATCGTACCAGCTGATAGGGGCAGAGCTATAACCATCTTAGACACTAACAACTATATTAAAGAAGCAGAATCACAACTTCAAAATAACAGATTCTATGTACCCTTACCTCTAGATCTGACTAGCACTTACAAAACAGAATTATCACTTCTCATTCAGAACCTGAACCACAACATAAAAAATAAAATAAAATCTTTTATTCCTGAGAACTCCAAAACAGTAACATCTACATTATCCCAAAACTACATAAACTCCCCAAAATCATTTCAGAAAAACACCCTAATACCTCTTCATCCAACCAACATCATACTAAACAATCAAATAATGAAGAGATCTATAAAATTTCAAAAGCCCTTAAAATCACACCACCTGGCAGACCCATAATATCAGGCATTGGTACCCTCACAGAACTTATATGTGGGTACATAGGCAATATCCTAAAACCTTTATTCCCTGACATACCTAGTTATATTAGAGACACTACTGACTTTCTCAACAAATTACAAAACATTAACTTAGTCCACGATGATAATATCCTATTAACAATGGATATATGTCTCTGTACACGAACATTCCACATGTTGAAGGAGTATCAGCTTGCCATGAGTTACTTAGTAAAAGCAAATTACCTAACAACCAAATTACAGATATATGCCAATTAATAAATTTCATTTTAACACATAATAATTTTAAATTCAACAACAAACACTATTTACAGATTAGTGGCACAGCAATGGGCACGAAAATGGCACCTAGTTATGCCAATATCTTTATGCACATTCTAGAAAGAAAGATACTAGACAATTCAGAATATAAACCATCACATTATTTTAGATACATTGATGACATTTTCTTTTTATGGACTCATGGATTAGAAAAATTAAAAAACTTTTTTACTTTCTGCAACAACTTCCACAATACAATTAAATTTACCATGGAGTACTCATGCACATCCGTCCCTTTCTTAGACGTCATGATAAAATTAAACAAACATACACTTTCCACCAGTCTATACAACAAACCAACATAAATTCCTACACTTTAACAGTTGTCATCCCCTTAAATTAAAAAAATCTATCGTATACAGCTCATTTCTAAGAATCAAACGCATATGCTCAGACCATCCAGATTTTCTATACAACATTAACAACCTAACAAAGCAATTTCTAAAATGTAAATACCCAATAAAAATAATAAAAGAAGCACTAAATAAAACCATCCACATAAATTGTAACACACTTCTCACACACAAAAAAAAACAACAACCGAATTCCCATGGTTTTTAACCACAATCAATCATCCCACACACTTATTAAAAATTTAAAAAATGATTACGAGAACCTCCAATCAAACAAAAAAATCAAATACATTTTCGATAAACCACCCATAAATGCAATGAAACAAACACCCAACCTATCAGCTATCCTTACTTCTACCAAATATCTAAGAAATACAAACCTATCAGGGAATTTCAAATGTTAGAAATCTCGTTTAATTTGTAAACACTTAGTAAACGACACAGTATTTTCTCTACCCAACACCAACATCAAATTGCACCCACCACACCTCACCTGTGACAGCCAAAACATTATATATTTTCTCTTCTGTTCAATATGTCCAAATAGTGGATATATTGGTGAATCTGGAAATAGCTTCAGATTCTGTTTCAATAATCATAAACTTAGCATATGCCAGAACAGCCAATATTCCCTTATAGCCCAACACTTTAATCAACCGGGACACACATTAGAAAACTGTAAATGTTTACTAATAGACTCCGATTTTAGTTCTACACACTCACGCAGAAAGAAAGAAAAATACTGGATTTTAAAATTAAATACACACAGGCTAGGGTTAAATAGGGACTTAGGTGTTTTGAATCTTTATAAATATTTCAATAGCTAAACATTTTTTAGATATACTTAAAATTTTTTTCTCTAAAACAAAATTTATAAGTATTATTAAAGATCAGTTTAAGTTTACAAATATTTTTAAAAAAATCTGTTGCTTTCTGCGTCACGTGATGTAAACAATCTCTCCACGAACGATCTCGTGAAATACGTTTCTAATTTAAATTTTAAAATCATTTGTTTCTGTTGAAAGGCCGAGGATGGTCTGAAATATCAAATATAATAATAGAAATAAATAAATACTGTCAAAAAAATACATTTTTAAACTTACAACTTTTTAGTAGTTTTTCCTATACATATTGTTAAGACAGTATACGTGGATCATCACTATGTTATATATAAATACATACATATATATATATATATATATATATATATATATATATATAGTCATCTGCAGACAGATCTGTTTTGCTGTATCACAGTTCATCAGTATGGTTAGAGAGCCGATTGCTTTTTACACAAGATTGAAACCCGACCAAATTGGCGTCAGTTGGCAATTCTACCTTTGAGCTATGGGCGGTCGGTAGACGAAGGCATTATCATTATACACACACCCAATAGCTGAGAATGTTTTAATTCATTGCTGAAGAAATGATGTGTAGATGCTAGAGTAGCTACTGTTTTTCAAAGTCTACCATTCTTCCAGAGTGAGGGTGTGAGAGTGTAAATAGTTAATTAGCATCATTAATTGCTAAATATATATATATGTGTGTGTATGCATATAATAATCAAACCTATACAAGATATATAGATATATATATATATATATATATATATATATATATATTCAGATACTTTAATCCAAGCGGAAAAAGCAGGAAGGTAAATTCCAAAAACCCGATCCTAATTAATATTAAAATTTTCTTTTAATATTAAAAAATTGATACAGGAAGAGAGCTCCATGTAATAAAATATTACAGAGCAAATATATATATATATATATATATATATATATATATATATATATATATATATATATTAAATCCCCACAGGGGATAACACATCACCTCAGCAACAAAAAAATCCTTTTTGAAACTGATTTTTTTTTCCAGTTTCGAAAAGGATTTTTTTGTTGCTGAGGTGATGTGTTATCCCCTGTGGGAATTTCATATTGAAATGGTCATTCAGCATCCTTGAATTAATCCTAGTTATATATATATATATATATATATATATATATATATGTATGTATATAAAACATAAAACACTTGATATGTAACCCAGGTAAATTCCAATAGAGAACTCAATGTTAAATTCATTTATTTAATTTAACAGAGTAATATAATTTATAAAAGATTTTAGAGTATTAAAATGGGTAATTTTGCATTTTGAGGTTATTATCATGGCTCATCAGACCCAAATGGTACTAAGTTTGTCCTCAAAATATCCACCCAAAAAAAGTTCCTTTTCTTTTATTTAATTTTACATAGACGCTCACATGTCCATATTAGAACAGACATTTGTAACGGTTATTTACAAAGATTTCTCGCTAAAAAGAACCCCAAAGAAAGTGGAAAGTGAGGATAAAGAAAAAATAAATGATTGATTAATGCAAAGAAAAGAAAAAGTTGAAAAAGAAAAAAGAGAAAAAAGAGAAAAAAGAAAAAAAAGGGAAACATAAAAAACAGAATGGAAAGCAAGAAGAGAAAAAGGAAAGGACAAAGAGATACAATAACAGGAAATAATGTATCATGAGAAATAAATGTTGGCACCATTTCTCATAATAGCGTTTCAAACCACCAAACTGTTCTCTTAGAAAAACATGGAAAAATTTAAGTATGAAATTTAATTTCAAATATACCGGGATATATTTATAGTCTAAAAAAAAAAAATTGTACATCATAATTTTAATACAATTTGAAAAAATAACTACTATTACTATTATTTTAAAAATGAATGCTAATTTGAAAATATTGTTAAAACAATTGAAAATACTAAAATTAAAAATATAAATATATAAACAGAAAAAATTTGATAAACTTAACAGAAGGGGGAAATACACAAAAAGAAGGAAAGAAAGAAGGAGAAATCACTATGGATTTTAAAATAATTAAAAAAATAAAAAAATGCTAGATCGAAACCGACGTATATAATTAATTCTTAGAAACGTTACCAGGGATTTTTACCCTTAAATTGAAATATACCGACTATAGGGAATATTTATGGTGAAAAATAAATCATATATCCCAACATAAATTACATTATAACCGCTAGTAGTAATTTATTCTAACTATAGTTAAAATAATAACTCCCAATAAGAAAATATAATTATTAAAATACAATCTTAAAGATTATCTAAAATACTAGCAATACTAATAATAGATAATAATAATAATATAAAAATTATAATAATGACAAATAAAACAATAAAGAGATAACAAATACATATATACCTACATATATACACATACACACATATATATATGTGTATTTACATACATATGCATTTATATATACACTAGCAGTATAGCCCGTCATTGAATGGTTGTAATGAAAGCTTTAAAACTAATCCATGGTCCTGAATCACAGACACTTTGGACGTTGGCACGAAAGACTAAAAAGCAATAGTTGTTTCCAGTTAAAGTAAAACCGTAGACTGAAAGAAAAATGAATGGATGTAAGTCAAATTTTGATTTCCTGGTATTGATATCAAATAAGTTTTTTTCATCGTAAACTGAATTTTGAAGGCTAAATAAGTCCTCTGAGTAAATGGTATCATGGCTGAGACTAAGAACTACAATTATACCTACTTAGAGCCAAACCTGAAGCAAAAACTAAAATAAAAGGGCTGAAAAAATACAGACATACAGGCAGATAAACAGATGCACACACACAAACATCTTGCCTTTTATATATATATATTATCGATTTTCTGCAGTATTGTAAGAACTGCAACCTTGAAACTTCTGAATATCGTTTCTTATGTCTTTGTCTATGAATGTATCAAATTTGATTAAAATCAGACCACTCCTTCTATAACTCGATTTTTTCAATTGATTTTCAATATTTATCAGGGGTACCTCGACACAAAACCTAGCTAAGAACACTCGCAGATGCTTATAGTCAGTCAGTCAGTTAAGTGCCATACATGATACACGCTTGGGTGATCATGTCTCGAAAGAAACATGACTGACTGGGCAGAAGATTATCCCGCAGTAGGTTGCCATTGCTTTCTACAGTAGACTGGTTGCTGACCAAGGCTATAGAACCCAATCTGTCCTGTTATTTAACCCATAACTGGAAGGAAAAGACAGATTAATACCTTTTCCAAGGGTATTTGCATGTAAGTGAATACAGTGAATTCAGCTGGAATTCGAACTTGGCTCCCAGATTTCTCATTCCGAGCCGATATCCAATGCACCACAACGCACATCCCTTATGCTTATAGTACAACTGTGTAAATTTTCAAGAAAATTGGTTCAGCCATTTCGGAGTATATAGGTAATGGACACACACACACACACACACACACACACACACACACACACACACACACACACACACACACACAAAGTTCCATTTATAAATAAGTTTAGATGTATGTATCAAACAAAATTTCTCTCAGACGTAATGATAAATATAACAAAAGTAATAAAAATACTACTACTACTACTACTAATATACATTCTATTACAAAAGAAGACAAAAGAAATTACAAAATTACCTATAAATATAATAATTATAAACAAATAAAAATACAAAATAAATAAAAATATCATAAGCTTTAGTTGTAAACTAATATTAACCTGACGTGGAAAAATTAGCAGTAATATGATATTAACATACATGTCAAATTTAACATAGAAATTTAATTTAAAATATAATGGGATATATCTACAGTACAAAACCAAATTGTGCAACATAATTTCAATACAATTTGAAAAATTAACTACTCTTACTAATATCCCAAAAATATCCTATTAATTTTTTAAAATTTCGTTAAAATAATTAAAAATAATATATATATAAAATAATATACAGTCATCCGTAGACAGATCTGTTTTGCTGTATCACAGCTCATCAGTACGGTTAGACATCCAATTGCTTTTTATCCAGGATTGAAACCAGACTGAACTGGCATCAGTCAGCGATTCTACATCTGATCTATAGGCGCTTGGTAGAAGGAGGCAGACTTTTTTACATATATATATAAAATAATGTATATATATGTATTGTATAGATTTTATTATTACAGAAACACACACACACACACATTGTATAGATCTTATTATTATGTTTACACACACACACACACACACACACACACACACACACACACACACACACACACACATTGTATAGGTCTTATTATTATGTTCGCACATACACATATATTTACTCACATATAATAATAGTAGTTATCTAGCAATTAGCATCATTGATTAATCAATAAACCTGTTTTGAACAAATTTAATGAGATATATGGATTACTACAATTTTAATAACATACTGTTTTGATAAATATTATATCGAGAGAGAATAATACTGAAAACACTAAAAGAAAGAAAAAAATGGATGAAAAAAAGAAAAACAATACAGAAGACTATAACATGAATGTTAGCATTAATTACCTAAAATTAATTATCCAGAATTAATAACCTAGAATTAATTACCTAAAATATTTGGGCAGAAGATTTATTATAATGAAAAGAAAGACAGTGAGAAAAAAATGGAAGAAATGAAGAAAGAAAGAAGAAAGAAAAAAAGAAAAATAAAAGAAAGAAAGAAAACAAGCAAGAAAGAAAGATAAAAAGAAAAAAATTTAAAAAAGCTAGAAACAAAAAAAAAAATAAAAACTAAGAAAAAGAAATGTAAAAATAAAAAAATAAAGCCTTAAAAGGAGACAAAGAAGGAAAAATCAACAAGGAATAATAGAAAAACTAAAAGAACAGAGAAAGTAAAAAAAAAGAAATGGAAAAAGGGAAAAATCAAAAACTTTTAGAATTAAAGGAAAAAATAAAACAAGAAACTGAAAAACATTAATAAAAAAAAACAAGAAAAGAAAGAAAGACATAAAAAATGATTAACAAGACCCAACTTGAAAATAAATAAAAAATAAAATGATTTTAAAAAATGCTAAAATAAAGTAAAAAAGAAAGGGCAGAGGAAATGAAAGTTTGAAAAAAAAATCAAAAAGAAAAAGAAAAGAAAAAGTTAAAAAACAAAAATTAGAGAGATTAAAAATCCTAAAATAAAAAAATAAAAAAAAGAATGAATGAAAAAGAGATAAAAAATAGAGAGAGAAAAACTAAAAAAAAGAAAAAGACCAAAAAATAAGAGAGAGGAAAAAAGTAAAAAAGAACTTGTTGCAAGTGGTGTATTGTTCAGCAAAGAGATACTAAATGATGGAAGACAATAACAAAAAACAAAAATTTATTGCCAAGTATATTTTTGCTAAAGAAAAATACATAAACAAAAATAATTGTACAGTGCACTAGGCCAAAAATCAAAATAACTCTGCAAATTCATGTAGAGGGTAAGAATAGTGTTGTCCTGAGAAAGACAGTTTTGGTAGTTGCTAAAAGTGTTGTCTTCAGAAGCACAATTTTTTGGTCGCTGAAAAGATTTGTCCTTAAAACGACACTTTTGATAGGCACTAAAGTGCATTGTCCTGAGAAGGACAATTTTGGTAGTTTCTGGAGAGCATTGTTTCAAGAAGGACAGTTTTGTGGGTCGGTTGAAGAGCACTGTGCTGAAAAAAAAACAGTTTTGATAGTCACTGAAGAGCATTGTCTTGAGAAAGACAATTTTGGTAGTTAGAAAGTGTTGTCTTCAAAAGCACAGTTTTATGGACAGTTTATATTGAAGAGTGGGAGAGCTGGTTAATGTTTCTTGGATTCGGCCTTGTGTCAGACATAACTGAACCCCTTACAGCTTACAAGTTTTAGATGCAGAATTATCATCAGAAAGTTGGTTGTCAGTTGGAATGTGTGGATTAGTGTAGAAGAGTGGAATAATAAAATATACATTTTGAATGTTAAAATAGAAATTTATTGAAAGAAGGAATAACAAGAATTCGTGGAAATGTTTATAGTAGTAATTGTTGAAAGAGATAAGGAGAAAGAGAATGAGGACAATGTCCGGGGTCGGTTGAAGTTACATTTTAGATGTCTGTCTCTCTTTCGCTGCTCCCATCTCTGCTGAGTCTCTGAAGCTGAGGTCATTTATATGTCCTTTTGAATTTTGCTAAGTCCTTTCAAGTCTTACAAGTCGCTCCTATTGGTCTAAAATCATTTCAACATCTAATTGTGAAATCTTGAGCACATGGTCAATCCTTTTTCTATTTGGGAAAACCAGGTCACTGTGAACTTTTGTAAAGTGAAGGAGAGAGTTGATTTAATTAATTTCTTATCCACTACAATATCATTGGCAATGATGGGTATATCAGGAATTTTAAAAAATTTAGCTGATGGTCTACTGTAAATGGCTGGAGCAGTGGCCAATGGCAAGATAAAGATGATGAAGGCTGTCTAGCTGGAAATGCTGCTGATGGATGAAACTGTGAGCTGGCTGTTGGCTTCTGCTGCTGGAACAGATACTGTACTTTGATTCTAGTCATTTGTTCCATGGAACATTTTGGTATTTACCATTGTCTTTCCACTAAGATGGGATGTGACAGAATGTCGGGTTAATATAGGGAACCTGAGCATATATACTCAGGCCAAGTACATAAATTCCCTGCAACTGTTGGTTGTTCTACCCATGGTAGTCACTATCAATCTCTGCATGGAGGGGTGCAACCTTGGGAAGCTGCTCCCTTGGACTGGGCTCCTTGCAGTTTTTATTTCCTCAGTTGCACCTCTGTTATCAGAGAGAGACAGAGCAAAATTCTCGATTTTTGTTGCTTTAGAGGCCATGTTATAGTCTTTTTTATCCATTCATTCACTCTTCATAATGTTATATTGTATATTTTTTATTCTATTTTATAATTTCTTTTTTATTGATTAAAATACAATTTTTATTTACTTATTTTCGCTATTCTTTAAGCTGATTTATATTCATTGCTTCTTTTTAAAAAATAGTCTCATTTTGTGAGCTTGCAATATTAGAAATATTTACCAGCTTGTATTTGGTTGCCAATTTCTTTTACAACAACACTTGTCAAGCCTTTTATTTCAGGTGTTTTTAAAAAAGGTGGGACTGCCGACAGAATAGTACAAACTAAAAGAAAGAAACTAAAAGAAGGAAAAAAAAAAGAATCTTAAAAGAAATGGAAAGTAAAAAAAGAAAGATTGTAAAATATATTTTCAATGTGTATAAGCGATAATTTTTGAACATTTCAAATTTTAAATAAATGAGACAAATAATTGATCAGTCATCAATTAGTTCAGGAATTTGATCATGATGTTCCTGATTTAACATTTCACTAATTGAATTCGAAATTGACGACAATGATTCAAGGGACTTAAGCCAACAAAACTGGTAATTATTTCCCTTGTATTAAAACTGGGTGTGTGAAATAGAGCAAAATATATTTCTTTTGATAGAAATTAATTTCATCATTTATATGTTTTTGAAGAAAAATTTTTCTAGGATAATAGGATCATTGATTTTTAACTTATAATTTTATAAAGATATTGACACAATTTTATAAAAGATATTATTTAAGAGCATAAATAATAAATGTATTAGTTACACTGTGTTTTATAAACCCTACAAATAAGTCACTGTTGTTTTAATTTCTAGAAGATGAATGATATTATCATAGCTTATGAATTGTACTATTTATAGAACACACAATAACAAAAACCAACTGATGAAAGTTTAACAAAAAAAAAGAAGAGAATTAAAGAAATAAAACAAATAATGTAAGGCTAATAAAAAATACTTGGTAAAATTAATAAATAAATAGAATGATTGGTGAAGTTTCCCAGAATGTTTATGTAGGACCATATACTTTAATATGCATGTAAAATTATCAATAAAAATATTATTTTTGTTATCAATAGCAATTATGAGGCAGAATCAATAAATCCATAGCCTAACATGCGATTAATTGCTGATTATTGATTTGTGTGTACCTCCCCTCAGCCAATGAGATAGTAGAAAGAGGCTGTCTAACAAAAAGCTGTGTTCAATAATGGAGGTAGTTTATTGGTAAAATGTCACACCAAAAGTTGATGTATTACACCTACTAATATGATACATCACTACCAAGTCCAGTTGATGGGCACTGATGCAGTGACCCTGTCTGAACAAGATGAGAGGTAAGCATTGTACAACTTGGAAAAATGTGAATAAAAGCCCCACAGAGATGGGACATGACACAAAATCAAATAAGATATGTCACTGGAATCAATATAATATTCTAACTGATGGAATATTGTACCACAAGAAGGATGTTGATTCTGGCACATTGGCAAGTGAGACAAGCAGTGTTTCTTGAGCAAGTTAAAGGTTAATCACCATTACAGGTGCATTCAGTTTATCCTCAGAATCAGACAACTCAGTGCCTGATGATACTTCTGGAAATGTCATGTTTGGAGAAGAGGCACAAAGAAGAAACACAAGACTCAAGAGGCCTGCTCTGGGTAGTCACTTGTGTGATACTGAGATCAGTGGGGAGTATGTTAATGAAGGAGAAAACCAAATCTTATGTTGAAAAAGAATTTGCATTTTTTGTGCTGTTTGTTAAAAAATAGAATCAAAATCAAGATTAGCTACTTATGGCCTGGAAATTTGGTAATTGTTTGTGCTTCCTTACTAGTCTTAACCAATCACAACCTTCCTTTTCTACCCTGATAAAAAAATGCTAATTAGTACGGCAGCATCATTCAGAATATTTCATGGATGAAGAAGGAAGTTGTGTTGTGTGTCATAGATATAGAATTCTTGCCCCTTTTGAGTTATGTTCTTGGTATTTTTGACTTGGTGTTTGAGAGACTGATTGATGACTTTTGGAATTATGATGCTGCATTTCTAATTTTGGATATGAGCTACTATTACTATTTTCCCACAATAATTTAGAATATCTAATCTAATATATAGTTATTATTTATCATTGAATTAAGTGCACTGACAGCTAAAGATATTGTGTTGAAAAATAAATATTTATTGTATAAAATAAATGCATTTATTGTGATGCTATCTATCTATCTATCTATCTATCTATCTATCTATCTATCTATCTATCTATCTATCTCATTCTGTTCATATCTATCTATATATCTATCTCAGTCTGTTCATATCTATCTATCTCAGTCTGTTCATATCTATCTATCTATCTATCTATCTATCTATCTATCTATCTATATATTCTAAGCTGTTAATATCTATCTATCTATCTATCTATCTATCTATCTATCTATCTATCACTGTCTGTTTATATCTATCTATCTATCTATCTATCTATCTATCTATCTATCTATCTATTCTAAGCTGTTAATATCTATCTATCTATCTATCTATCTATCTATCTATCTATCTATCTATCTATCTATCTATCACAGTCTGTTTATATCTATCTATCTATCTATCTATCTATCTATCTATCTATCTATCTATTCTAAGCTGTTAATATCTATCTATCTATCTATCTATCTATCTATCTATCTATCTATCTATCTATCTATCTATCTAGTCTGTTCCTATCTATCTATCTATCTATCTATCTATCTATCTGTCTATCTATCTATCTATCTATCTATCTATCTATCTATCTATCTATCTATCTATCTATCTATCACAGTCTGTTCATGTCTATCTACATATCTAAACATTATCATCGATTGCAGTTACATGATTGTCTTCATTCTTAATTTGAATAAACTATTTGTATTTAAATTTTTTGAACACTGGCAGTCACAGTGAATGAATGTCTTCAAAAAAGGTGATGTGTTTTTTAAGAAAAAATAAAAGTAATGATTCTTTATCCATTCATTCACTCTTTACTGTGTTATATCGTATATTTATTATTTTATTTTATAATTTAATTTTTATTAATTAAAATACAATTTTTATTTACTTATTATGGTCACTATTCTTTAAGTTGATTTATATTCATTGCTTCTCTTTAAAAAATAGTCTCATTTTGTGAGCCTGTATTATTAGAAATATTTATCACCTTATATTTGGTTGCCAACTTATATCTATATATATATATGTATATATATGTATATAGTCATCTGCAGAGAGATCTGTTTTGCAGTATCACAGTTCATCAGTACAGTTAGACTCTGATTGCTTTTTAACCCAGGATTGAAACCCGACGGAATTGATGTCAGTCGGCGATTCTACATCTGAGCTATGGGTGCTCGGTAGAAGGAGGCAGACTTTTTAGCATGTATATTGTCATTATACACAAATGACTGAGATTTTTTTTACATATTTATGCTTTAATGTCTCTTTTTATTTTTAAAGATAAGGATGTATTTTCAAATTTGTAGGAGAGGCATTTTGAATCCTAATGTTTCTTCTGTAGTGTTTATTTTAATTTTCTATTCTGTATAATGAATTATTTTCTAATATTTAATGTTTAAATAATTTTTTTAACAGAACAACAACAATAATAATATCATGATCAAAGACCACAAGAACAGAAGGGGCTTTCTTATTGGCATAGCAGTTCTTGCAGATTATAATGTATTTTTGAAGATCTTCAAAAATTTATCAAAATACAAGGATCTTGAAATAGAAATCATAAAAATGTGGTACATGAAAACATCAATAATTATAGTTGTAGTTAAAGCACTTGGATTGATTAGAGAAGGTTCTGGTAGACTAATTGAAGGAATCCTTAATAGCCCATACTTTAAAGAAATACAAAAAATTGTTTTCACAAGCACAGCTCACCTTTTATGAGGGGTTCTATTTATGTAAAATGTGTGTGAGTATTTTAGGTTGTTTTGTTTTTATCATTTGCAAAAATGTTCAGTTGAAAATATCATGATGCCATTTCTGAGCTTAAATTTCTGCTTAGGACCTAAAAAGAAATGAGTATGCAAAAGGAAATGAGTATGCAAAAGGAAATGAGTATGCAACAGAGATCAAAGGAAATAGTGGGGTACACAAGGACATCAATAATTTCAGTTGTAGTTGGAGCTCTTAGATTGATTAGAAATTGTGTTCACAAGTACATCTCACACATTACATAAAGCTTTATCTATGTAAAATGTGTGAGATGTAAGATTTTTATTTTTTTACTAAAATGATCAGTGGAAGATGTCATGAAGCCATTTCTGATGTTAAGTCTCCAGTTGGGACCCAGAAAGAAATCTTTTTACAACAGAAACTCAAGGAAATAATAATAATAATAATAATTGCTTTGTTATATTTATTTATTCACCCATCTGTATATTCAGTTAGTTTTTCATTAAACTCGTTGAAAATAGTGTTAGCAAAAAAAAAAAAAATCTAGATTGATTGTTATATTTAATGATTATCCATTTACAATGCACAGTAGCAAAAAAATATAACCATAGTTCATCATATCTAGTACTGAATTATATGAGCAAATCTTTGGCTCCAACATTCACCAATGGAGAGTTCTACTGGGATGTTGTAATTACAGTAAGTTTTGGCTTCATACTAATTCTATATAAGGGACTGAACTACAGGCACTATATCTAAGGTGATGATTACATGGAATTGTGAAGCAGAAAACATCTTCAACTGATGTCAATGACCATGACATGTAATCAATGTACACATGTCCATGATCAACATAAACCTTCAGGTCTATTTCCTCAAGACCTGCTATGCTTTAATGAATACCTGTCAAAATTTCAACCCAGACATTGGCATGTAAATGTGCTATATGAAAGGAGCTGGACAGGTGTTAAGTTGCACAACAACCTTATGACTGCACCTAACCATTGGACTGCTGGGTAGAATAAATTATTTGATTACTTATATTTATAAGAGTTGAATGTTCAACACACTATAATTTCAACTCCAAAGCAGTGATAGTTTATCAGTTATGCTAGTCCTACTTCTTGAACATATACAATCCCTTTCCCTCTAATCTTAAATGCATTCCCTACAGTCAAATCAATTGCAATGTATTTATGCAATATATATAACTCTATACTATCAGTTATATTTACATTCATTCCTAACCACTGACAATATTCTTTCTGCTTTTCAATGTATTTCTATAGTAAATCTTTTGCAATGAATTTGCATCATACTTGTAATATCCCTATTCTATTAATATTTTATCAATAATACTTGCATTCATTTCGAATCACTGAAAATGCCTTTCTCCTTCATTTTGAATGCATAATATATTTTGCATTTTGATAGTAAAATAATTTTCATTGCATAGTACATATCTTTCATCTTATAGTAAAATTATTTTCTAAGTGTTTAACATTTCCCTTCTAAATATAACCCATTAAGAAGAAGAAGAGGTTTTACACACACACACACACACACACACACACACACACACACACACACACACACACAGATTTCATTAAAAATGACTGACAGGGTATTATCATTAAGTTTTTTATATAATTTTTATGTGTTCATAAAGTTTTTTCTTTTCAGAACTCAAATTATAAATGAATTGTTCAAAGGTTTTGTGCTTTCGGCTACACTTTTTGCCATTATCAAGAATTAATTTTGTTTTACTTGTAAATAAATGTGTGTAAAGTTTATGCATATAGAGTCTTGTGTATGCATTTCTGGATGTTCTTGTTGGTTCTAGTCAAAAGATTTTCACAACTTCAGTATATAAAAACCTACGAGTAAAAATTCTTGTCACCTTAATTTTATTAGTCAATGTCCTCTTCGATACAAAATTGCTGTTATTAAAAATTTCCTTAAAAGAGGGTATGAGAATTCATCTTCCAAAACGCTTTTCTTCAAAGAGCTATACAATTTGAAACAAACACTTATCAACAAAAGCTTTCCAAATTATTTACATGATTACTGTTAAAGAATATAAACAACAACCAGTTGTAAGTATAGTGAACAGGATATTTATTTGACTGAATGCTGTGTGAGACTGGTCTCTAAGAGAATGTCATCCAGAATGCCCCTTGTGGCCTCCCCTCTTCCTCATGTTCCCCTCGTGGCCCCTCTCAGTTTCAAGGGAAGACAACCGGTCTTCCAAACATGTGGGATAGACTGTGTTAGATGTTAACACTTCCCCCCTTTTCTTTCTTGTGCTGAGGATATATTTTTTTGTTTTTGGTAGGAGCATCCTGATGCTATCTGTTGAAAAAAAAAACAAAGAAAAAGATTAACAAAATTATATGCCTGGAAACTCAGAAATTAAATAGAGGATCCTTTGGGTTCAGTTGTGAATCCAAGAATTTTGAAGGAAGGAACTCCCTTTTTAATTAAGGCATCTGCAATTTGTTTTTCAGTAGGTATCCATGAGATATCTGCAATTTCTCCTCTGTCAACCATTTCTCTGAGGATAGCCATCTCAATTCGAAGTCTTTTATCAAGAATTTGTGTAGTGGAATGCACTGCATCATACAAACAGGAATTGTCTGTTTTGCATGTTATTTTTATTTTGGTTGGATGGTCTTCCAGCTGCAACAAATCTAATATTAATTTTCTGTAATATAAGCAGGCCTCAGTCAGATCAATCATGGCCAGGGTTTCTGCATCGAGAGTGCTCTTAACAATTCTTTTTATTTGTTTGGATTGCCAGGCTATGAGCATGTATTGGTTATTGTCACCCACCAAAAAAATTATATAGCCCCCTTGTGATCCACCATCAGTCAGGTTAGCAAAGGATGCATCACTAAATCCTATAATTTGCAGAAGATTAGGGTTACCTAGGTCTGGAATGTGAATTTGTGATTTCTCTTTTTTCACCTTTTTTACAGTTCGATTGATTTGTTTTATGCAGTCAACATTTTCTTGTTTGAGTATCGAACTTAGTGTGCTGACGTCAAAGCTGAGGTCAGGTCTTGTTTAGGTGGCCAGCCAATTAAGCTGGCCTATTAACTGTCTAACCTCGGTGATCTCAGTTGGTGATATCTTATCTTCCAGTTTTTTGCCATTCTACAGGGGGATATGTCCAAGTTTCTTTACATATTCATCCTGCCTAATCCTGATGTTTTTATCTGATTGTTTTATTTTTAGTCCAATGTATTGGAACTTAGTAACTTCTTCTGATTTAACTTTAAAGAGAGTGCAAAGATTGTTAATGACTTGTTTTTCAAAGGCCTCTGATCCAGCAAAACAGAAATTGTCAACATGGGTAGCAATTATACCATTTAGCTTGTTCTTAAAGTGCCATGTGAAGATGGCTTGGTCATACTTTGAAGGTATGGCCCCTAGATTGATCAGTTCCTCCCTAAGTGTTAAGTACCAGGATTGAGAGGCACCTCTTAGACCATAAACACATTTGGATAATTTCCAGATGTAACCAGCAGGCACATTGGCTTCCTTAGGGGGAAGAAGAAAGATTGGATGATCTAACTGCTTGCTCTGTAAAAATGCAGTTTTGATGTCCATGGACCTGCATATCCAGCCAAATGATGCCATGATTCCTAAGATCATTCATAGGCTTTCTTTAGAACATGTTGGGGAATCATTTGTAACACTGCAGGCGTCCTTATCTTGGAAGCCTTTTGCAACAAGCCTGGCCTTGGAAATTTGTTTGCCATTGATTTCCTTGTTTGTGTAGACCCACCTTGTGCATATTTTTGGTTGGCCCTGGTCTAGCACTTGTGTGTAGACTTGATGTTCAGCCCAACTTTGGAGTTCTCTCTTCCTTGCTTGGTCAAAATTGTCATTAGAGGAGACAGCCATCTCATCTACTTCATTAGTTGGGTTTTTGGCTTCATTGGTTGGGTTTTGGATTTCTTTATTTGTTTCCCATTCCAAGACACCATGCTCAAAATCCAGTCAGAATGGATCCCCTTCCTCCATGGCAACATTCATCAAATATTTATTTTTTCAAGTGGCTTTTCCAGCTCTACTGATCACATTTAAGTTCCTCCATTCCTGGTCTTCATCATTTGTCAATTTGCATTTTATGATTTGGCCTGGTTTGGGCAGTTGAACAGATTTTATGGCCATTTTTGATGGTTTGTCACTGGTATCAGCTTGAGTCTGCTCAGGATGATCATCTGTGTCACTCTCACTATATACTGGGACAAGCCCTTTTGTGACTTCATTATACTGGTCTGTGGCTTTGTTATGTCATTTGTTTCATGGTCTTTTGGAGTATTTTCGGGTGTTTTGGGATAGAAAATTAGGCATGAGGGATGAACTCTAACATATGTGTCCCCATGTTTTACTCGCACTTGTTTGTGTTCCCAGCCTATGACAGCACCAGGACCAAGCCATCTATTGGATTCATTTAAAGGACAAGATCACCATTTTTATATGAATCTGTTATGCTAGTCCTGACCTGATGATGAAGGGCACATCTTAAATTTTCAGAGGCTTCACACTCTATGAACCCTTTTCTTGCAGCATGCATGGCATTGAGGTTGTCTGCGACAATTTCGCTGGTACTGATGCCTTCTAGTGCAGGAGGTTGATTATTCAAAAGGGAAGGCAGGTTAGGATTTCTTCCAAAAATCAGCTGGTTAGGACTGTAGCCATGTGAGTTGTGAAGTGTATTCCTTGCCCATGATGGTGAAATTTCAAAATTGCATTTAGCGTCTTCTAATGTTTTCTTGACCATTTCTCCCAGAACACCATTGTGCCTTTCATTTAATCCATTACTCCAAGGAGATTGGGCGGCAGTGGTGCATACTATAATGTTCAAATTTTGGGACATGTCCCGAAAAAATTGGTTGTCAAATTCTCTGCCATTATCAGTAAGAAAAGCTCTGGGAGCACCAAAATATGCAACCCAGTGTTTAAAAATGGCAGTAAGGATATCAGAGCTTTCCTTACTAGGTAGCCTGACACCAACGCTATATCTGGTGGCATGATCGACCAAATGTAGTACTTTGTGACCATTGATTTCTTTTATGTCCATAGCTACAGTCTGGTTGAAATGGGTCCCTAAAGAAAATCCAACAACAGGTGGGGGTGCAGTTTTTTTATATCTAATACAGGTCTGACAAGCAAGGGGAAGTTCCGTTAAAATATCCATAAACTCAGCGTCCTTTAAACCAGAACTTTTAACGAGGTCACATAATTTTTTTGCACTAGGATGGCTAAATTGTTTATGTAGTTTGGTGGCGATTTTTAATTTTTCCGCCTTGCTCTTTTTATTAATATTGTTTAAAAATAAAATATACCATAACTTACCCCAGTCCGGTGGAGGTCTCGATATAGGGATGTGGTAATGGCTCGACATGGTGCAGAGTAACTTAATTTTCTTTCCAAACATCTATCTATGTATCATTATTGAAGTTAAGGTATGTCTGGGTCCTTTTCATTGCTGCCTTGCTTAATAACAGAGGGATATCAGCTTCAACAATGTCAGTTATTATTTTAACGTCTATTTTTGCAATGACACAGGGTAGAGTTATCCTTTTTAGTGATTTTAATTTCACTCCATCCCCAAATTTAAAGGTCTTTGTCCCTTTTTGGGTGGGAATATTTTTTCGTGTGTCCTTGGACAAAGTTTCGAGGAACAAATTGAACCACTTCTTTCCGCATACGGTAGAGGTTGCCCCAGAATCCAATATGGCGGAATTAATTGTCTCTCCGAGTAAAGTATCAGGCTCCTTGTGATTTAGCAAAACAAGAAACTTTTTCTTTGTAACATAACCAATGGCAACTACAAACACATGAAAGCAATAATGTTAATATTTTTTACAAAAATCAAAAGCACAATGACTACAGACAGGATGAATATTCACTTTGCAATATCATCTAAAATTATGCAACACTGACCAATTCAAACAAGAAAATTTAATTATCTATTATAAAAAATTCAAAATTATTTTTAAAAGAGAAAATCCTACACTTAATAACATCAATTAAGAGAAAAGTAACAATGTGCTTAATGTGTTCAGAAGTTAACATGCACAAGACTCTATATGCATAAACTTTACACATGTTTATTTACAAGTAAAACAAAATTAATTCTTGATAATGGCTAAAAGTATAACTGAAAAAGTTCAAAATTCCAAAACCTTTGGATAATTCTTATATAATTTGAGTTCTGAAAAGAAAAAATTATATGAACACATGAAAAATTATATAAAAAACCTAGTAATAACTTGTCTGTCATTTTTAATGAAACCTGTATAAAAGAGAGATTTTTGTCCAGATACACTATATATATATATATATATATATATATATATATATATATATATATATATATATATGGCCATATCTGACTACCGGGCACACTGGGCATGGGTCCGGGCCAATCTGTGCAATCATAATGAAAATCCGGGCAAGGAAAAATGTCTTCATCAGAAATCAAACTAAACAATTCACGAAGAAAGAAAGAAAGAAAGAAAGAAAGAAAGAAAAACAAAGAAAACATCCGAATAAACGCAGTAAAAATCTGTTTGTTCATTTATTAATTTTGGGAGAAAAGATTGGTTATACTCAGAAAATCTGAACCCGATTTCTTGCTTTTGTTCACGTTCTGTGCCTAATTTCCATTGGAATAGCAGAAAAAATCTGCAAAAATCATAGTTTCTGGAAAAGGATAACACTGATGACGTCATCACATTGTCAACTAATAAATCCGGGCAATTTTATCTGTGCCCGGTGATTTTTTAGCATCAGCTATGGCTCTGTATATATATATATATATATATGAGTAAACGATTGAGATGAATGAGGAACGAAGAAAATATTAACAATGTTCAAAACATTAACTTAAAAATGTGCTCAATATAGAAATAGAGCTATGAATATTTATTATAAATTGTACTTTAGAATTTGTATTTATTTCTGAGATGTGTAATTTTCAATGATCTCGGAATTATTTTGAACTTTTGTTGTGTTTATTATAACACCTATATCAACCAAAATGAGGACAAAAGTTTGAAATAATTCCAAGATCATTGTTCAAATTACAATCTACTACAAAGTGTACATTTTGTTTGAACGTTGAAAAGACAATGTCTCATCAGGTAGTAAATGCTATTTTTGAAAAGAGATGGAAATTTAATTTAATTTAATGAAACCTGTATAAAAGATAGATTTTACAGATACACAATATATATATATATATATATATATATATATATATATATATATATATATATATTGGTCCCAAGGAACATATGTTATAAGTTATTACTTTCTATAAATTATCCCAGTTTTTTTTATATAATAATAGTGCAAGGATATTTTTGTCCTTTACTTTCTAAATATAAGACGTTTTATGTAAAGTTTCATGAATTCATTAATATAAAAAGATTGCTTATGTAAAAGTCACATCAAAATGTTAATTTTATAAAATCATTAGCCATGCATTAGCTTGGCACAATGCTCTAATTTTGTGACCTTGAACCAGACTGAGATAAGCTTAATAAATGTCTAGGGTTGCTGAAATAGCTGAGGTAATTTTTTGTGTGTATATGTGTATCTATTGAAGTATGATTGCATAGATATATGTGTGTTTGTATGTTATCCATGTAGATAGTTGCATACAGAAATATGTGTGTGTATGTATGTGTGCATATTTCCTACATATAAAAGTATTGATTGCATACATCCCATGGCAGATTAGTGACTAATTAATTGGTATCAGTACAAAGCCTGGTGAGAAATCAAAATACTGAGACATTCTGACAAACAAATAGTCCATAGGCTTATAGTATGATTTTAATATCATGTGATTGACATTCAAATCTTCAAAAATAGATTATGTATTTATATATATATATATATATATATATATATATATATATATATATATATATATATATATATTTGTTTAAACATTATTTTTAATGGATACTCATATTTGAATAGATGCTGTGTTTTTATTATTGAGTAGTATATTTATTTACATCTACTGGCCTGAATAATTGAGAAATTTTGTTAGAAAAACATGTGTCCTCCAGCAGGATTTGAACGTGAAACCCCTAGGAGAAACTGTCATTAGATCTGCTTGTCTTAGACTTCTCAACCACATAGAATTTCCTGATCAAACAAAGTGGTCTAAGACATGCAAGATTTAATGATGGTTTCCTCTGGAGGATGCAGATTAAAATCCTACCACAGGATGCTTATTTTTCTAACAAGATTTCTCAATTATACAAACAAGTAATACAAATATATATATATATATATATATATATATATATATATATATATATATATATATATTGTGTATATTTTGGCAGCATTTTTTCATTAATGCAGGTTTCATTGAATAATATAGACAAGTTTTGTCTATTAATTTTGTGTAGGATCCGTTCATACCGTCTGATATACTTGATGGTGATGTCGTTAAAAGACAACAAAAAATCACAGTATTTGTTGAATTTTTTATCAGGTCTAAGCTTTCGGCTCACATAAGCCATTATCAAAGAGTAAATAATAACACATAGTAAACATAGAACATTTAAGCTATTAACAATAAAGATAATTGAATTGAAAATATAAGTCCATCCCTACCGTGGCGGATGGCCGAAGACAGTGACAAAATAGTGGTGTTGTGGTCCCTGGTCTGATTACAGACATTTGAGTACGTTGTTGGAAATATCGAAATTGATTGTATTCAAACCAGGTTTAAACTGTTTAATGTAGAGTGCTTCGAGGATTTTTACTTTCTGCTTATTATTTTCTTGTTTGAGTATGTACGTGTTATCAACAAGCGTTTGTCTCAGAAGTGTGCGTTGATAACCGTGTTGTTCTAAATGACAGAGCTATGATTTCATTATTAGGATTTTCACTCTTGAGGATTTGGATTGCCTCTAAGGTTGACTTTATGCTGTATTTACTCGGAAGGTAGGGTGTGATAAGCTGGTTAATATGTTTAGCTGGTTAATATGTTTAGTATACTGGTATACAGTAGGAATTTGGGATATGATAGGGCGGAGAGGATAGTTAGGTTTATGAGTTTTTATGGTTCCGTATATGTAACCAGGTTTATAGTCACCAATAATTTTAGGGAGTTTTAAGGAATTCTGATCAGCGTTGTTGGCACTAATGAGTTTATTAATTTTAGATTTTAGTTGGTGTGTCGGGTTTTTGTTAATTTTTTTAAATTTTGTGTGGTCATGGAGTATGTGGTTGAGTTTTATGTTGTAATCTGATTTGTTAAGTACAACAAAGATGTTAGCCTTGTCAGCTTTTTTTTACAATTATGTAAGTTTTTTGACAATTTTAGCACGGTGTTCAACTTCAGATTTTGCAGTGATTTTGGATAGTCTGAGTATTATTTCTTCTAGTTGGTTTGAGGTAGTTATATCTTTCAGTTTGTTGTAGAGGTCATGTTTGTTCTTGTATAATGTGTCAAGATTTTCTTTCGCTATTTCAATTTGCCTTTTCACAAGGCTCCATTTACAAGGCTCAGAAGTGTGCGTTGATAACAAGGTTATCAACGCACACTTCTGAGACAAACGCTTGTTGATAACACGTACATACTCAAACAAGAAAATAATAAGCAGAAACTAAAAATCCTCGAAGCACTCTACATTAAACAGTTTAAACCTGGTTTGAATACAATCAATTTTGATATTTCCAACAACGTACTCAAATGTCTGTAATCAGACCAGGGACCACAACACCACTATTTTGTCACTGTCTTCGGCCATCCGCCACGGTAGGGATGGACTTATATTTTCAATTCAATTATCTTTATTGTTAATAGCTTAAATGTTCTATGTTTACTATGTGTTATTATTTACTCTTTGATAATGGCTTATGTGAGCCGAAAGCTTAGACCTGATAAAAAATTCAACAAATACTGTGATTTTTTGTTGTCTTTTAACGACATCACCATCAAGTATATCAGACGGTATGAACGGATCCTACACAAAATTAATAGACAAAACTTGTCTATATTATTCAATGAAACCTGCATTAATATATATATATATATATCTGTCTGCGAATGACTATATATATATATATATATATATATATATATATATATATAGTCATTCACAGACAGATCTGTTTTGCTGTATCACAGCTCATCAGTATGGTTAGACTCCGATTGCTTTTAATCCAGGATCGAAACCCGACCGAATTGGTGTCAGTCGGTGATTCTACCTCTGGGCTATGGGCACTTGGTAGAAGAAGGCATACTTTTTAGCATGTATATTATCATTATACAACCCCACTAGCCAGAGTACTCTAATATATATATATATATATATATATATATATATATATGTATGTGTGTGTGTGTGTGTGTGTGTGTGTGTGTGTGTGTGTGTGTGTGTGTGTGTGTGTAAATCATTTTCAGATATAGGTTATCTGCAAAGAAACAAAATGAATAAAAAGAGAAGAGAAAAAACTATTTTTGCTCATTGTGTTTTGTCTTCTGAGAAATTTTATCAAGGCAAATGTAATGCTTTATTTTGTTGTGCGTATTTATATGCAAAAGCAAGAATGTTATTCAGGCAATTATTATATATTTTATTTCCTGAAAAGAAAAAGTTATAAAATCACATGAAAAATTATATAAAAAAATAACCACAGCACCTTGTTTGTCATTTTTAACAAAACTTGCATAAAAAAATTGGTGCCTGAATACATATATCACTACACAAAAATTTTCATGTTTCAGAACAATACTGTTCTTCTTCGGGTGATATGTTAAAATAAATGGTGAAAATGATTTATTTTGAAAATATAAGATGAATTCATCCTTCATTTTCAAAATAAATCATTTTTAGGATTTATTTTAACATATCACCTGAAGAAGAACAGTATTGTTCTGAAACATGAAAATTTTTATGTAGTGATATAATGCTTTTATAAACCATTGTAATAACAAAATTACAATATTAAGCTCTACTCTGTATTAAGTACTCTTTGTGAAGGTAATTGCTTGAACTGTGGGTTTTATTCTATGTTCTTTCACTTTCTTATAATATATATATATATATATATATATATATATATATATATATATGTATATATTGTTATTTTGTTATTACAGTGGTTTATATCATTACACAAAACATTTCATGTTTCAGATTTCAGAACAATACTGTTCTTCCTCATGATATATATATATATATATATATATATATATATATATATATATATATGTATATATATATATATGTTAAGATCAAATATGGATTGAGAACTGGAAGAATGATAAAATAAAGAACAAAGAAGAGATATTTGTCTATAAGATAAGTCATGACTATCAAAAGAGGCTCTATGCAAGAGATGAGAATGATATACACCAGTGATTGTAATAAAGGTTATGGTTTGAAATTCATAGCACCTGAAGAAGGCTGGAGTGTACAACGGCCAAAACATACAAATTGCAACAAAGATGAGGATAATAGTTCGAATAATGTAAAAAGTGTAAGAAATATTTATAAATCTAACGTCTTTTAATTTTACCAGAAATGGAGAAATAGACAGTAATTTTAGTATTTTTCTCATTTGTGTTGTTTTATTTTCATTGGTCAGTCATGTATTATATACCTTATAACCATAAACAATGTTATATATATGTAAGTTTCTCAAAGTTCTTGGCATCAGACATGTTATATTCATAACTGTGTATGTGTGTAGGTCTAGCAGGATAAGTTTTAGTATTTTCACTTTCATGTTGTTTGATTTTCATTGGTAAATTGTGTATCATTAGCATTAAATCTGTAATTATTGCTATATGTATGTAAGTTTAAAAAGTTTTAGTTTATAAATTTCTAGAGAAAGTGGGCAGATGTCCAAGTGGTTAGAATGTTTGCTCTCCAACTATGAGACCCATAGTTTGAATCTCTCTATAATTGATTTTTTAAGAAGGTGATCTTATTGTTATTGGTCTGGGAGAGGTGATCCCAGCCTAAAACACCTTTGGAAATTGACTGAAAAATATATCTATGGGTTGATCCTAGTTTTGTAAGTGAAATTGGGTAGACAGAACTATTTGGGGATGTTTGGGCTAACATGAAGACACAAGTCAGCTTAACTAAGGGTTTGATGTACTCTTTTTGTTCAGATTGTTGATCTTGATAGATAACGTGCTCTCTCCCAGAAACTGTAACTAAGGTCTGCTCAGCATGGTTGCAGTATAAACCACAGGTGCTCTCTGCGTTGAACAAACGTAAATGTGCCTGAGCAGAAATCTGCAACAGAGATTGGCTAGCCACACAGAAAGACAGGCATATTCAGATATGTGTAGCCAGGGAGAGAGAAAGAGAGAGTGAGAGAGAGAGAGAGAGTGAGAGAGAGAGAGTGAGAGAGAGAGAGAGAGAGTAAGAGAGAATATAAGAGGTAATTGCTGTTACCTTCAGCATTATGAAAACTGAATCTTATAGACAGACTCTCCATTAATCACTTCATCTACAAGTCATCGTAACTGAGGGTTTAAACATTTGCTTTGTTTAGACTGCTCAGATTATGCTCTCTCACACAGAAACTGAAAGTAAGGTTCATTCAGCATAGTTGAAGTTTAAACAACAGCTCTGTGACTGTTGAACAAACATAAATAGTCTGAGCAGGCATCTGCAAAAGGGATTGGGTAGACAGGCATAAGTGGCCATTATATGTTTGTGTGTATTGTTGTGCCCATTGTAATATTTGATTCTCATTCATACACACAAGCGCATACTTCTATATTGTAAAATCTAAGAAAAAATTAAATAAAACTTGTAAAATTGTGATTTTTAGTTTTATAGTATCCTATCAGCTAATATCATTTATTTGTAATATTTAACAAAATACAATTATGATTTTCTACTTTGAAACACACCCACACACATATTTAAGCAAATTCTTTCAATTCAACTGGAAATTTTTGTCAATAATGATTAATTTGTTTCCTGTATTTTGTCAATCTTTAATACACTGTAGATCTATGTCAAAATAATGGCTGAACTTAGCAAAGTTGATATTTTTATTTAAATTTTTTATATTCTTTGGACAATTGTCCTCATCTTTATTGTGATATTCATGTCATTTTTATTATTGTACACTCATACCTTCTTCAGGAACTGCTTATATTTCTGAGATGTGGTTTTGTAACTATTTACACTTTATATTGTTTAGACAATTGTCCTCATCTTTATTGTGATATTCATGTCGTTTTTATTATTGTACACTCATATGTTCTTCAGGATTTGTTTAAATTTCTGAGATGTGGTATTTAACTATTTACACTATTTATATTTTTTGAACAATTTTCCTCATCTTCATTGTGATATTCATGCCCTTTTAGTTGATGTACACTCATACTTTCTTCAGGATCTGTTAATATTTCTGAAATGTGATATTGTAATTATTTACACTATTTATATTGTTAAGACAATAGTCCTCATCTTTAGTGTGATATTCATGTCATTTTAGTTTATGTAAACTCATGCCTTCTTCAGGATCTCTTTATATTTCTGAGATGTATTGAAATTAATTACACTATTAATACAGGGTAGATTGTTCCAGTTTCACATGCCATGGCCCAGTGTATAAAAGTGTTGCTGGAAGTAATCCAGTGACTTGACCCAAAGAGTTGTGAGTTCAATACTTGACCACAGCAGAGGTAAACAAAAACTTCAGTTACTAAAGGGAAATAATGGAAATATTCAGGCTTGGAATGACAAACTATAACTCTCTACTCTGGTTGATAGAATAAAAGATTTGGTTAAAAATTCTCTCAATATAACCTGGAAAAGGCCAGAGTGTACAATGGCCAAAACATTGTTAATGTGATTATAAAAATGAGGACTATAGTCTGAACAATTTAAATAGTGTAAATAGTTACAATGCCACATGCCTGAAATATAGACAGATATCAATATTTTTGTTCTGTTTTGTTCAAGTATTTTTTGACTGTCTCGGTTATTATCATGAACTGGGTGTTGTCAGCGTTGTAGGTGAGATTTTGTTGACTATATCCTTTCATTTTTAGAATGCTACAATTCAAATGAACATTTATTGTATAAGAGACAGAAATAATCTCTTGTTTTATTAAACATATCGATTTTCATTTATGGTGATTAAGGACTTCATTTAATCTCATTCATATGTTTTTACATTGTATATATTTTACTTATATATATAATCCTATTTATGAGTTTTATATTGTGTGTATATATATATATATATATATATATATATATATATATATATTACAAGAAAGTGGAAGAACACGTAGATTAAAGCCCACTGTTCAAACATTTACTTTTATAAAGAGTGCTTGATACAGAGTAGAGCTTAATATTGTAATTTTGTTATTACAATGATTTATAAAAGTATAATATCACTACACAAAAATTTTCATGTTTCAGAACAATACTGTTGTTCTTCAGGTGATATATTATAATATATATATATATATATATATATATATATTTAAATAAAAAGAAGACAAGAGGAAAACTGTATTTAAAATTGCCTGCGCATTTCGTCATGTGATGGACTTTATCAAGGCAAAAAGACGAAATGAGCTTTATTCTAAATTGCGTATCTATAAACAAACAGTGTTGACAACTATAAAAATGATCACAAATCATTCAAAAAGATTAACTGAATATTTTAGTTTAGAATTCCTTCATAATGAAGGGAATTCAACCATTTTCTTTTGACTTTTTATTATGTATATTAATCTGTTTTAGTATAATTTCTATAAGCAAAGATGAGATTGGGAAAAATTATATATATATATATATACTCTCACACACACACACACACACACACACACACATAACTTATTTGATTGAAGATTAAATGTCATGGGAATTTTCTGTAATATTTATATATATATATATATATATATATATATATATATATATATATGTATTGTAAATATATCAATCTTTATATATTTATATGTATTTATATTGTGTGTATATATATATATTATTTAAATATATTGTGTGCATATACATACATACATACATATGTATATATATATATATATATATATATATATATATACAATTATGTATATATATATATATAGTCATCCTCAGACAGATCTGTTTCACTGTATCACGGCTCATCAGTACGGTTAGACATCCGATTGCTTTTTACCCAGGATCGAAACCCAACCAAATCGGCGATTCTACTTCTGAGCTATTAATGAAGATTAATGAAATGGTTACAAATAACCGACAATTTGAAATTTTTTGTTTGAACATTATTTTCGATTGATCTGCGTATTTAAGTAAATCTTCTGTTTATAATCAAACAGTATAAAAAATAAATAAAAATAAATAAATAAAAAAGACAAGAGGAAAACTATAGTCTACAATATTAACTACATTAATTCTTGATAATGAGTGAGATGATGGAAAGTACACAAACAAAAACAAAAACAAAAACAAAACAAACACATGAACTTTGGCCATTTTATTCACAATTTTGATTTGGTTGTCCAATAACTTATTCAAAATATTTTCAAAGTATAGCTGCCTCTAATTAAAATTGTTTAGATTAATTCTTGCTACTTAATATACTTTTAAATTTATACTGTATTTTCTGACATACAAAATGCTGCAGCTTGGAAGGGTGCATCACCTTAAAACGGGAAAGAAATTTGTAAGAAAAAAAGCAAGTTATTCTCGTACAACAACACATTCACTATGCATCCCTCACGTAAAGGCACCATGTATTGTTTCCATTAATCACTGACCCTGATTTTTTTTGTATGGCAATGACGTATTAGTTGGTGGTTAGTAAATATACTATGCATTTTTCATTGTCCAAGGGGGGGTTTATTTTCTCAAAACTTAATTAAATTTTTTAAAATATTCATTTAGAAATATAAAAATTTTATGCAGCCTCAAATCCCAAAAAACTCATCACTGCTGGATTCATGTGAAAGATCCAAATGATCATCTACAGAATTATCACTGCTGTCAGTCATGTACAATAAATGTTCCTCACTACCATCAAGGTCATGGAGGTAACCATGGTGGTAACTAATCATGTCATGGAAGATGCACACTTATTTTTCAGGGTATTTTTTAGGAAAAAAAGTGTTTTTTGTAAGCTGGAAAATACGGTATGAGTGCTTGCATGTGTATGTTTTTGTGTGTGTCTGTGTATATGTGTGTATGTATGTGTATGCATGTGTTTGTATTATATGTATTCTTTTTCTATGTCATGTCCAATGATGACATGCACAATCATGGCTCTCCATAACTTCCTGTCATCTGGAGCTTTTAGTAATGTCAGCCCTTCTAATATCTCTTCTAATCTTTGTTCTTCTAACCATTTAAAAAGCTTGTTAGATAGATTATTTGCTGCTTTCCTTTGTCCTTCTTGTCTTCAATATCTCATGTGAGTATCAAATTTTTTAAGCCCTCTTTCCTCATGATCTGCTCCAGAAATATCAACAGTTTCTTACTGATTCTAATAATGTGTCATTTTCATTTCCATTTTCCTTAAGACTTCATTATTACTCATATGTTCAGTCCATGGTATTCTCAATAACCTTTTCTAGAACAACATTTATTTTGCCTCAAGTTTCTTATATCTACCACACAAAAGGACTGATTTTCCTTGTTTCTCACAAAATCTTTCTCTTTCTTCACACAGAATATGTATACAAACCCATAAAACAATATATATATATATATATATATATATATATATATATATATATATATATATTTAAGTATGCATACACTGTGTACAGGTTGCAGTAAAAACTATGGTGCCTAACTTGATGAATTTTATTTCAAAATCAAGAAACTAATTAGAGAACTAGAAATGTTCTGTATAAAAAAAATAGACATATATATATATATATATTAAAAACAGAAATAGTGGTTGCTCCAATGAGAGAAATTAGTATAGAAGAAAAAGTGTGAGAGGCTGTGAACGTTTTGTTTAAAGTGTAGATTTATTGTTGCTGTTATTATTAATATTACTTGCTTTTATTGTATGATATATTAAGTATCCATAATGGTATTTGTGTCACAACATGTGTTTCGAGTCTAAAGTTAACTCTCTTCAGGCTAATAAATTTCACATAGCAAGATCCGTTTGTTTTTCTGATGGCCAAGGTATCATGTATGAATAAATAAGTCAAGTGGTTGGCAGGTCAGAAATTTCATATGTGTGCATGTGGGTTTTTTTTTTTTTTACACTTGCACGTTAAGTTTCTCCTGTCACCTTCATTGATTCTAAAAAAGTTTTCACTGACTTGTGAAATTTGATTGTTTTTGGGATACTATTTGAATTTATTGTGTGTGTGTGTGTGTGTGTGTGTGTGTGTGTTTAGCGCATTTGAATTTCGTGTGTCTGTGTATGTGTCCTAGGTTTTTCATGTTTTTAATTTTAAAAAACAAAAGAACAAACTTTTGTTAAAAATATTAAATTGAGAGTTTTATGAAATTAAACCAATTAAAAACTTCATGACAAATTTTGACAATCTTCACCAGTTAGGAAATCATTATCAGCTTTTTTAATATATTTTTTGTTTTTTGTACTTGGCATCAAGATTTTGTTAAAGTTTAAACCTTAGTTAAACCTTAGGAAGTACATGCAAGTACAAGTCCTAAATAAAATTATTAAAATGCAGTTGGATTTTGGTTCAGATTTAACAACTCCAAATCTACATACATGGAAAAAGTTGGGAAAACCAACCTTGCTAAGAACTAATTAAATGGCCAGGTCCTTCACAGAGGAGGAAATCATGTTTGTGGGAGAACTTTTTTTTATAATCATATCGCCCCAAGCAAGGCGTTTTACTGCCCCTGTTTTGCAGGGGGTTACATAGAAAGAAAGTTATGAGAAAGAGTGACAGGTTATAGGGGGTGTCAGGAAGTGGGTAAGAGAAGGATGAGAATACTGATGAGAGTGGAGTGGATGGAGAAAGGAGCATGAGAGAGAGAGAGAGAGAGAGAGAGAGAGAGGATGCAAGTTAGTGAGAAAGGAGATGACTATTGACTTTACATTTAAATTGTTGAAGATTGTAGCTGTCGGGAAAGCAAGTAAACTGAAGAGAATTCCAAAGGCGGGAAGTGCGAGAAAAGAAGCTGATGGAGTAGAATTTGCGTTACAATTTATTGGTTTCACAGTAAAAGGGTGAGACCTAGTTGCTAATTTTGTGGTTCGAGTAAATTCATATATAGGGGGCACCAATGAACTAAGTTCATCGGAGCAGAAGCCGTGAAAGTATTTGTAAAAGAGACACAAGGAAGCCACGTTGCACCAGTGAGAAAGTGACTGTATCTGAGCTGCTATGTCGGGATCGATCACATTAGAGATTCTCCGTTGGATTTTGTCAAGGACATCTATGTGGATAACAGGAGCACCCGACCAGATATGGCAGCAATATTCAATGCACGGGCGCATGGTAGATTTATATCTGTGCAGGATTGTTTCAAACTGTAAAAACTTCCTGGCCCTACACAGAGAACCGACTTTCTTAGCAGCGGATTTAGCTATGGATTCTATATAGTCATTCCATTTGAAATCAGTTATGAGAGCTAACCCAAGAAGGCGCAGTGTTTTGCTTTCAGGGAGACTAGCCTGATTCATGCTAATGGGAGAGGGGTAGAAGCGATTGTCTGTGATGGTTATATCATAAATGTTACATTTCAAGGGAAGTCGTTAAGACTAAAAAAATCGTATTAAAAAAAAAAACAGAAAATTTATTTGGCACTGACTGAATGGAAAAGTTTATGTGGTGGGACATGCCACTTAATTCTTATTGCCAAAACCTTGAAAACTTGACCACCGAGGCAAATAATTTAATAAAAAAATTAAAAGAACTTTTCCGGAAGTTTTCTTTTCTGAGGGGCGTTGGTTGGTGTTAAAAGATGACGGCTAAATTTGAGTTAAGAGAGGATATCCAGTCAGGGTTTAAGAAAAAACGAAATGTGCTTTTTGCCTCTTTACCAAAAATAAATTAGGAACTCGACAGACTAGAAAGAACCGGTGTTTTGTCGAAAGTTGTGTACAGTCAATGGGCTTCACCGACCATCTATGGGAAGTAAAAGTCAAACGAGAACCGATTTCTCACCATTTTGCACCGATTTCTTGACGGGGCTTAATGCAGCACTCAAATACTACCATTATTCTCTACCTAGTCCGGATGAAATTTTCGCGAAATTAAATGGGGGAAATTTTTTTTCAAAAATCGACCGCAGTGATGCGTATCTGCAAATACCGGTGAAGGAAGAATGTTCTAAGTTGCTCTGTATCAACATCCATCGTGTTATATGTCTACATTTCTGGAATGAGGTAGTATTTACATTATTTACATTATTCGGACTATTGTTCTCATATTTGTTGCCATTTTTATGACGTTTCGGCCGTTGTACCCTTCGGCCTTCTTCAGGTAACTTTTACAAGTTCGAACGAACGTCTACCGTTCGAGGTAAAGTTTGCGCCGGCAATTTTCCAACAAGTGATGGATATTATGCTGAGTGACTTTGACTTCCCGGTTGCATATTTGGATGATATATTAATGATCAATCAAAATGTAGAACAGCATAAAGAACACGTGTATAAAGTCTTCGAAAGAATTCAAGAGTACGGATTCAAATTGAAAGAATTCAAATGCGACTTCTTTATGAAAAATATTAAAAACTTAGGGCATATCATCGATAAAGAGAGCATAAAACCAGATCCAGAATGGGCTACAGCAATCAAAGACATACTATCTCTAGAAAATATATCTACCTTGCAAAGATTTTTAGGATTGGCCAATTATTACCAGGCATTTATACAAAGTATGCACAACTTACTTTTGAAAAAAGACAAGAACTAGAAATGAGCTCCTAAGGATTTTTGTGAAACCTACCAGATCAGTCCGATTACGATTGCTTCATATCTCGCATGGTCCAATGAACAGACCAAGTGCTTAATAATAAAAAATATATTATTTTGACAATTTACCTTGCGCGAAATTAAAAATATAAATGGCGATAATTTACATTGCACGAAACTAAATATATCAAATGGCGACAATTTACCCTGCGCAAAATTAAAAATATAAAATAGCGATAATTTACCTTGCGCCAAATTCAATATATGAAATGGCAAGAATTTACCATCCGCAAAATTAAACATATATAATTTCTACAATTTTCCTTATGCGAAAGTAAAAATATAAAATGGCGATAATATACCTTGCGAATTTAAAAATTTAAAATGGCGTTAATTTACTTAGCCGGAAGATAAAAATGTAAAATAGCGACAATTTACCTTGCAGTACATTAAAAATATAAAATGGTGACAATTTACCATTCACCAAATTCAAAACATGAATTGGCAAGAATTTACCATGCGCTAAATTAACAATATAAATGTCGACAATTTACCTTGCGCAAAATTAAAATTATCAAATGGTGACATTTTACCTTGAACGAAGTTACAAATGTAAAATTGTAACAATTTAACTTGGGTGAAATTAAAAATATAAAATGTCGATAATTTGCATTGCGTAAAATTAAAAATATCAAACGGCGATTATTTAACTTGCGCTAAATTAAAAATATAAAATGGCGACAATTTACCTTAGGCCAAATCAAATATATCAGATAGAGACAATTTACCATGCGCAAAATTAAAAATATAAAATGGCGACAATTTACACTGCGAGAAATAAAAAATATAAAATGGTGATAATATATCTTGCACGGAATTAAAAAATTATATATTTACCTTGCGCAAAATTAAAAATATAAAATAGCCACAATTTACCTTGCGCGAAATTAAGAATATAAATGGTGATAATGTACCTATCGCACCCTGTAGAGACCAAGTACCGCGCATTAGAAAGCAAGACTTTGGAGTTTGTTTTTTTAAGAAAAACACACACACACACACACACACACACACACACACACACACACACACACACACACAAAATAAAATAAAATAAAAATAAAATAAAAAAACAAACAAAAAACAACCAAACAAAAACAACAACAAAAAAAAAAAACGTGAACATAAACGTCAGAATTAATTCACATCATTGAATTCATCTGTACTGAGATCTGCATTTTTAGCTGGTAAATGCATTGCCACGTTTGAGAATTCCTTCACCACTGATGAAGAGTTGATTCAGTCTGCTCATGTTTTAAGAGAGGCTGCAGTTAAAATGGTAGCAGACCTTCCTCTTTTGGTTAGCACCATAACTAGACGAATTGATGAATTAGTGGAAGACATTAAGACATAATTGTTAGAGAGGATTATCAGTTACTGTGGTACATAATTCAAGGAGATGAATCTACCGACAATGACTACGAAGCAATAACGTTTTGTGCGATAAATTTTCCAGGAGGATGTGCATTAGAATATGTTAGGATCATTGTTGTTGCACTCAACACCACAGCTGCATAACTATTCAAATCTTTGGATGATTCCATACCATTAACATTCTCGTCATTTTGTGCCGATGTTTGCGCGGATGGAGTTAGTGCCACAACTGGACAACATTCTAATTTCAATACTCGGTTCAAACAGGATGCGTCTGAATGTGAGTCGACGCACTGTGTCATTCAAAGTGTAATATTGGCTAGCCGAAAAATATCTCCTGAACTTCGAAGATGTGGTTAAATTTATTAACTACATTAAAGGACATATCCTTAACTCGCTTCTAGAGATAGACACGGAGCACAAATTACTTCTCTTATACGCATAAATAATCTAAAGGTGGATCGGTGGCCAGAATTTTTGAGCCACGAAGGCTGCTTCATAGATTTGTTTTGAGAGAAAACAGTAACCACTGTGCATTTCAGTAGCACGGAATGGACCACAATAGTTGCTTACTTGTGTAACATATTTAATCTGTTCAACGAACTCATTCTGTCACTTCAAGGGAGAACGACAGCTGTCTTCATGTTAGCAGATAAATTAACTACATTCAAAGCTAATCTAGAAATGTGGAGACGGTGAATGAAAATAGTGGTATTTGACATGTTTCAGGCATTAGCAGTGCTTTTGGAAGAGACCTTCATCCTCTGTTTCTGCAAGATAATCTGTCTCAGCTTTGAAAAAGTTTGATCGGTATTTTCCAACCACAAAAGAATCACGAACTAGGAAGGAATAGCCCCGTGACTCATTTGTGAATAAAGCAGGTGAATCTTACCCCCCCTTATCCGTGCTAGAAGAAGACCAACTGCTTGAAATCGCTGACTTAAAAGTTTATTTCAGATTTCAAATCTCTCAATGTTCCGGATTAAACGCAGAATATGCCGAGATAACCACAAAAGTACTGAAAACCTTGCTTCCATTTTCAGCATCCTATCTTTGTGAAGGAATTTTCTGCTGTGACAGCAACTAAAGTGAGACGACGGAGTTGATTGGACATAATGAACACATTTCGGGTGTCATTGTCTCCCATAAACCCTAGATCGGACAGGCTCATTGGAGCAAACAAGCTCTGGACTCCCACTAGATTATGCATTACAGCGGCTTTAATCTCATTTACGGTATAAATGCAATAATTAAATAAATAATCAAAATTAAATAAATTTGGACGAATGATATTTGTTTGTTTAGTTTGATTTGCGCGTGACCAATAACAATGACCCCTACCAACTCAGGTCCGTAGAAAAATTTTTGCATGACACAGGTCCGTGACGTTAAAAGGTTAGAGGACTGTTGTGTTAAAGCTGTAATAGTACTGCTTAGATGAAAGATCTGTTTTCCCATTTACGTTTTTCCCTCATCATGGGCATTATTATAGCCGTGATATAATAACATCAATATTTAACTGACAGAACAGAATGGCTGAAAGAAAAACGGACGACAAACATGTTTTGTTTTCAGAGAGACTTTTATATTATTAAGATATTCACAAAGTTTATACAAATATACACGTATCTCACGCAGAGTATAATATATCACATATATCTACACAGAAAAACAAATTGTAGGAACAAACAAAAGGAAGGGTCATATATATAATATGGAGATACTCCAGATTCAAATGGGCAAGATTCATCTATATCCTAGATAAAGAGAACGGCAAACAGCGAATCTTGGAAGTTCCCAAATTGAAGACTGGCAGCTAGAGTTTCATTCTATATCTAGGAAATATGTATTCACAAAAGAAAACATTATTATATGATTGTAAACTGCTGAGGAAGCAAAATTTTAAAAGAAAGCAACCTTACGGCTTGGTTACTGTCAATTAACTGAAAACTGACCGGCGCTTTCGTTACTGAATGGAGTGACGTCATTGAGCGCCAAAGGAAGATAAGCACCTTCTATGTCTTTACAAAATATTTACTAAACTTTTCTTATTTTTACTGTAATGACACGAATACTGTGAAAATTGATCATCAATGTGCACATCAACATCATGAACTTTGCTGATATTTGTAACATACAACGTGTGTTAGCACGTGCGATACCCTGGCGCCACCAGCAGCGTTTGTCACCAGGCAGGGTATGAAGATAAACTTGTTGATTGTCCCTCTTGTATATTCTCATAAAGAAGTAAATAATACGATCTTTCCTCTTTGCAGTTTGTATCGGCAATGAAATTTCCTGAACGCGTTTGCCGTTAATAACGCGCTCGTGAAGGAAGAAGAAAACAAATTGTAGGAACAAACAAAAGGAAGGGTCTTATATATAAACGTTATAGATGACCACACAAATATCTCACTTGCACATATTAGATCGTGATGTTGCACGAATTTTGTTTGCTTGTTGTTTTGATCTCGACTAAATTCAACTTGACGCGTTCTGTACCGTTGTTCGAATGCGGTGTGAAGCGCTTTTTAAACCACGGCAAGTGATGCTTATTTTAGAAAGGAAAGAAATAACTGAATGTCCCAGAAACCAGAAAAGATAGAAAAGAACCAAAAGGCTTCAGAGTCTATCAAAAAGTAGAATATTCCACATATCTAAACTTATTTATAAATGGAACTTTGTGTGTGTGTATGTGTGTGTGTGTGTGTGTGTGTGTGTGTCCGTTACCTATAGACTCCGAAACGGCTGAACCGATTTTCTTGAAAATTTACACAGTTGTACTATAAGCGTCTGCGAGTGTTCTTAGCTGGGTTTTGTGTCGAGGTACTCCCGATAAATATCGAAAATCGATAATCGAAAAATTTGGGTTATAGAAGGAGTGGTCTGATTTTAATCAAATTTGATACACTCATAGACAAAGACATAAGAAACGATATTCAGAAGTTTCAAGCTTGTAGTTCTTACACTAGTGTAGAAAATTTGATATCGATACCAGAAAATCAAAATTTGACTTACATCCATTCATTTTTCTTTCCGTCTACGGTTTCGCTTTAAGTGGAAACAACTATTGCTTTTTAGTCTTTCGTGCTAACGTTCAAAGAGTTTGAGCTCCAGGACCGTGGATTAGTTTTAAAGCTTTCATTACACCCGGGCAACGCCGGGCTATACTGCTAGTTGTGCTATAAAACAAATCTGTCCGTAATTAGTTTGATGAAAGCATTCAAAACTGGATGGGACAAAATATAAAGGGTGGAAATAAAAGTTCCCTGGAAAATCACAACAATGCTGTTATCTATGTGTGTGTAAAGCCAAAGAAGTCTTTGAATAATTGGCAGATATATTATTACCATAATTTTCCATCATAAGCATTACTTTACCTACGATAATATATTTATAATTGAAAACAGACAGTGACGTATGTTTGAGAGAAAATCACTTTATCTACACATTTACAAGACTTGAATGTGATGATAGTCTGTAAAAGCAGTGAGCATTGTGTTCATAACCATTGAGTAAAAATGAAAGTCTAGAGAAGACATGATGTCGATCTGATAACTAGATACTAACGGAGGAGGTGATTTACATTTCTCGCCACTTGTCGGACTGACACTGATGTATTTTGTTCAATTTGTTTACGAATGATAGGTAGTTACGTAGATTCTCTTATAAACCAAAACTTTCTCAACAGACATAATAAATCAGATTCAAATTACCACAGTGTCCGTGATAACAACAAATTTGATACCCATTCAAAAATTAAAGCTTTCGCAGTAGTATATAGGGAAATGTCGGCAAAGACAATTTTTCACACAAGCGGGAATGCGATTAGTTTAGGTTACCAAAGAAGTAAATACTTCAAGGGGAAAAAGCAGTCCGTAATGGCGACGTCGACATTGATAAACCACTCACCAGGTAAAGGAAAAGAAAAAAATATGTGTAAAAATGTCTTCCGATTTTAGCTTTTTAACATTGAACGAAGTCGAATATTCTGCTCATTGCTCTGAAAACACATCTATTCGTGACTAGTGTGATGAATGCAATAACAACAGGACGAGATAGATTAATCTAATTCAATTGTAGCTTTTTGTCATTGAACCCCGGTCTTTGCCCAAAGCCGAACTACCCGCTGCTGAGACAAATATATATGTTCGTGACTATTCTGATAAAAACATTAAATAAAGGATCAGATATGTTTCTGCGTTTTTACATTTAACTTTCTGGCGTTTAACCCGGGCCTTTGTCTCAAACTGAAAATTATCCTCGCTGTTCCGACAAGTATATATGTTCGTGACTAGTTTGATAAAAACATTAAATAAAGGATCTGTGTGTATGCGTGTAGTACGATGTCAGTCCGCAACACAATCTGTAACAAAGATCAAAAAGAAAAGTTCACGACGACTGCTACTAACTCCTTTCGGTTGAACAATCTGTTTTTCCTCTCGCCGGTTCGCCTTCAAAATCGCCTTTTTTTTTTCACTGGCGTTTCGCACACAACGGCCGCGCCGAAAGACGCCCATTCGTTCTTTTTTCTGCTCTTTTTCTCCTTCACTCATTTTACTTTTCGCGTCACGCGCTTCGCGAGATTGTTACGTAAAAATTCGCGACTGTTTACAATGCGGTAAGTGAAAGTTTTCCTTCTCATGTTTACTACATCCCCCGCTTCTGATTTCATGATCACAAATAAGGCATGGGGGTAGCGCCCGTTTTTGTCTGGTGCTTCTTCGCAGAAGTGTAGAGCGCTCGTCCGTCAAGTTTCTTACGTTCTCTCTATCTTCATTAGTTTGTTCATTTTCATCGTTTCTTCCCTAGACATTGACTGCGCAGATAAATGTTGGTCTTCCGATTCACATGTTACCATAACCCCCATTTCGCTATCAGAAGATGTATTACTTTCGTCTTCTTCTGTACCGGCTGATTCGTTGCGTCTACGCAAGTCCTTCACATGCCGTGGCGTGTCATTGACAAGTACTGTTTGAGAACTGATCACCCCATCAACCTGTCCTTTACAAAATTTGGTGATGCACCAGCCCTCCGGTGGTTTGACTGAAACTGGTTCTCCAACTTGGTATGCACTGTTACTGCCTTCGGGCGGAAACGGTTTGGGGTCTACGCATTTAACGCGCTGCTCATACTGGTATATGCCATTCGTTGGTGCGCTAGACGGTGTTTCGTCATCTTTGGGTGTAACATTATACCAGTACACGGCCTCTGGTATTGAGCACCGCGACCTCGCAGCTATTCTTTTGATCGTGCGGTGACATCGCTCCGTGATGCCGTTACCTTCTGGGACATAAGCACACCGCTTTCGCATTCGTATGTCCTCATTCGTCAGCGAAAGCTAGGAAAGTTCGACTACAAGAAGATGGGGTATTATCTGTGAGTATCTCCGCTGGTGTACCACGTTCGAAGAGACGGACCTCAGGTCTCGCACGATAACCGTCGCATCCTAATGTGCTAGTCGACGCCACACAGTGAAACGTGTCGGTCCGCAATCAGCCAGTGTCAAAAATCCATTGCCACCGTAATGGGTTATGTCCATTCCAAGGCGATACCAGTTGTCGCCCACTTCCATTCTTCCCTTCTCCCAGCGTGTCGGAGCTGGATCGATCGATTAGCATTCTTCGCAAGTTTGAATTATCGATCTGACTGCCGATTTCGGGGTAGAGGGGCATATATGACGGCAGAAATAGGTTGTCCGTCTGATACCAGGATGACCACATTGATGATGTATACTTCTGATGCGTTCAGGTGTTAGTTGACTCGTCAGGGAGGCGCATAATGGGAGTGAGGAATTGGTCCGTGCTTTAGCAAATCTAGCCACCTCTTCGGCACTCGAGTCAGCTCCTCTGCCAAATTCTGCTCTGACGCAACGAGTGTGACATCGTCTTGGAGGCCGCATTCATGAACCAGCTGCTGTAGGATCGTCAGCCTTCTTCAAACAAGCATCTCGCTTGCAGCTTTGTTTCTTACTCGGGCTTTTCCCGTCAATGCGTCGGTTAGCCAATGATAGACGCACACGGAGTCTTTGTGCAGATGAACTGTTTTGGTTTGACATTGCAGCGCAAGGTTGAGACCTTTCACGGTGGCGTTAAGCTCTGCTAAGTTTATATGGTGTGCTTCGTTCGTCGAACGAAGCTAGCATGCATCCTCTATGATGTCACCATGTCTCTCCAACACTACACCGGTCGCCAAGGAGCTCGCATCAACCCATGCGTTCACCTCTTCTCCGGGTACACTTCAATTACTTCGAACAGGGTTATTACGGGTCACCCTCGCCAGTACTTCTTCCACGACTCGTCTGAGAGGGGCATCATCGACTACTATTCCTTGGTCACTGCGGTCACGCGTCTCTTTAGGATTCCGGCCGTCACGCGTAACCAGCCGCAGACAAGGAAATGGTCCACTAACTTCCCACACATGGAGAATATGGTGCGTCTTGTTACCTTAGCAGGGGGTTCTGGCAGCGTAGTTCCTCTTTTCCAGCGTAAAATGCCGCGCTCTCCCCAAACCCTAAGACTTAGCACTTTAGATCCCTGCTTTAAGCGCTCAGAGTCCTTAAAAGTTTGACCAAATGATTCCAACTTCGTTTTGACCTGCTTATGTTTTGGTTTCCGCGCGATGAAGGAGTCAGTACCAAACGCAGTATACATGGTATGTTTAAGTTGTTGGTACACTGCATAGGCTCCCTTCGTTAGTATCAGAGGGATAACCGTCGACGGTTCATATATCTTGAATAGTCTACAAACCTGTTCGGCTTTTTCGAACCATTCAACGACAGACGGGCCCATGGGGGAGCCGTCAAAATCTGGAATTAATTTCAGGTCGAGCTTATCCATTGTGAACAAATAAGTGCCGAAAAAGTTTGTGTGTATGTGTGTGGTACGATGTCAGTCCGCAACACAATCTGTAACAAAGATCAAAAAGAAAAGTTCACGACGACTGCTACTAACTCCTTTCGGTTGAACAATCTGTTTTTCCTCTCGCCGGTTCGCCTTCAAAATCGCCTTTTTTCTTCATTGGCGTTTCGCACACAACGGCCGCGCCGAAAGACGCCCATTCGTTCTTTTTTCTGCTCTTTTTCTCCTTCACTCATTTTACTTTTCGCGTCACGCGCTTCGCGAGATTGTTACGTAAAAATTCGCGACTGTTTACAATGCGGTAAGTGAAAGTTTTCCTTCTCATGTTTACTACAGGATCAGATATGATTTTGTCTTTTCATTTAACTTTTTTGTCATTTAACACTGGTCTTTGCCTAAAGCTGAATAATTTACCCGCTGCTGAGACAAATATATATGTTCGTGACTAATGTGATAAAAACATTCTGTTGAGGAGTCACCAGTGACTTAAGTTCAGCCGAGCAGAAGCCATGAATGTATTTATAGAACAGACAAAGGGAGGCCACATTTCGACGGTGGGGAAGTGGCTGCAGTCGAGCCGCCAGATCAGTACCTATCACAATACAGACTCTCCTTTGGAGCCTGTCAAGAACACTGAGGAGAACAGCAGGGGCACCTGACCATAAATGGCAGCAGTACTCCATGCAGGGACGGATGGTTGACTTGTATATATGCAGGATGGATTCAGGCAGAAAAAACATCCTGAATCGACATAGTGACCCAACCTTCTTAGCAGTAGATTTTGCTATGGATTCAATATAGTGGTTCCATTTGAGGTCTGAGGACAGGGTAAGAACGAGGAGGCGTAGTGTATTGCTCTCCGGGAGAATCGCTTGGTCCATGCTTATGGGAGGTAGGAGAGGTTGCCTGTAATGGTTGACAGACAACAGCTTGGTCTTAGACGAATTGAAATTGACAAGCCACTTCTTGCCCCAGTTCACCACAGAGTGTAGATCCCGTTCAAGGTCAGCAGCGAGATTATGTCTGTCCGCCACGACAGGTTTCTTACTGGTGCGGTATATTGTAGTGTCATCTGCGTAGATGCCTACTTGGGACTTGATCTCATCTGGGAGGTCGTTGATGAAAATAAGAAAGAGCGTCGGGCCCAGGATAGAGCCCTGTGGGACACCAGCATTCGTGCTGTAGGACGAAGAGGCACGCCCATTCAAAACGACCTTCATTTTGCGGTTATTTAAGAAAGATTGGATTAGGTCAAGCAGGCGACCGATAATACCGTAACCCCGTAGTTTGCATAGGAGGCCAGAGTGCCAAACCCTGTCGAAAGCCTTGGAGATGTCCAGAGCAACCGCGCGAGCCTCGTCAGACTCATCGAGGGCCTGTAGCATGTACTCCGTTACAGTTGTTAGCAGATCGGCCGTGGACCTGGCAAAACAGAATCCATATTGCCTATCAGAGAAGAGTTTGTGGGCAGTGAGATGATGAACTATTTCAGCATTGATTATGGCCTCGAATACTTTCCCGAATATCGGTAGAAGACTGATAGGGCGATAGTTGGATGGGTCCGAGGGTTCACCACAATTCTTAAATATAGGAACGACTGAAGAGAACTTCCAGCATGCAGGAAAGCAGGAAGCAGAAAGGCAGTAGTTAAATAGTTTAGAGAGGACAGAGGAAAGTTCAGGAGCACACCTCTTAAGGATTATCATCGGGATTCCATCGTCTCCACACGCCTTATGGGGGTCGAGTTTTGAAATTACTCGGGATACTACTGTCGTGGTAATATATACGTAGTGCAGTTTGGCCTCAGTTCTAATAGGGAAGTCGGGTGGGTGTACTCCGGGCGATCTGTCATCGCACCTGCTTTCTCAGCTTTCTATTGCTCCTTTCTAACTAGTTTGTACTCCTCACTCTTTTCTAATTAATCTTTTTACAGTTATGTAGCCCACCGCTCATCAGTGGTATGTCTTCCTTGCTCGGGGTGAAATGATTAAAAAAAAATAAATAAAGGATCGGATGTGTTTGTTTGTCTTTTCATTTAACTTTTTAGCATTTAACACTGGTTTTGTCATAAACTAAAAATTATACTCGCTGTTCCGACAAATACATACGTTCGTGACTATTCTGAAAAAAGCATTAAATAAAGAATCAGAAAACTTTTTGTGTCTTTTCATTTAACTTCTTTGGCATTTAACCTTGGTCTTTCTTCAAAACTGATTATACTCGCTGTTCTGACAAATATATATGTTCGTGACTAGTCTGATAAAAGCATTAAATAATGGATCGTATATGTTTATGTGTCTATTTATTTAACTTTTTTGGCATCTAACCCTTGTCTTTGTTCAAAACTGAAAATTATACTCGCCGTTCCGACAAGTACATATGTTCGTGACTAGTCTGATAAAAGCATTAAATAATGAAGCAGATATGTTTGTGTGTGTTTCCATTTAAGTGTTTTTGGAATTTAACCCTGATCTTTTTTCAAAACTGAAAATTATATTCGCTGTTCCGACAAGTATATATATTTGTGACTGGTCTGATAAAAGCATTAAATAAAGGATCAAATATGTTTCTGTGTCTTTTTATTTAAATTTTTGCTATTTGACCCTAGTCTTTGTCCAAAGCCGAATATTCTACCCACTGCTGAGACAAATATATATGTTCGTGACTAGTCTGATAAAAGCATTAAATAAAGGATCAAATATGTTTGTGTGTCTTTTTATTTAAATTTTTGGTATTTGACCCTAGTCTTTGTCCAAAGCCGAATATTCTACCCACTGCTGAGACAAATATATATGTTCATGACTAGTCTGATAAAAGCATTAAATTAAGAATCAGATATGTTTGTGTGTCTTGCCATTTAATTCTTTTGGTATTTCTGTTTTTTTTTTAAATTGAAAATTATACTCGCTATTTCGACGAGTATATATGTTTGTGACTTGTCTGATAAAAGCATTAAATTAAGAATCAGATATGTTTGTGTCTCTTGCCATTTAATTCTTTTGGTATTTCTGTTTTTTTTTTAATTGAAAATTATACTCGCTGTTCCGATAAGTATATATGTTTGGAACTAGTCTGATAAAAGCATTAAATAAAGGATCAAATATGTTTGTGTGTCTTTTTATTTAAATTTTTGGTATTTGACCCTAGTCTTTGTCCAAAGCCGAATATTCTACCCACTGCTGAGACAAATATATATGTTCACGACTAGTCTGATAAAAGCATTAAATAAAGGATCAAATATGTTTGTGTGTCTTTTTATTTAAATTTTTGGTATTTGACCCTAGTCTTTGTCCAAAGTCGAATATTCTACCCACTGCTGAGACAAATATATATGTTCATGAGTAGTCTGATAAAAGCATTAAATAAAGGATCAAATATGTTTGTGTGTCTTTTTATTTAAATGTTTGCTATTTGATCCTAGTCTTTGTCCAAAGCCGAATATTCTACCCACTGCTGAGACAAATATATATGTTCATCACTAGCCTTATAAAAACATTAAATAAAGGATCAAATATGTTTGCGTGTCTTTTTATTTAAATTTTTGGTATTTGACCTAGTCTTTGTTCAAAGCCGAATATTCTACCCACTGCTGAGACAAATATATATGTTCGTGACTAGTCAGATAAAAGCATTAAATAAAGTATCAAATATATTTGTGTGTCTTTTTATTTAAACTTTTGGTATTTGACACTAGTATTTGTCCAAAGCCGAATATTCTACCCATTGCTGAAACAAATATATATGTTCGTGACTAGTCTGATAAAAGCATTAAATAAAGGATCAAATATGTTTGTGTGTCTTTTTATTTAAATTTTTGGTATTTGACACTAGTATTTGTCCAAAGCCGAATATTCTACCCATTGCTGAAACAAATATATATGTTCGTGACTAGTCTGATAAAAGCATTAAATAAAGAATCAGATATGCTTGTGTGTCTTTCCATTTAACTTTTTTGATATTTAACCCAGGTCTTTTTTCAAAACTGAACTCGCTGTTCCAACAAGTATATATGTTCATGACTAGTCTTATAAAAGCATTAAATAAAGGATCAAATATGTTTGTGTGTTTTTTTATTTAAATTTGTGCTATCTGACCCTAGTTTTGTTCAAAGCCGAATATTCTACCCACTGCTGAGACAAATATATATGTTCGTGACTAGTCTTATAAAAGCATTAAATAAAGGATCAAATATGTTTGTGTGTCTTTTTATTTAAATTTGTGCTATTTGACCCTAGTCTTTGTCCAAAGCCGAATATTCTACCCACTGCTGAGACAAATATATATGTTCGTGATTAGTCTGATAAAAGCATTAAATAAAGGATCAAATATGTTTGTGTGTCTTTTTATTTAAATTTTTGGTATTTGACCCTAGTCTTTGTCCAAAGCCGAATATTCTACCCACAGCTGAGACAAATATATATGTTCATTAGTAGTCTGATAAAAGCATTAAATAAAGGATCAAATATGTTTGTGTGTCTTTTTATTTAAATTTTTGCTATTTGACCCTAGTCTTTGTCCCAAACCGAATATTCTACCCACTGCTGAGACAAATATATATGTTCGTGACTAGTCTGATTAAAGCATTAAATTAAGAATCAGATATGTTTGTGTGTCTTGCCATTTAATTCTTTTGGTATTTCTGTTTTTTTTTTAAATTGAAAATTATACTCGCTGTTCCGACGAGTATATACGTTTGTGACTTGTCCGATAAAAGCATTAAATTAAGAATCAGATATGTTTGTGTGTCTTACCATTTAATTCTTTTGGTATTTAACCCTATTATTTTTTTTTAATTGAAAATTATACTCGCTGTTCCGATAAGTATATATGTTCGGGACTAGTCTGATAAAAGTATTAAATAAAGGATTAGATATGTTTGTGCGTCTTTTCATTTAATTGTTTTGGCATTTAACCCTGGGTCTTTGCTTAAAGCATGGTCATTAGGATATAAACTCACATGAGCTAGACTGTAGGAGGAATGTCGAATGAGATGTAACCACCGGAGAAATCACCCATGCGTGTTGCGTGAAAAAGTACTTAATCGGATAAAATTTTTGTCTAACTTTGAGCCGAGAAAAAGACAGTAGAATGGCACTGACCTCTTTTTGATATTACTATTACCCCTAACAGGATCTGAAATTACAACTACCACTATCAGACTTTCTCCGAGCTACTACTAATATCCACCTAATAAACTTTTGGGACACAGAACATCAAAGGAGTCTCTTTAAAGTAAATAGATAAAAATACATTATTTTATACAGTTGAGTAAGTTCATTTTATTCTCGAAGTTGTAATAAAATAAATACCAATAATCTGCAACAGAAATATGTATAATATTGATTTAATTTTCTGGAAAGTACTAGAATTGCGTCAAACAAAACTATACCGTAATTCTTTTAAGTTTATTATAACGTTTTCATGGCTGAGCCCAGTTAGGGAAAACTTTGAGAGAGAATGAATCACCGTTAAGAGTTGACGTATTTTCCTCATTGTGTTAGGTATAGGGAAATTAAAAATAGTTGTTGTTTTTGAAGGAATAGGATAAATATCAAGTAAACTAATATGGTGTCCTAGAAAATTATATTGGGTTAAGGAAAGTCACATTTACTTGGAATTACAAGAATTTTTTAGAAACTCTCATAAATGGGCTTCATCTGTTGCACATGGAAATGGTAGCTATAAGCACGTCATCCACACACGATAAATCTAAATTTGTGCAATACATAGTCAACCACTCTGGAAGGACAGCGTCACGTTCCTTTGTCCGAAGGGAACGAGTAAAAACTCAAACAAATCAAGTGGAATTGTGAAAGCGTATCATGTCGCTCTACCGGTATATGGTGGTAGGCTCTGATGAGGTCCATTTTGATGAAACGTGATTAACTTAAATAATTGCTGCGATGTCGTGCATGTGAGCAATATTATACGCATGCGATTTTGTGACAGAGTTGCAAACAACTACACGTCCGCCAAATGCATTTAGGGACTAGATGCAACGGGGAAGCCCAGTTGTTGTCAAAAGGGTCAAATGTCATAATGTGGTCAAATTCAGATGTTGTCACTCGCAAGTTTATTTGGATTGGAGATTGAAAGACCTTTGAAAAAAATAATAGGATGGGTGAATCTCCAGAGTAATGTTTTCTTATAGAACGGTGTAGTAATTCTAGATGATTTTGCTGAAAGATTACAAAAACATGATTGCCACATTTATTAGCCATAGTGAAACTTAACGTGACGATATATGAAATACGACCCGGTGAGCTAATTAACTATCAGGATCCACCTGGCAACGTCTCTGCAGATAAAAAAAAAAACATATTTGTGTCAAATATCTGCATCGAAAACATTATTTTCAACAATTAAAACTCAATATATACTTAAATTCAGGGACAAGGTAATTTCACTTATTCATCGTAGTAGCAAAAAATTTATACCCCACTGTCTACGAAAAAACACGTGCAAATTAAATACGACAAGTATTTCCATAGCTAGTACAACGAGTTGTCGCCAACAGGTGCATGGTGATTTACACGAACATGTATTATCGACATTTTTTCGTGCATATGACACAGGATTATTATTATCATTATTATGTCATTTTTCATCATATTTCGATTTCTGCTATGGTCGCACTACCTACCAAGTCTGCGGGAAAACCTAAGGCAGGTCGTGGTGTTTCGCTATGGCTCCATTTCATGTTTTTTCTATCTCCCCTATCATCCCTACCGTTACATAGACAAAGTTCTCCTTCTTAGTGTGTGCTGCACTTAACAAGACAATTTTTTGTATATCTCTTAAGCTTGGGTTTGTAGGGATCCTTTCAATGTGTTGTTTTGTTCCTTTTTTATCATTCCAAGTGCACCTACTATCACTGGCACGATTCTTGTTTTCAATTTCCACATTTTTTCTATTTCAATTTCCAGGTCTTTATGTTTTGACAGTTGTTCAAATTCCTTGGTTGCTATGTTACAATCCGCTTGCCAAGCCATATTAATTAATAGACAAGTTTTGTCTTTCTGGTTTTTAATAATAATGTCCAGCCTATTTGGATGATCAATTAGTCAAACAACATGAAAACAGAAAGAAAAAATATTCAATAATAAAAGAAGGCTGTAAATACAAACAAGATTTACATTTAGTAGATTCTGTAGAAAAGCAAAGCAGAAGCTAAGAACTAACTATTGCGGCAAAAAATATGAAAATGAAAGCCAAAGATAAAGCTCTTGAACAGATGAAACAACGCTGGCAAGACAAACCTCTGCATGGCCAATATCCAGAACGTGCCAATAAATCCAATGTTGATAAAGTTAATTCTTTTCGATGGTTACGTGCATCTGGATTAAAGTCTGAGACTGAAGGCGTTATTCTTGCAGCGCAAGACCAAAGTCTTTTCACTAGAAACTTTCAGGCAAATATTATACATAATAATGTGGATCCAAAATGCAGGTTCTTTGATAAACACACTATTCTGCAATAGTTTTTTTTTGTTCTCTCGCAAAACGTCGTTGGAACTGTTTGGGCTTACTTTACTAAATGAAGATGAAGCGGGGTCGTCAAAGCAGGTGCTGTTAACCCCGCAAGGAGTTAAAGTAATACGATCGAATCAAGGACACACGAAGATAAGGATTTCAGGTGCTGTTAACCCCGCAAGGAGTTAAAGTAATACGATCGAATCAAGGACACACGAAGACAAGGATTTCAGGTGCTGTTAACCCCGCAAGGAGTTAAAGTAATACGATCGAATCAAGGACACACGAAGACAAGGATTTCAGGTGCTGTTAACCCCGCAAGGAGTTAAAGTAATACGATCGAATCAAGGACACACGAAGACAAGGATTTCAGGTGCTGTTAACCCCGCAAGGAGTTAAAGTAATACGATCGAATCAAGGACACACGAAGACAAGGATTTCAGGTGCTGTTAACCCCGCAAGGAGTTAAAGTAATACGATCGAATCAAGGACACACGAAGACAAGGATTTCATGTGCTGTTAACCCCGCAAGGAGTTAAAGTAATACGATCGAATCAAGGACACACGAAGACAAGGATTTCAGGTGCTGTTAACCCCGCAAGGAGTTAAAGTAATACGATCGAATCAAGAACACACGAAGATAAGGATTTCAGGTGCTGTTAACCCCGCAAGGAGTTAAAGTAATACGATCGAATCAAGGACACACGAAGACAAGGATTTATAAATTCAACACAAAGTTTATTTACAAAATCTGGCAAACGTATGTAATGAATGATTGTTAAGTCGGGCAGTGCCAATCGAAAGCATCGCCTGGTTTCAGGGCGGTAGACCAGCGGCTGGCAGGGCAGTGCAGAGGTGATGCTGGTTTCTAGAGGTTCTGCTCTTGTTTCTTTTTCTTTTTAACTTTTGGCTGCTGGAGACGGTTCGTCCTTAGAAGAACTGTAGCATATGTAAACCGTTAGTTCTTAGAAGAACTGTCGCATACGTAACCAGCTAGTCCTACAAAGAACTGTTGCATATGTAGTCGGGACTGCAGCTTCTGGTGCATATGTAATCGGAAAGTGCTGAAAAGGACTGTAGCATATGTAGTTAGAAAGCCTTAAAAAGGACTGTTGCTGGTGCTGCTGGAGTTGGCAAACTAGCCTGAGAGCGGCTGGTTTCGCTAGGGCTGCTGCTGCTGCTGGTTATTGGTGGTGGCTGCTGCTATGGTCAGCGACAAGGGTCGGCCAGGCGCAGGTGGTAGGGGGAGCATGTCGCTCGACCTCGGAGCCCTGTTGATTTGGTGGAAGAAATCGGCCATGTTAGCCGATTTTAGCCATGTTAGCCGCGGTCAGCAACGTTGCCCAGTTAATAATGTCTTTTATTTGTCTGTTAAAATTTTCCTTCCACTTTTGAATGTACACATGGGTTTTATTTAAGCACCATGTGTACTTAGATTAGTCTCAGGTCATTGTTTTTAGGTACGAGTTCTTGTGTGTGTTTATATTTTGTCTTGCTGTTTTTCTGTGTTTTGACTTTTGGAATCGCCGAGTCATCGGAAATTCATGGCTTCGCTCTGTTTTCCGTGGTGACGCTTTTAGACGTTTGAGTAGCCGGCAGTAACTTCAGGCCGGGTGCGATAAGGATGTGTGTGTGTGTGTGTGTGTGTGTATGTGTGTATGTGTGTGCTCATCCTCCCTGATTTCTATTCGCATACACTTTTACATTTTTCAGTCGGTTTGTTTCAAAACTTACACACCTTTTGTCAATGTATTATTCTACAGAACAAAGAAAAAGTAAATTGTGCGAGGGTCTTCAGTTTTATTTTGTTTTAATTTCTTACTTTCAAGTTTTTTTTGTTAAAGATAAAATCAACTCAGTAACTTTTACATAACTCTTATAAATACAAGAGTTATCTATCGTATTTGATGTTTATATATAAAATTGTAGATGTGAGTGTGTGTGTGTGTGTGTGTGTGTGTATCCTCACTGATTTATATTAACATACACTTTCACATTTTTCATACGATTTGTTTGAAAACTTACACACCCCTTGCATTTTTTTTCAAGTGGACATTCATTTCACGCAGCCAACCCAGCAGCAAATCTCCAACATTTCCCCTGCCCCATTTTATCATATTGCATCGGCTGAAATTGCACCTATCAGTGCTACAAATAGGTACTGTCAACTATCCCTCTTCTGTATAGTAGTATATTTCCTCTTACAAAGAACAACACTTAAATTGCCCATGAAAATTCTTACTCTTCCCATCCGGTGCAAAGCCGGGTATTTATTGCTTGTATCTCATATTATTTCTTCATTTATATTTGCGATAGTTTTCTTCGGTCAGTCAAAAAATGTCATAGGAACTGCGAAGTCTTAATTTACTTCAGTTTCTTATTTTCTTTGCTTTTTTACATTTTCCTTCGGTCAGTCAAAAAACAACAGCAGGGGAACTTCTCTTCATTTTACATCTGCGACAGTTTTCGTAGGTCAGCTAAAAACCGGCACAGTAACTGCGAACAAGCTTACTTTATTAATTATCTATTATTAATACATATTATTATGTCTTTTACATCAGCGATATGTTTCATAAGTCTGTCAAAGAAAAGAAAAGAAAACAAAACAAAACAAAAGAAAACAAAAAACAACAAAAAACAAAAAAAACAAAAACAAAACAAAAACAAAAAAACGGCATAGAAGCTTCAAAGGTGTACTATACTACTGTTTTCTATTATCTCTGTATTTTTACATCTGTAATAATTTTCTTTTGTTAGTCAAAAGACGGCATAGGTACTGCGAAGGCTTACTTTTTTACTAATGTATCTTATTATCTCTTCATTTTATATCTGCGAAAGTTTTCATAGGTTATTCATAAAACGACATAGGAACTGCAAAGGCTTACTTAACAACAGTCTCCTATTATTTCTTCATTTTACATCTGCGATTGTTGTCTGTGGTTAATCACAATACGGCATAGGAACTGCGAAGTATTACATTATTACTTTTGCTTCCTTTTATCTCTTTATTTTTAATTTGCGACAATTTTCAAAGGTTAGTCAAAAAAGCATAAGAACTGCAAAAACTTACTTTACTTCTGCGTGTTATTATCACTGCATTTTACATCAGTGACAGTTTTTTTTTTCGGTCAGTTACAAAACGGCTAAGTCTTACTTTACTACATTTTCCTATTTACATCTACGATAAGCTTCAGTCTGTCAGACATGAGAACTGCGAATGCTTATTTTACATTGTAAAGTTTTGTGCGAAATTTAATGAAATTAAGTGGGGGTAAAACATTAAAAAATAATTTTTACCAATATTTTCTAAAAAGAAACATTTCAAAAATAATTTTATTCATTTGTGAATAAGTTCTGAAAATTTCATTAAAATCGGACAATTATTTGATTTGTACAAGAATTTTCAAATTAATGTGTTTTCAACAGAAAAAAAAAGCGTAAAAAATCAGTGTTAAACTTTGTAGAAGGCAATGACGTAAACAAAACAAGCATTCTAACCAAAATTTAAAATGTATTAGAAAGGATTAAAAAGATGTAAAAATAATTAAAAAATTATTTGATCTTTCCTCTTAATAATGATATCAACATTTTGACTATAAAACTTTATTTTCGTTAAGTTTGTGGCGTTTTGCATTACGCTATGCTGTTTTTCCCGTGAAAAAGTGAAGGTGCCTATAAACTTTACAACTGTTTTTTAATTATCTTTTCATTTTTGAGTGTGCGTTAGTGTTCATAGGTCAGGCAATGAAGTCCTTGATAATTTTCAACTGCCTATAATTATTTTCTCGTTTAGTGGCGATGTTATGTGGTCAGTGGTTTATGTTTGAAGTGGTATAGGTAAATAAACATTGGCAGTTTTGTGAGATCAAGTCTTGTGGGGTAGTAGTTGAGTACTTTCCCCAAAGCAAACTAAATGAGTAAAGTAGAAACTTGGAGAGTGAAATGCTTTTTCTACATGACTGGAGATAACATTCTAGAATCGTCTGTGATCATTGGCGTACTCTATTGTATATACAATTAACACTACATATTTCTTATTTTATGCCCTTACAAGTAGGGGAAACCAGAATCAAGCAGGTACAAAAATCTAAATACCTGGGAAATGTTATAACGGAAGATGGAAAGTGCGATACAGAGATCAGAAGGCGAATTGGCATGGCGAAGGAAGCATTCCAGAAGTTGAGTAAAGTATTAAGAAACAGGACAATTTCGCTAGAAACTAGGAAGAGAGTACTGGATTTCTACGTGTTGTCCGTCCTTCAATATGGCAGTGAATGCTGGACAATACCATCAAAGATGAAGGAAAAACTTGAAGCAGCTGAAATGTGATTCTACAGAAGGATGCTGCGAATCTCATGAATCGAGCATGTGAGCAATGATGAGGCCCTAGAAACAAAAAGGAAATTAGTACTGAACATCAGGAAGAGACAGCTGAAGTTCCTGAGACACGCAACGAGGAAGGAGGGCTTGGAGAATCTGATACTAACAGGCCAGATAGAGGGGAAAAGAGACAGGGGAAAGCAACGGATAACATATTTGAAGGACCTGATCAGGTAGATGACAGAACGAGGATTGCAGAGTGTAACTGGAGAAGGCGTGCTCAGAGCCACCAGGGATAGGGAAACGTGGAAAGCCATGATCGCCTACGTCCTGAAGAGACGGCACATAGAAGAAGTTATGACGTCACAGATGTCTGCTATACAGATGTACAGAAGAAAACAAAATCTTGTTGATACAAAAAATTCCTTTTTTTACTGTTATTATTAATCTTTACTCATTACAACTCATATATCATTATTACCAGGACCGGTTCGTATTACCCTCGAATCCCTAGACCGAGGGAAGGCAAGGCTGATTGCAGGCACCAGGTAATGCTTTATGAGCCTTCTTATCAACATTTGCTTTTTTCTAAATACATTTATATACGTTACAAATGACTATGAAAGGATGAAACATTTTTTACAGGATTTTGTTGTAATTTTGGGGTCTTTTTTTGCATCTAAATCCGTGAATTTGTTTTGCGCATACTAAGTTTAAAAAAAAAGAAACTATATAAAATTAATTATTTTTTATCCATAATGTTGAATGTATTAAAATTATTCAGCATTTTATCAAGAAAATCGTAAGCTAATGTTAAAAATTGTTGCAAAACATTGTTTATTTATTTAAGATGAAATTATGACGTGTTTCTAATTTGTATTTAGATACATTGCAATTATTTTCATATTTTCTAATTGAATTGTTCACCTGTATTGCATACAATCCATTATTGTACATAATTAAATAACAATAAAATTTGTATTTTATATGAATACTTCCTTATGGAAATTGAGATGGAGTAGAGCAGGGTACGGTGCATCATAGATTGGGGGTCACATGATTCCCTTGCATATGATCCATTATTGCACATAATTAGGTTACAATAAAATTTGTTTTTATATGAATACGACCTTACGAAAATTGAGATGTAGTAGAGTGGGGTGCTGTACGTCATAGATTGGGGGTCACATGAAACCCTTGCATATGATCCATTATTGTACATAATTAGGGTAGAATAAAATTTGTATTTTATATGAATACTACCTTATGAAAATTGAGATGTAGTAGAACGGGTGCTGTGTATCATTGATTGAGGGTCCCATGAGACCCTTGCATATGATCCATTATTGTTCATAATTAGGGTAGAATAAAATTTGTATTTATATGAATACTACCTTATGAAAATTGAGATGTAGTAGAGAGAGGGCTGTGTATCATTAATTGAGGGTCACATGAGACCCTTGCATATGATCCATTATTGTACATAATTAGGGTAGAATAAAATTTGTATTTTATATGAATACTACCTTATGAAAATTGAGATGTAGTAGAGTGGGGGCTGTGTATCATTGATTGAGGGTCACATGAGACCCTTGCATATGATACATTATTGTACACAATTAAGGTAGAATAAAATTTGTATTTTATATGAATACTACCTTATGAAAATTGAGATGTAGTAGAGTGGGGGCTGTGTATCATTGATTGAGGGTCCCATGAGACCCTTGCATATGATCCATTATTGTTCATAATTAGGGTAGAATAAAATTTGTATTTATATGAATACTACCTTATGAAAATTGAGATGTAGTAGAGAGAGGGCTGTGTATCATTAATTGAGGGTCACATGAGACCCTTGCATATGATCCATTATTGTACATAATTAGGGTAGAATAAAATTTGTATTTTATATGAATACTACCTTATGAAAATTGAGATGTAGTAGAGTGGGGGCTGTGTATCATTGATTGAGGGTCACATGAGACCCTTGCATATGATACATTATTGTACATAATTAAGGTAGAATAAAATTTGTATTTTATATGAATACTACCTTATGAAAATTGAGATGTAGTAGAGTGGGGGCTGTGTATCATTGATTGAGGGTCACATGAGACCCTTCCATATGATCCATTATTGTACATAATTAGGGTAGAATAAAATTTGTATTTATATGAATACTACCTTATGAAAATTGAGATGTAGTAGAGTGGGGGCTGTGTATCATTGATTAGGGGTCACATGAGACACGCATATGATACATTATTGTACATAATTAAGGTAGAATAAAATTTGTATTTATATGAATACTAACTTATGAAAATTGAGATGTAGTAGAGTGGGGGCTGTGTATCATTGATTGAGTGTCACATGAGACCCTTGCATATGATACATTATTGTACATAATTAAGGTAGAATAAAATTTGTATTTATATGAATACTACCTTATGAAAATTGAGATGTAGTAGAGTCGGGGCTGTGTATCATTAATTGAGGGTCACATGAGACCCTTGCATATGATCCATTATTGTACATAATTAGGGTAGAATAAAATTTGTATTTATATGAATACTACCTTATGAAAATTGAGATGTAGTAGAGTGGGGGCTGTGTATCATTGATTGAGGGTCACATGAGACCCTTGCATATGATACATTATTGTACATAATTAAGGTAGAATAAAATTTGTATTTATAAGAATACTAACTTATGAAAATTGAGATGTAGTAGAGTGGGTGCTGTGTATCATTGATTGAGGGTCACATGGGGCCCTTGCATATGATCCATTATTGTACATAATTAGGGTAGAATAAAATTTGTATTTATATGAATACTACCTTATGAAAATTGAGATGTAGTAGAGTGGGGGCTGTGTATCATTGGTTAAGGGTCTACATAGGACCACTTGCATATGATACATTATTGTACATAATTAAAGGGTAGAATAAAATTTGTATTTATATGAATACTAACTTATGAAAATTGAGATGTAGTAGAGTGAGGGCTGTGTGTATCATTGATTGAGTGTCACATGAGACCCTTGCATATGATCCATTATTGTACATAATTAGGGTAGAATAAAATTTGTATTTATATGAATACTGTATGAAAATTGAGATGTAGTAAAGTGGGGGCTGTGTATCATTGATTGAGGGTCACATGTGTCCCTTCATATATGATCCATTATTGTACATAATTAGGTGAATAAAATTTGTATTTATATGAATACTACCTTGAAAATTGAGATGTAGTAGAGTGGGGGCTGTGTATCATTGATTGAGGGTCACATGAGACCCTTGCATATGATACATTGTGTACATAATTAAGGTAGAATGAAATTTGTATTTTATATGAATACCTTATGAAGAATGAGATGTAGTAGAGTGGGGGCTGTGTATCATTGTTGAGGGGTCACATGTGTCCCTTGCATATGATCCATTATTGTACATAATTAGGGTAGAATAAAATTTGTATTTATATGAATACTACCTTATGAAAATTGAGATGTAGTAGAGTGGGGCTGTGTATCATTGATTGAGGGGTCACATGTAGGACCCTTGCATATGTTCATATTGTACATAATTAGGGTAGAATAAAATTTGTATTTATATGAATACTGCCTTATGAAAATTGAGATGTAGTAGAGTGGGGGCTGTGTATCATTGATTGAGGGTCACATGTGTCCCTTACATATGATCCATTATTGTACATAATTAGGGTAGAATAAAATTTGTATTTATATGAATACTACCTTATGAAAATTGAGATGTAGTAGAGTGGGGGCTGTGTATCATTGATTGAGGGTCACATGAGACCCTTGCATATGATGCATTATTGTACATAATTAAGGTAGAATAAAATTTGTATTTATATGAATACTACCTTATGAAAATTGAGATGTAGTAGAGTGGGGGCTGTGTATCATTGATTGAGGGTCACATGAGACCCTTGCATATGATACATTATTGTATATAATTAGGGTAGAATAAAATTTGTATTTTATATGAATACTACCTTATGAAAATTGAGATGTAGTAGAGTGGGGGCTGTGTATCATTGATTGAGGGTCACATGAGACCCTTGCATATGATACATTATTGTACATAATTAGGGTAGAATAAAATTTGTATTTATATGAATACTACCTTATGAAAATTGAGATGTAGTAGAGTGGGGGCTGTGTATCATTGATTGAGGGTCACATGTGTCCCTTGCATATGATCCATTATTGTACATAATTAGGGTAGAATAAAATTTGTATTTATATGAATACTACCTTATGAAAATTGAGATGTAGTAGAGTGGGGGCTGTGTATCATTGATTGAGGGTCACATGAGACCCTTGCATATGATACATTATTGTACATAATTAAGGTAGAATAAAATTTGTATTTATATGAATACTACCTTATGAAAATTGAGATGTAGTAGAGTGGGGGCTGTGTATCATTGATTGAGGGTCACATGAGACCCTTGCATATGATACATTATTGTACATAATTAAGGTAGAATAAAATTTGTATTTATATGAATACTACCTTATGAAAATTGAGATGTAGTAGAGTGGGGGCTGTGTATCATTGATTGAGTGTCACATGAGACCCTTGCATATGATCCATTATTGTACATAATTAGGGTAGAATAAAATTTGTATTTATATGAATACTACCTTATGAAAATTGAGATGTAGTAGAGTGGGGGCTGTGTATCATTGATTGAGGGTCACATGAGACCCTTGCATATGATACATTATTGTACATAATTAAGGCAGAATAAAATTTGTATTTATATGAATACTACCTTATGAAAATTGAGATGTAGTAGAGTGGGGGCTGTGTATCATTGATTGAGGGTCCCATGAGACCCTTGCATATGATCCATTATTGTACATAATTAAGGTAGAATAAAATTTGTATTTATATGAATACTACCTTATGAAAATTGAGATGTAGTAGAGTGGGGGCTGTGTATCATTGATTGAGGGTCACATGAGACCCTTGCATATGATACATTATTGTACATAATTAAGGTAGAATAAAATTTGTATTTATATGAATACTAACTTATGAAAATTGAGATGTAGTAGAGTGGGTGCTGTGTATCATTGATTGAGGGTCACATGAGACCCTTGCATATGATCCATTATTGTACATAATTAGGGTAGAATAAAATTTGTATTTATATGAATACTACCTTATGAAAATTGAGATGTAGTAGAGTGGGGGCTGTGTATCATTGATTGAGGGTCACATGAGACCCTTCCATATGATCCATTATTGTACATAATTAAGGTAGAATAAAATTTGTATTTATATGAATACTAACTTATGAAAATTGAGATGTAGTAGAGTGGGGGCTGTGTATCATTGATTGAGGGTCACATGAGACCCTTCCATATGATCCATTATTGTACATAATTAAGGTAGAATAAAATTTGTATTTATATGAATACTAACTTATGAAAATTGAGATGTAGTAGAGTGGGTGCTGTGTATCATTGATTGAGGGTCACATGAGACCCTTGCATATGATCCATTATTGTACATAATTAGGGTAGAATAAAATTTGTATTTATATGAATACTACCTTATGAAAATTGAGATGTAGTAGAGTGGGTGCTGTGTATCATTGATTGAGGGTCACATGAGACCCTTGCATATGATCCATTATTGTACATAATTAGGGTAGAATAAAATTTGTATTTATATGAATACTACCTTATGAAAATTGAGATGTAGTAGAGTGGGGGCTGTGTATCATTGATTGAGGGTCACATGAGACCCTTCCATATGATCCATTATTGTACATAATTAAGGTAGAATAAAATTTGTATTTATATGAATACTAACTTATGAAAATTGAGATGTAGTAGAGTGGGTGCTGTGTATCATTGATTGAGGGTCACATGAGACCCTTGCATATGATCCATTATTGTACATAATTAGGGTAGAATAAAATTTGTATTTATATGAATACTACCTTATGAAAATTGAGATGTAGTAGAGTGGGTGCTGTGTATCATTGATTGAGGGTCACATGAGACCCTTGCATATGATCCATTATTGTACATAATTAGGGTAGAATAAAATTTGTATTTATATGAATACTACCTTATGAAAATTGAGATGTAGTAGAGTGGGGGCTGTGTATCATTGATTGAGGGTCACATGAGACCCTTGCATATGATCCATTATTGTACATAATTAGGGTAGAATAAAATTTGTATTTATATGAATACTACCTTATGAAAATTGAGATGTAGTAGAGTGGGGGCTGTGTATCATTAATTGAGGGTCACATGAGACCATGCATATGATCCATTATTGTACATAATTAGGGTAGAATAAAATTTGTATTTATATGAATACTACCTTATGAAAATTGAGATGTAGTAGAGTGGGGGCTGTGTATCATTGATTGAGGGTCACATGAGACCCTTGCATATGATACATTATTGTACATAATTAAGGTAGAATAAAATTTGTATTTTATATGAATACTACCTTATGAAAATTGAGATGTAGTAGAGTGGGGTGCTGTACGTCATAGATTGGGGGTCGCATGAAACCCTTGCATATGATCCATTATTGTACATAATTAAATAACAATAAAATTTGTATTTTTGTTTTAACTTATGAAAATTGAGATGTTGTAGAGTGGGGTACTGCATATGATAGATTGGTGGTCATATGAGTCCTTTGCATATGATCAATTATTGTACATAATTAAATAACAATAAAATTTGTATTTTATTTGTAGCCTGGTATTGAACTCACAAAACTTTGGGTCAAGTCACAGGAACTAACCAACATCTATATCCACTGAGCCATGTGTTCTAGCACCTGAAGAAAGCCGGAGCGTACAACAGCTGAAACTGCAAATGGCAACAAAGATAAGGACAATAATCCGAATAATGTAAATACTGTAAACACTATCTCATATTAGAAATATAGACAACTCTAGCCACTTTCTCATCGGCGGGATGTGGCTTCCCTCTGTCTATTCTACAAGTATTTTCATGGCTTCTGCTCCGAAGGACTTAGGTCACTGGTTCCCCCTCCACAAGAATTTACTCAAGCAACCAGACTGGCATCAAGGTCCCACCCTTTTACAGTTAGATCAACCAAATGCAGGAGACAATTCTACTCCAGCAGCTTTTTTCTTGCGCCTCCCGCTTGTGGAACTCCCTTCCATATACTTGCTTTCCTGACGGCTACAAACTCCAAGAATTTAATGCAAAGTCAATTCCCATCTTTTACCCTCTTAACTATATCCATTTCCACATCACCCCGTGTATCTTGTTCTTTTCCTTTCTCTCTACCTTCGTAACTGTCTTCACTCCTGTGTTCACAGCCTCCTCTTGCTCTTTCTCTTTCACACCCATGTAGCTAGTTCATCGTTATCTTCACTCTCACCGTCTAAAACTTTAACTCTCTGATGTAGCCCCCAGCACATCAGTGGCAGTACCGCCTTGCTTGGGGTGAAACGATTAAAAAATACTAAGGTACATTACATTTTCTAGTAATTTCGAATTATTTTTTGCATAGAGTTTCTTGATGGAAAACGTTATTAAAATCAACTAAATTGTGATAGACTTCTTGCTTCAGTAATTGCGTACATTACGGTGGAGCCAAGGGTAGTTACAGTGTTGGTTTTGATTTCTCAGCTCTGTAAATTGTGGTGTCCAAGTTAGGACATTTTTGTTATTAGAGAGAAGAGAGTGTCAAAGGTTATTTCTGCGTTCCTTTTGTTTGATGAAATTCTCTTTAATAAGAACAGCGACTTCTCAAATTGTTTTTTTTCGAACCAGCTCGAGAAGTCTGTTAATATCTCACCATCTTGTCTTTGAAGATCGCTTGCTCGGCTGAGGTGTTGGAAATTCATTTGACTATAGTGAATAGCTGTAGGGTAGGCCTTTAGCTGTTCATAGTTGTAGAAAACCTGTTGCGAATCTTCCATCTGTTGGAATATGCTTTCGTTAAAGACGTGTTTGGCTGTTTTGACGAATTCATTTTAACTTTGTGGGTAGTTGACGAGGTCTGGTGTGGCTTTGATTCTATATGCTTAGCTCAAATTTGTAATAAAGTGGTTGACTTCATGGCCTGGTACAAATCTTCTGATATCTTGCATGCATAACGTAGTGATTGCAGTCATGGTATTAGTTCGTAGTCAAATAACAGCTTGTGGGCTGTGTTTGTGGTTTTAGTAGTGATAGATTTTATGGTGGCTAACATTTCTTGTAAGTTCGTTAATGGTCGCTTTTTTATGTTCGTCAAGGGGGAGGTGTAGAGTGGTTTTTGAGATTCAGGATTGCTTTCCGTTGTTGATTGTTGAAGTCGAGGATTCATTTTTATGTGGTGGTTCTAACGTAATCTGTTTCGTTAGTTCTATTGAGATGAGGTCGTGGGATTCTGTGCGGGTTGGGTGAGAGTAGTCCATTTCGTTAGTTCTCGTGTGATAAAGTCGAAGATTTCTGTGCATGTGGGGACATTTTAATCCATTCCGTTAGTTCTCCTGAAATGAGATAAGAGCTTTGTGCGTGTCGAACCAGTGTAATTCATCCCTATAGATCTCCACTGATGAAATGGAATTTCAGTGTGGTTAGGGCTAGTGTAATCTATTTCGTTAGTCACACTATAGTGAGGTCGCAGATTTCTGTGCATGTGGGGACATTTTAATCCATTCCGTTAGTTCTCCTGAAATGAGATAAGAGCTTTGTGCGTGTCGAACCAGTGTAATTCATCCCTATAGATCTCCACTGATGAAATGGAATTTCAGTGTGGTTAGGGCTAGTGTAATCTATTTCGTTAGTCCCACTATAGTGAGGTCGCAGATTTCTGTGCGTGTGGGTCCGGTGTAATTCATTTCGTTAGTTTTCCTGTGATGTGATAGAGGATTTCTATGCGGGTAGGGTCAGTGTAATTCGATTTGCAGTTCTCTTGTAATTAGGTCGATGATTTCTGTGAGAACAGGGGCCAGTATAATCCATTTCGTTAGTTATCCTGCTATAAGACATAGAATTTCTGTGCAGGTCAGGCCAGTGTAATTTGTTTCGTTACTTATTCTCTGGCGAACTCTAAGAGTTCTCTGTGGGTGTAACTAGAGTAAACCATTTAGTTAGCTCTTTTTTGATGAGTTCGAAGATTTCAGTGCGTGTGGGGCCATTGTGATCCGTTCGTTAGTTTTCTTGCGGTGAGGTGGAATTTCTGTGCGGGTGAGACCAGTGAAATCTATTTCATTAGTTATTCAATCATGAGATCGAAGGTTTCTGTACATGTGGTGCCAGTGTAATCTATTACGTTAGTTCTGTGAAGTGGTTTGTGGTCGAGGATTTATGTACGTTAGGATCAGAGTAATCTATTTCATTAGTTTTTCAGTCATGAAATCGAGTGTAACACTATTCGGCTCTGAAGGGTTAAAATGGGTAGAAAGACATACTGATAGAAATGAATGAAGATTTTCTTGTTTTCTTTTTCAAATCGCTAAAATATAAAGAAATTTGCCCCGGAAAGACGGCAGGTAGTGGGAAACCATGGGGTGAGTTTGGATAGTTGATTAATGGTCCTGTCTTCAAGGTACAAGTTATCAAAACACAGGATAGAATAGAGAATCTCGCATAAGCAAAATTGCGAAAAATAAAATTTACTTGACCAGCCGAGTTGACAGGATTATACTGAAGACAGGGTTAGAGTATAAGAATTTCATTGTGATTTAAAAATATAATGAGCCTGACAAAAATCGAGGAAGTCATCTGGTAAATCTCTAAGTAGGAAACAGAATTTTCCTTGCGTAGGAGAAATATGAAATGATAAAATTTAACGATCGCAAGTATATGCGAACCCGAAGCAATCGAACTAGATTAGTTGAAGGAGAGCCGAGGTGGCAAGTATAGATAAAATACCAAGGAGGGTGGAGAAATTGTTTTCATCCCTTGAGAACTATTGGTGTGAGTTACCAATGAAACAATGAAAGAAGGAAGAAATTATTTGGAAGGATCGATATCTCTAACCGCTCCCCAGTGAAAAGGGAAACCCCCGAATTGAAAAAGGTCATTAATTTTCGAGAACCTGACAACAAAAACGACTCTTGTTAAAATTAAGGGAACCACCAATTTCCCAAAACCAGTCTTCTCCACACCGGTTTTAGGTGGAAGTCCTTATGTACGAGGGCTTGAAGTGGCCAGAAGGAGTTCGGCCGAAACCGCAGTTGGAATTACAGTGAGACTACGCCGCCTGATATCACGTGACAGTCGGCATAAGAAGAACTCAGACTCGAACCCTCTGCCAGACATAACAAAACCAGCCGAAGTGTAGTGTTTCAACTTAGGACGTGGGTTGAGACGATAACCGTGTGCATAAAAGTAAATAGATTCCGACTGTTGAAGAGACCAAATATTGTACCAAAAGAACGAAGATATAAAACTTAATTTTATGAAGATATTTTTTCCTTCTTGAGACTTTGCCCAACCTGAATCGACCCATGACAGCAGTTTTCTAAAGGTCACTAGGCTTCGCTCATCTAATGATCAACCTAATCACAACGTGATGTAAGACAGGGTTTAGATCGAACTGATCGATTTATCGATCCAGCCGGAGGAATTGGGTATTTTGAAAATCGAACAGAGCGTAAACTTCGCACGATTTCTATGCGGGTGGGTCTAGTTTAATCCAGTTCGCTATTTCTCCTATGATGAGGTTAAACAGTTGTGTGCAGGTGAGGCCAGTGCAATGCGTTTCGGTAGTTCTCTTGGGATGTGGTTGTGGATTTCCGTGCAGGTGTGTTCAATTTAATCCATTTCGTTCGCACACGTTTGATAAGGTCAAGAATTTCGGTGCAAGTGAGTCCATCAATTTCGTTTGTCCTCCTGTCATGAGGCCGAAAATTTCTGTGTGGGTGAAACTAGAGAAATCCGTTTCGGTCGTTCTCTTGTATTGTGATTGAGGATTTCTATGCAGGAGGGTCCAGTTTAATTCATTTAATCAGCCCTTCTGTGATGAGGTAGAGAATTTCTATGAAGGCGAGTACAGTTTAATCCGTTTGTTTAGCCCTCCTGTGATGAGGTAGAGAATTTCTGTACAAGTAAGTCACATTTAAACTATTTAGTTAGTCTTCCTGTGTTGTGTAAAGGATTTCTGTGAGAGCGGGTTCAGTTTAATCCCTTTAATTAACTCTCCTGTGATGAAGTCGAAGATTTCTGTGCAAGTAAGTCACATTTAATCTAGTTAGTCTTCCTGTGATGTGTTAAGGATTTTTGTGAAAGAGGGTACAGTTAAATCCATTTATTTAGCTCTCCTGTGATGAGGTCAAAGATTTCTGTGCAAGTAAGTCACATTTAAAGTATTTTGTTAGTCTTCCTGTGATGAGGTCGAGGATTTCTGTGCAGGTGATTTCAATTTAAACCATTTTGTTGGTCTTTCTGCGATAAATGACGATTTTTGCGCGGGTGGGTACAGTTTAATTCATTTCTTTAGCCTCCTGTGATGAGGCCAAGACTTTCTGTGCAAGTAAGTCCCATTTAAACCATTTTGTTTGTTCTCCTGTGATGAACTGAGGATTTCGGTTACAGTTTAATCCGTTTAATTAGCCCACCTGTGATGAGGTCGAGGATTTCTGGGTAGGTGAGTCTAATTTAAACCATTTTGTTTGTCTTCTTTTGATGAATTAAAGTTTTCTGTGTAGGTGGGTCTAGTTTTCATTATTTCTTTTATAAGGAGGGTGTGGAGTAGTTTGCTGGTGAGGCAAGAGCAATCCGTTTTGGTCTTTCTCTTGTGATATGGTAGAAGTTTTCTGTGCGTGTGAGTCCAGTTTAATCCATTTCAGTAGCTTTTCGGTGATGACCTGAAGATTTTTTGTGTCAAGTGGTACCAGTGTAATCCATTTTGTTAATTTTGCTCTGATGTAGTCGAGGATTCTGTTCAGTAGGATCAATATAATCCATACCATTATCCCTCATGTGACGAGGTTGATGTTTTGTGTGGGTGGGGCCAGTGTAACCTATTACGTTAATACTCCTGTGATTAGATCAAACATTAATGTGCATGTTGGGCAATTTTACTTCATTTCGTTAGTTCTCCTATGATGTGGTCAAGGATTTCTGTGGGTGTGTGGTCAGTGTAATCCATTTCTTTTGACCTTCTGTGGTGAGGTTAAAAATTTCTTTGTGGGTGGGACAAGTGTAATATATTTCATTAGTCATCCTGTGATGTGATTGACTTTTCCTTTGTCGGTATTGTAGGTCTAATCCATGTACTTAGATCACCATTGATGAGGTCGAGGATTTCCGTGTCGGTGGGGTCAGTGTAGCTCTCCTGTGATGAGGTCAAGGATTTCTGTACGAGAGCATTCAGTTTATTCCACTCCGTTATTTATTCTGTGATGAGGTAGAGAATTTCAGTGCAGGTAGTTCAAGTTCAATCTGTTTCTATCATTCTGTTGTGATGAGGTCGAGGATTTGTGTGCGGGTGGGTTCAGTTTAATGTATTTCGTTAGCCCTCCTGTAATGAGATCGAGGAATTTTGTCCGGGTAGGGCAGTGTAATCTATGGCATTAGTTTATAGTGGGTAGGCGTTCTAGTGAAGGGTAGTAGTATGCTGTTGCAGATTAACGGAATTTGACCTCGTTGTAGATAGCCCACTATAAGTCATAAAAGATTATTAATCAAAAAAAGCAATTGAGTTGAGAAATAACATTTTATAGATACACATATCAATTAAGGTTTTTACAATTAAAGTAATCCTTTAAATATGGGTCCAAAGGACGTTAAAATGTTCATGGCAATAAAATGTTGAAAAGAGAATTAATGCTTAGGTATATAGGAGCGTTGTAAGTAAGGAATGTCTTTGATGTATCCGCTCCTTAGGTCAGTAAGTAGTATTGAGACAGCGAAGAAGGAAAAGATAGGGAAGGGAGGAGAGCATAGTAAGTCGCTTGACGTCGGTCATGGGGATATACTAATTACTCTCGTCTCTCTCAAGTCTGTGTGGGTCGGTCTGTCTTTCTGTCTGGCGATGCTTTCTGTATCAGCTTTTTATTTCGACTTTTTGGATCGCAGCAGATCATTTTGGAATTCACACTTGTATTTGATTCTGGGCTTCCCATTGGCCGATAAATAAAATTGCGTAAGCTCGCGAACTGGAATTTAATATTTAATTAATTTTTAGTTCCAGTCGTGCTTTTAGGTCGTGAGAGTACAAACATCCGGTCCATCGCTTTTGCTCGGTCGGTATTACCACAATTTCTCCTGTGATGAGGTTGAGAGTTTATTTGCAGGTCTGGTAGGTGTAATCTATATGGTTAGTTCACCAGTGATGAGATCGAGAATTTCTGTGTGGCGGGGACAGTGTAATCTATTAGGAGATCGAGGATTACTCTACGGATGGGGCCAGTGTAACTTATTTCGTTAGTTCACCTGTGATAATGTCGGTTAATTATCTGCGGCTGGGGATGGTGTAAACTATTGCGTTAGTTCCTTTGTGATGAAGTCGAGAATTCCTGTACGTGTGGGGCCAGTTTATTCTATTTCATTTTTTCTCCTGTAATGAGGTTTCTCTGCGGATGAGGCCAGTGTATCTTTTTTCGTTTGTCTTTCTGTGTCGTTAGGATTTATGTGCGGTTGAATCCAGTTTAATCCATTTTGCTATGCCTTCTGTGATAAGTTCGAGAATTTCTGTACAGGTGTGGTAGGTGTAATTAATTTCGTTAGTTTTCCTGTGATGAGCTCGTGGATTTCTGTGCAAGTGGGGCCAGTGTAATGTATTTCGTTAGTTCTCCTAATATGAAGTTGAGGAGTTTCTGTGCGAATATTTTCACCGTAATTCAGTTCGTTAGTTCTTCTGTGGGGAGGTAGAGAATTTCTCTGCGGGTAGGTGCAGTTAAATCCATTTCGTTAGTTCACCTGTTGCACCAATTCTCATAGTACCGATTCTGGTTGGAGGAGAGAACAAACAAAAAATTAATAAACCGCTTGCTAGTCGTTGTGATAAAATAACAAAACCGTTAATATAAAATTCTTTTTATTTTTTTTCTTCATAATTTTTCTTTGTGGCACAGTTCATGATTGATTCCTTTTATATTGTATTTTTTAATTTCGTTTTTTGGAATTTATTTTTGTGAGCCGGATGTTATGTTCGACTTTTGTTGCTATTGTTTTCCTTTTTTAGTGTCCACATCCGGTCAACATGTAGAGTGAATCAAAAAGAGATCTAAATTGAAGCTGAATTTGAAGCTTTCATCGAAGCGAATTGAAACATACTTGCATTTTTTCAAATCTAGTACATTTTGACCAGTTACATCTTTTGTTCATAGCAATTATCCTCTCTTTGACCGTATTTCTAGCTACTGGCAACTCATTAATTCTTTTGATGATCTCATCTTTATTCTGAAAGTATTCAAACAAATAATCTGAGCAGGTCAAAAGGGCCTCTTCTAAATAACTGCAAACAGAGATTGGCTTCATATGCTTATCGATAGTCGAGGATAACTGAAAAGTGACTGCAGAAATACTGTTCCTGTTTTGTTTAAACATCCTTTTGAAATTATCACATTATTATTGCTGTTGCTTTAGATCTCTCCGAATAATTTAATTCTTTCTTCATCTGTTGTTGAACATAAATTCTGGTGATTACTTTCAAAATGGCGCCTAATATTATATAACCCTGCAGCAATTGACTCCTTGCATATACAGCAAAAGTATTTTTATTTTGCTTAGTAACGCCATATTTTCACTCTACTATTTCGCAACATTCTGAGCTTTTTTTCCGTTTCTTTGTGGGTATTCTTAGGGCTTATTTTTACAGTCTAAAAGAAACTATCGCAAATGAATCCAGAATAGTCACAAATTTTTATTTATCAGAGCAGGCATTAAAAATAGATGAGACTACATTACAGCTAATAAAACGCAAAATCTTCCAACATATGAATCGTTATAAAACTGGCTGAAAACCAGTTAGCCTTGTTTTGGTATTCACTGCTACATTGCTACATTTGATTAGTTGAAATTTTATAACATCATTTCGATAACCTTTCGTGGGTCACTAAAATGTTGATGATAGTTCAGTTCATGAGATGAGGGTCAGTGATCCCCCATCTTGATTATAGGCAATATTCCAGGGCGTAATTTGTAATTCCTAAGATTTTTAGTAGATACCCAAATCCCCAATGATTCAAAGACATCACTAAATGTTTTAGTAATTTCATTTAAATATTCATTATTTGGTATAGCAAGACAACCCGGTGTTTTATGAATGTCACTAAAGTAGGTACCTCCACTAAATCGCTGAAAAAACTGCATAGGATGAAAAAAAGCCTCAGACTTAATAAAAACGAACTTTTTCCATCAAAATGTTTATGTTATTATTAAGAAGAAAGATCGAAGTATTTTTTTAATTATGTAAAAAAATTGTCAGTCCTTTCTACCACGTTCGAAATTTTCGTAAAATTCTTGTTTTGATTTTAGTTAGCGGGTAACCAAATCGTTACGAGAACTTACAATCGAAAATGTAATATTACGTAACTCAGTTTTTTCTGGTGAAAAACACATTAATTTGGAAAATCTTGTAAAAATCAAATAATTGTCAGACTTTAATGAAACTTTCAGGATTTATTAAAACATGAATGAAATTATTTTGAAATTATTATTTAAAAAAATCTTGGTAAAAATATACACTGTTTTACATCTGTTATCCCCACCCCGCGTAAATTCATGAAATTTCAAGAAATTAAATTTTGTAGGAAAAACTAAACGCAGGACTCATTGGAGAATGTAAATCATCTATTATTATTTTCAACCATTTGGACCCTTTTTCTGAAAAGTTGCTCTCAATAGTAAAATAAAAAATGTTTTAAAACTATGACATTATTTACTTAGATAAGCTTTTAATTGCTTTAATAAATAATATAAATTAAGGGCATTATAGTCTAAAGAAAAACTCGTTTAATAATGAAAATTTAAAGGAATTGTTTTCATTTCTTTTAATTATAATAATTTATAAAATTTCAAAAATATTTCTAAAATATTTCAAAGACTTGTAGAAGTCAGATCATTGAGTTATTAATTGAAGACTATATTTATTAATTAAAAATTAAATGCAAATATTGGAACCATCGTATTTTTATTTATTATTTATTTTTGCATTTGAAGATTTTTTTATATTGTAATTTCTGTGTACAATAAAAGGTAGTGTGTTTCACGGTTCTTTCCCTTTACAGGAAAAAAATTAGACAAATATGTCACTTGTGATCACCATATACACTTAGCTTATCTCGCATCTGCTTGTCGTCACATGTCAAATTATATGGGAAAGGTAAAAAAAATCAGTATTCCCTGATTAAGAAATAGTTTTAGTCTAAATTTCATGCTATAAATAAGTAATACTTGTATAAATCAGAATAATTTAACATTACATTTGCTAATTTTCCAAAAATAACTTGTCACATATGTATATTTAATTTTTACAAGATTTTTAAAACAGAAAATTAACTTTTCTTTGCAAATGTGTCGATCGTTCAAAAATGGCCGAAAAATTGAAAAAAATATTTAAAAATCTCAAAATTGTCAATTGTTACGAGGATGCTTTTATATATATTAAAATAATAATAATAATGTCTAAAAAGGTTGTAGTAAAGGACTCTATTGAGTCCTACTTGTTGTTACAAAAAAGTTTTAATTCAGGAAGTAGTCGTAAAAATAAGGAAATTAGAAATAGAACGTTTTGAAAGATTGTAGAAAATTCCAGTAGAATCTAGAGAGTTCGGAAGATTCTAGAAGTATGCAAATTAGGTGTTAGCCCCTATAAAAATAGGTTTTGGGCACGGTGCAGTCAAATGATAGTAGGATGGGTTGATCTCTACAGCTACCGGTTAAGATTCAGGATGTATATCCAGCCGAAAGAATCGACAACAAAAAACTAAAACTTGAAACAGTTGATAAAAGGATGTACTGACCTCATCAGCACTGGTTTCGATTCAAGGATTTATAATCAGCCGAAATAATCTCTCTACGTCGACGACAAACAAAAACTTGAAAGAGTTGTTACCAGGGTTTGCTGATGTTATCAATTCCGGTTTGATTCAAGGATTTACATCCAGCCGAAAGAATCTATAAAAAGTTACCGACCAACTAAAACCTGAAACAGAACCTCATGGAACAAAAAAGAGTAAATACATATTTTTGACTCTTTCATTGACCATACTTAAAATTATTCTTTATATATTCATTTGAGGATTTCCAAAAAGTAGCACTTAACTTCTTCGCCAACTTAACGGGGTAAAGATACTGACACGCTACCTTCCCTTTCTCTCCTCGTAACACCCGCCTGTAGTAAACTCTATGTTTCTTTTTGAATGCCAAACTGTATATTTGCAAATATTTTATTTGGTGTGTTTTGTAAATTAAATATTTGTCTGTGATTTATCTCTGAGTTTTGATCAATCATTTTTTTTCTTTTGTTACACTTAACACGTAACAAAATTAATATAATTTCTGCTTGAAATACACGAGAGTATTTTGCTTACTGGATATAGTAAATTTATTCATTTAAAACTAAAATAAAAGTCTCAAGAAAACGTTTTTGTAATTTTTAAAAAATTCTTTTTAAAAGTTAGTTATCGAAAATTGGAGGGGTTACATACACTAAAGGTAATAGAAATTTTATTCAACTCATCCGAAAAATGAAACGCGTTTTCTATTTTCAATTAGAACTGTTTGAACTGTTAACGAGAAAAGGTATTGTTTTAATTGTTTAATGAAAAGACACTGCACATAGAAGAGGAAGAAGAAGAAAAAAGAGGAGGAGAAGGAGAAACAATATTACGAATTTAAGAATTGAATGAGTTATATTTAGATGGAAAAATTGCTGCTTAATGTTCTTAAGAAGTATTAAATTTCTTTGATTTTGTAGAAGATTTGTACACATTTTCTGTTTCTATTAAATGATGGGATGTAATTTATATTGCATTATCTGATAATGATGCTCATAACAAGTATAAAGATAATAGACGACCTTCATTAACATTCATTGATATTCGAAGAAATTATGCTTTGATCGACTCTGTGTCTTATCTTAATCAACAACTTTACCGATGTCGTAAGTTGCTAATTAATATCTATGCAGATGACACGACTATGTACTCCTGTCTTAATAGCAAATCTACCAGATCCGACAAAATAAAACTGCTCTCGAAAAAACTTCCAATCAATATTTTTTTTATGATCAAGCAAGGGTTAACAGTGAAACCACCACCACCACCACCACCACCACCACCAACTAAAACCTGAAACAGAACCTCATTACTTTTTCAGCTTGTCATCAGTATGAATAAATTTATCTTACATCAGTATTTCCTCATTAAAATAATTTAAAACTTTGACGAAACGTCTTTCTGGGCCCCATTGCTTCAGGAGAGCAAATCATTGCGCCTTCTTGGGCTCATGCTTTCCACTTACATGGAGGGATTATATTTAAACAATTCCTAAGTCTATAGCTAGAAAAGTTAGTTCACTCTTTGGTGTCAGACAGTTTTTCTTGTCAAAACCCATCTTGCACATTTATGCATCTACAATTTGTTTGTGCATTAAATATTGCTTCTATGTCAGTTCTGGTGCTTTCAGTATATATCTCATTATTCCTGGCAAAATTCAAAGAAGGGTCAGTAATGTAATCGAGCCTGACCTGATATCTCGACTTCAGTCACTTTCTCACCAATGTGGCTTCCCTCTGTCTTTTCATAAACATTTTCATGGTAGTTGTTCTAATAAACCTTCTTACTTAATGGCACAACTTCATTAATTTAAGTCTGCTACTAGATTGGTAACTAGGTTTCATCGTTTTACTGCTGAACTAGAGGCAAAATTCTATTCTATTTTAATGTTTCTAATTCACACTCCTCTCCTAAAAACAAGCTTCTAATTTCTTGCTTCACGGCCACTTATAATCTTAAAATATTTAAACAAGACGACTATCCTCTGTCTTCCTATACTTTTTATTGTTCAGTCTTATCACTAAAGACTTCTAATTCTTTTCCACTCCCAGTAAATACTCGCATCTTAGTGGCATTATCCCCATCATTTGTCTTCCTGAATTCTGTTCTTTTATTGTCTTGCCTCCTCAATAAAGTTTTCCTTTTTTTTTTCATTCCCATAAACCACTTGTATCCTAGTGGTGTTATCCATAACTTTAGCGAGGGGGGAGGGCAATTTTATTGTCGTACTTTTATTGGCTTTTCTCTTCACTAAAGTCTTCTCATTCTTTTCCACTTCCGGCAATCTCTTTCATCTTAATGACATTATTGCCATCTTTTGTATTTTTGGCAGCGCAGTAAGTTATAATCAAATAGAATAAATGCCCCGTGGAACCGACTTCCAAGAGGATATTTCCTTGATACCTACAATTCACTACTAGTCTAGAGTAACCGTCATCTTCCCTTCCTATCCAGAAAAAAACTACCCCTTAACTTAACTCCCTACCTAGAATGACTCCCGAGCCTTTTACAGAGTGAAATTTACAGTAAAAAAAAAAGATGATCTTCATTAACATTAATTAATATGTAGCTAATTTACCACGTGTACACTTCTTCTATCCTCCAAATGATTTAGTATGATCAAAGTCATAGCAGATATCCAGTGTACACACTAGACAGCATTCATTATTATTCTTTGACATTTGATGAATTTATCAAGCATATATTGCTATAGTTGCTTCAGTGATATATGATTAATATCAAAATAGATTTCTATTAATGGTAATAGACTACCATAATTCTTATTTATTGATAGGTGAAGAATTTATCGAGCATATCCTGCAACAGTTCCGTAAGCGATTTCGTATGAATAAAATCAAATCAAATATCTATTGAGGATAACAGACTGTATTCATTAAATTTCATAGACAGTTTAGAAATATGTATCATTTATATCCTTCTTTAGTCTCTTTAAATGATTTCTTATGAAGATTTAGTGAAGATTACAGGACGGCTTCATTATAATTTTATTAATTTATCAATATATTCTTCGTTACAGAAGCATCAATGACAACGAACCATCTCAGAATGGGTTGTCAATAACATGTAACCATTGGGAGCAATGGGGCCCAGAAAGACGTTTCGTCAAAGTTTTAAATTATTTTAATGAGGAAATACTGATGTAAGATAAATTTATTTGGTTGATTTTTTATGACTTATCATCCCTTGAAGGTTATTTAAATCAAGAAAATATTTTTAGATTGTAAGAATTTTTGGCAAACATAGATAAACGTGCCAACAATAAAACGTGGTGTCAAAATATGATTTTTCTAATGACACAACATTTTAACTACCTTCAATCCTTTTCCAATGTTTGTTGTTTTAAAGTCGATGTTTAGAATTGTAATAAAACCTACACATATGATGAAAGTGAATTTAGGCATATTTTGTTCTTGAGAATTTACAACACAATATTAAGCACTATTTACTCATTTTATAGATTGTTTCGTTACAAGAATAATTTTATACTGACATTCTAATAACAATGCAATTATAAAACTAATGCAATATTTATCATTTAACAATTTATAAATAAACATGAAAACAATTTTTATTCATTAGTTTATAAATGTATATTACATTATTAAAATATCTGAATCAATTATTCTTATTACTTATTATTTTATAAAGATCGAATTGATTGGCGATTAACCAATGTTTAACGATTAATATGTAATATAATAGTGTAAATAAACAATCTAATAAATACTGATTATCATTTTTGTTATCAGTTCGCAAGAACAAAGAAAATGTATAAGTTCACTTTACTTATTGTTATGGTGAAACACACCTATTCCTCAGATAATGAACTCTCCCTCCTATATTAATAAGAGTTAACAGGAAGTTAACGGGAGAAGTTCATAGGTTTTATGATTGCTCATTGGCCCCCTTTTTCTTTTTCGTCCCCTATTTTTCTTTAGTTTAATCCCCCATCCCTTCCCACTTTAGGTGTTCAACAATGTTAGTTCTCCGGTGGATGCGTGTCGTCTTTCGTTATTTTTCAAGTGTGCTTTTCGTTTTTGTTATGATGTTTAAATGTGTGAGTGATTGTGTGAGTAATTGCTGATCGGATATATGGTATTATACTTCTAAAGCCACGCATTATATTTCGTCCGGGGAAGTGATTTTGCTGTCACAATATTAGAGTAGTGGGGGGCTTTTATTACTAATACGATTTTGTTTAGTTTCTTGTACATATATTACTTTCATTGTATAAAATCATTGGGGAATTTTAAATGTTGTTATTTTCTGCCCATGCCCTCCACTGAACATTGTACATATGGGAGTTAAGTAGGACTACATAGAGAACCTGAGGTATTATGGTGGACGTGGTAAGAATGGTAAGTAAAAATGTGGTATTATGGTAAAAGGATTATTGTTAGCGTGTCAGGGTCAACGAAAGTGAATAGCTAAGTTAATTTAGGACAATTGATGACCAGCCTTCCCCATCCCCGTATTAGGCCTTGTGCCACATTTGTACATATCGTACAATAAATAATGAAGTTCATAGGTTTTCTTTAGACTTCTATTGGAGTTCAGTAGAACTACTAGGCAGTTGATATTAGTTGACAGTTAGCCGAATACTAAGGAGTCAGCTTTCAGTGGAAGATTACCAAGTTCCTAACATTTTGGGTGAGTTAAGTTGATTAGCAACCGACATAGCACGATTATAACCTTCAGTGCGAAAATTACTCCAAAACATTTATATGTTTAAGTTTTATTACAATTCCAATCATCGCTTTTTAAAACAAACATTGATGAAGATTGAAGGTAATAAAAAAGTGGTGTCATGGGGAAAACCACCCTTTTAAAACCCCGTCTTATTGCGGACACATTTATCCATGTGTACCAATGTTTTTTTTTTTATGGAAATAATAATTATTTACTAATAGAAGTTATTCTAATTAACCCATAGCTGTGGGGAAAAGTGGTAGAGTCATAGTTTTCTCAAGTTTCTTTGCACGTAAGTGAATATAACGAACCCGACTGGAATTAGATCTTGGCTCTCCGATTTACAATTTAGAACCGTTATTCATTTCACCACATGAACGCACAAGCTTACATCATCTGGTATTTCTAATCAGTTACCCATTTACGTACTGACCAGGTTCAGAGTTTGCTTAACTTCGGTAATCATGCGGTAAATACGAAATAAAAATAACTCTCTTTACTTTACTGTTTGAAAATTCGAGAGTCAGTGAGGAATTTAATTTTGACCAATAGGAAAAAGGATATCTACTACTCTCTTCAATCGTACTAGAACTGGAGTTTCAACGTGATATGCCCATAAGCTTCTAGGTGAGTTTATCAAGTGTACATTACTTTAAATCTTATAATTGATTTTATATGATCAAAATCATATCAGAGAGCCCGTGAAGATAATAGTTCACCTTCAGCAACATTGATTGATATTTGATCAACATATATACAGTGTATCTTTCTTTTCTTCCTTCAGAGATTTCATTTGATCGAAATCATAGCAAATATCTAATGAAGCGACTAGACACTTTTCTTTACCCTCCGTTCATCATATTTTATGAGTTTATCAAGCGTATTCTGCTATAGTTTTTTCATTGATATCATCTGATTAATACCAGAATAGATATCTATTAACGGTAACAAACTTCTATAACTCCTCCTAATTGACATCTGAAGAATTCATCAAGCATACTCAGCTATAGTTCCTTAAATAATTTCATATGAACAAAACTATAGCAGATGAAGATAATAAACGACACGCATTAACACTCATGTTTAACCGATTTATGAAATCTACTATTCTTTAGTAGATGTGCATTGTGATGCAGTGGATATCGCTTCGAAACAAGAAATCAGGAAGCCGAGTTCGAATTCCAGTTGAATTCATTGCATTCACTTACGCACAAATACCCTTAGGAAAGGTATTAATCCGTCTATTCCCTCCAGTTATGGGTTAAATAACCGGACAGATTGGGTTCTATAGCCTTGGTTGGCCACCATCCTACCGCAGAAAGTAGTGGTAGCCTACTGCGCGATAATAATCTTTTGCTCGTGCAATCATGTTTCGGAAGAAACATGATCACTCAAGCGTGTATCACGTATGGGACTTAACTGACTTGACTATTCTTAAACCCGTGAGGATTGTTTCACGTCGTCTTCCAGAGATAGCGTTGTATTCAGGAATATAAAAGAAACATAAACCTCCTATATTTTTTTTTTGCTCACTTAAAAAAAATGTGTCAGATCTTTCCCACTAAATAGATTTAGGCGCCCGATAGCCGGTTATCTAAATTTCACTCCAACAACAATATATATATTAATCATTTCACCAGAAGCAAGACAGGATTACCACTAGTGCGCAGGGTTTACTGTGAGAGAAAAGATTGGTTATAGTGGGTATTGAAGAAAGGAGAAAAGATAAACGAGATTCAAAAAGATAGAAGATGGCAACTGTCGTTTGATTTAAGTTTCTGGAGATTGTAGCTATCAGGAAAGCAAGTTTTCAGGTGGGAAGTGTGAGAAAAGATACTATTCGAGTAGAAGTGGTGGTCATATTTAACTATTTCAACGGTAAAACGGTGGGACCTGGATGCCAATCTTTCACGTGGGCAAGGCACGAGGAAAAAAGCCCATCAGAGCAGTTGCCATGAAAATATTTGTAGAAAAGACAGCCACATCACGGTGGTGAGAAAATACAGAAGGCTTTCATCTTCATTGACCATTTGTATCTCAGAGAATAGATGTACAGTCTGTTTAGTGTTTTCTGTTTAAATTCATGTGGTTAGGGGAACCAGAGAAAAAAAGCCCATCAGAGCAGTTGCCATGAAAAATTTGTAGAAAAAAGACAGAGGAAAGCCACATCACGGTGGTGAGAAAATGTATGAAAGAGCTTCAATCACTAAATTGTCCATTTGTATCTCAGAAGAATAGATATGCTATGATCTGTTTAGTGTTTCTGTTTAAATTCATGTGGTTGAAACCAGAAAAAATCCATCAGAGCAGTTGCCACTTGAAAATATTTGTAGAAAAGACAGAGGAAAGCCACATCACAGTGGTGAGAAAATGTATAGAAGAGCCACCAATCACTAAATTGTCCATTTGTATCTCAGAAGAATAGATATGCTATGATCTGTTTGGTGTTTCTGTTTAAATTCATGTGGTTAAGGAACCAGAGAAAAAAGCCCATCAGAACAGTTGCCATGAAAAATTTGTAGAAAGACAGAGGAGAAGAAGCCACATCACAGTGGTGAAAATGTATGAAAAGAGCTTCAATCACTAAGTGTCATTGTATCTCAGAAGAATAGTACTGATCTTATTTAGTGTTTCAAATTCATGTGGTTAGGGAACCAGAGAAAAAAGCCCATCAGAGCAGTTGCCATGAAAAATTCTTAGAAAAAGACAGAGAAAAGCCACATCACAGTGGTGAGAAAATGTATGAAAGAGCTTCAATCACTAAATTGTGTTTGTATCTCAGAAGAATAGATATGCTATGATCTGTTTAGTGTTTCTGTTTAAATTCATGTAGTTAGGGAACCAGAAAAAAGCCCATCAGAGCAGTTGCCATGAAAATATTTGTAGAAAAGACAGAAGCCACATCACAGTGGTGAGAAAATGTATAGAAAGAGCTTCAATCACTAAATTGTCCATTTGTATCTCAGAAGAATAGATATGCTATGATCTGTTTAGTGTTTTTCTGTTTAAATTCATGTGGTTGAGAACCAGAGAAAAAAGCCCATCAGAGCAAGTTGCCATGAAAATGTTTGTAGAAAAGACAGAGAAAGCCACATCACAGTGGTGGAAAATGTATAGAAAGAGCCAATCACTAAATTGTCCATTTGTATCTGAAGAATAGATATGCTATGATCTGTTTAGTGTTTCTGTTTAAATTCATGTGGTTAGGGAACCAAGAAAAAGCCCATCAAGGCAGTTGCCATGAAAATATTTGTAGAAAAGACAGAGGAAAGCCACATCACAGTGGTGAGAAAATGTATAGAAAGAGCTTCAATCACTAAATTTTCATTTGTAGCCTCAGAAGAATAGATATGCTATGATCTGTTTGGTGTTTCTGTTTAAATTCATGTGGTTGGGAACCCAGAAAAAGCCCATCAAGGCAGTTGCCATGAAAATATTTGTAGAAAAGACAGAGGAAAGCCACATCACATTGGTGAGAAAATGTATAGAAAAGGCTTCAATCACTAAATTGTCCATTTTTGTATCTCAGAAGAATAGATATACTATGATCTGTTTAGTGTTTCTGTTTAAATTCATGTGGTTGGGAACCAGAGAAAAAGCCCATCAGAGCAGTTGCCATGAAAATATTTGTAGAAAAGACAGAAGTATCTATTGGTGAAGAAATGTATAAGAAGAGCTTCAATCACTAAATTGTCCATTTGTATCTCAAGAGAATAGATATGCTATGATCTGTTTAGTGTTTTTCTGTTTAAATTCATGTGGTTAAGGAACCAGAGGGAAAAAGCCCATCAGAGCAGTTGCCATAAAAAATAACATGAAAAAGACAGGAAAACATCACAGTGAGAGAGAGAGAGAGAGAGAGAGAGAGAGAGAAAAAGAGCTTCAATCACTAAATTGTCCATTTGTATCTCAGAAGAATAGATATGCTATGATCAGTTTAATGTTTCTGTTTAAATTCATGGTAGGAACCAGGGAAAAAGCCCATCAGAGCAGTTGCCAAAGTATTTGTAGAAAAAGACAGAGGAAAGCCACATCACGGTGGTGAGAAAATGTATAGAAAGAGCTTCAATCACTAAATTGTCCATTTGTATCTCAGAAGAATAGATATGCACTGATCAGTTTAATGTTTCTGCTTAAATTCATGTGGTTAGGGCACCAGAGAAAAAGCCCATCAGAGCAGTTGCCATGAAAATATTTGTAGAAAAGACAGAGGAAAGCCACATCACAGTGGTGAGAAAATGTATAGAAAGAGTTTCAATCACTAAATTGTCCATTTGTAGTCTCAGAAGAATAGATATGCTATGATCTGTTTAGTGTTTCTGTTTAAATTCATGTGGTTAGGAACCAGAGAAAAAAGCCCATCAGAGCAGTTGCCATGAAAATATTTGTAGAAAAGACAGAGGAAAGCCACATCACGGTGGTGAGAAAATGTATAGAAAGAGCTTCAATCACTAAATTGTCCATTTGTATCTCAGAAGAATAGATATGCTATGATCTGTTTAGTGTTTCTGTTTAAATTCATGTGGTTAGGGAACCAGAGAAAAAAGCCCATCAGAGCAGTTGCCATGAAAATATTTGTAGAAAAGACAGAGGAAAGCCACATCACGGTGGTGAGAAAATGTATAGAAAGAGCTTCAATCACTAAATTGTCCATTTGTATCTCAGAAGAATAGATATGCTATGATCTGTTTAGTGTTTCTGTTTAAATTCATGTGGTTAGGGAACCAGAGAAAAAAGCCCATCAGAGCAGTTGCCATGAAAATATTTGTAGAAAAGACAGAGGAAAGCCACATCACGGTAGAGAAAATGTATAGAAAGAGCTTCAATCACTAAATTGTCCATTTGTATCTCAGAAGAATAGATATGCTAAGATCTGTTTTATGTTTCTGTTTAAATTCATGTGGTTAGGGAACCAGAGAAAAAGCCCATCAGAGCAGTTGCCATGAAAATATTTGTAGAAAAGACAGAGGAAAGCTACATCACAGTGGTGAGAAAATGTATAGAAAGAGCTTCAATCACTAAATTGTCCATTTGTATCTCAGAAGAATAGATATGCTATGATCTGTTTAGTGTTTCTGTTTAAATTCATGTGGTTAGGAACCAGAGGAAAAAGCCCATCAGAGCAGTTGCCATGAAAATATTTGTAGAAAAGACAGAGGAAAGCCACATCACAGTGGTGAGAAAATGTATAGAAAGAGCTTCAATCACTAAATTGTCCATTTGTATCTCAGAAGAATAGATATGCTATGATCTGTTTAGTGTTTGCTTAAATTCCAGTGGTTAGGGAACCAGAGAAAAAGCCCATCAGAGCAGTTGCCATGAAAATATTTGTAGAAAAGACAGAGGAAAGCCACACTGGGTGGTGAGAAAATGTATAGAAAGAGCTTCAATCACTAAATTGTCCATTTGTATCTCAGAAGAATAGATATGCTATGATCAGTTTAATGTTTCTGTTTAAATTCAAGTGGTTAGGGAACCAGAGGAAAAAGCCCATCAGAGCAGTTGCCATGAAAATATTTGTAGAAAAGACAGAGGAAAGCCACATCACGGTGGTGAGAAAATGTATAGAAAGAGCTTCAATCACTAAATTGTCCATTTGTATCTCAGAAGAATAGATATGCTATGATCAGTTTAATGTTTCTGCTTAAATTCATGTGGTTAGGGCACCAGAGAAAAAAGCCCATCAGAGCAGTTGCCATGAAAATATTTGTAGAAAAGACAGAGGAAAGCCACATCACAGTGGTGAGAAAATGTATAGAAAGAGCTTCAATCACTAAATTGTCCATTTGTATCTCAGAAGAATAGATATGCTATGATCAGTTTAATGTTTCTGCTTAAATTCATGTGGTTAGGGAACCAGAGGAAAAAGCCCATCAGAGCAGTTGCCATGAAAATATTTGTAGAAAAGACAGAGGAAAGCCACATCACGGTGGTGAGAAAATGTATAGAAAGAGCTTCAATCACTAAATTGTCCATTTGTATCTCAGAAGAATAGATATGCTATGATCTGTTTAGTGTTTCTGTTTAAATTCATGTGGTTAGGGAACCAGAGGAAAAAGCTCATCAGAGCAGTTGCCATGAAAATATTTGTAGAAAAGACAGAGGAAAGCCACATCACGGTGGTGAGAAAATGTATAGAAAGAGCTTCAATCACTAAATTGTCCATTTGTATCTCAGAAGAATAGATATGCTATGATCTGTTTAGTGTTTCTGTTTAAATTCATGTGGTTAGGGAACCAGAGAAAAAAGCCCATCAGAGCAGTTGCCATGAAAATATTTGTAGAAAAGACAGAGGAAAGCCACATCACGGTGGTGAGAAAATGTATAGAAAGAGCTTCAATCACTAAATTGTCCATTTGTATCTCAGAAGAATAGATATGCTATGATCTGTTTAGTGTTTCTGTTTAAATTCATGTGGTTAGGGAACCAGAGAAAAAAGCCCATCAGAGCAGTTGCCATGAAAAAATTTGTAGAAAAGACAGAGGGAAGCCACCCCACAGTGGTGAGAAAGTGACTGGAGATCAAGCTGCCAAAATCAGGACCGATTATATTGTAGATCCTTCTTTGAATTTTGTCGAAAGCATTGAGATGAATGGCAAGAGCACCGACCAGATATATCAGCCGTATTTAATGCACAGACATAAACTTATAAATGTGAAAGATATATTTTTAGAGAAAACTTTTCTAATCTGATACAGAGCCTCAACCATAATAGCAGTAGAAGCAGCTATAGATTCGATATATTCATTCTACAGTGAAGTTAAGGAGGTGCAGTGTGTTGCTTTCATGGAGACCTGAATAAGCCATGATGATAGCTGGCAGGAAAGTTTCCCTATGGTGGTTAATGAAGAGCAGATTTGTTTTGGAGGCATTAACATTTACAAGCAATTTTCTGCCTCAGTTAACCACTGATTGTAAGCCTTTTTCAAGAGCAGCAGCCACGTTTACTTTGTCAGCCTTGGTAGATTTCTTATTGAGATGAAAGTAAATGTCTACTTGGGGTCCGATGACATCAGGAAGATCATTGATGAAAACCACAAACAACGTAGGAACTACGATAAGGCCTGGAGGGACACCCACGTTCGTGCGAACGGATCTGAAAGCTTACCCCTTTAAAATGACTTTCATTTCACGATTCGATAGAAACGATTGGATTAAATCAAGCAATCGTCCAGAAATAATGTAGACCTGGATTGGCCAGCATGCCAATCACTGTCAAACATGTTTGATATATCTATGGCAACAGCTCGAGTTTCGCCATTATTATCAAGAGCATGGTATAAATATTCAGTGATGGCCGCTAGCACAACAGTAGTAGACTTTGAAAAGCGGAAGCCATATTGTTTGTTTGAAAGAATGTGTGAGAGGTGGTATATTTAACTACTTCAGCATTGTTTAGAGCTTCGAGCACTTTTCCGAAAAGTGGTAAGAGGCAATAGTTAGAGGGGTTAGACGGTTCTCCAGAGTTTTTAAAAACAAGAACTACAGATGAGGACTTCCAACAAACAGAAACAGGAAGCAGAAAGGCAGTAGTTGTAAAGTCTAAGAATGACTGGAGCCAGCTCAGGGGCACATTTCTTTAGGTCAATTACTGGGATTCCATCACCTTCGCTTGCCTCATGTGAGTTTATTTTTGAAACGATGACCAAGACCAGATACAGGGTTATTTACATATCATTTAGTTGAGCTTCTGTTGTAGGTAGGAAACGGGTGTGGGTACTTCAGACAAATCAAATGTGAAGTTGGAAGAGAAAATCATTAAACCTTGTCTGCTGTAGATGTGAAAAGAACTGCTTGAATAGAGGAGAGACTGAGGGCTTTCTGTTGTTCAGCACACTCTTTTGTAATTTGTAGTATCAAACTCGAAAGATTATATACGTTGTTCTATTCTATCAGCAAATAATAAATTTGCGTCATTTTAGGAGACGCTTGCATTCATTACGAGCAGAGAGAAAGAGACATCTATTGTAATCAGTCGTGTCACTCCAGTATAATCAGAGGAAATGATTCCAGTTGGCAATAGTAGCCGAATATGCAGGTAAGAACCAAGGAGATTTTCGAAATTTAACTTGGAATTTCCTTGCTGCAATGAAAGCATCGATGCCGGATTTTACACAGGAGAAGACCTCAAAGGCGCAGTCTTGAACTTTCGAATGTTATATAATTATTCTTATAACTTTATCAAAATAAGTTTATTGAGCTCTATATTTTGGAATTATATAATTTACCTTTATATCCTTATTTTTCCTTGATAAAATGTTCTATGAATCTTTAAAATAAAAAGTTATTTAAAAATGTCACATTTTGACGTTTTCTTAACATCGTTCTGATCTTTAATGATCGCTACTATATATATATATATATATATATATATATATATATATATATATATATATATTTTAATTCAGATACTTCAATCCAAGGGAAAAAAGCAGGAAGGTAAATTCCAAAAAAACGATCCTAATTAATATTCAAAATTTTATTTTAATATTAAAAAATGATACTGGAAGAGAGCTCCATGTAATAAAATATTACAGAGCAAATATATATGGGATGGGGGAGGGAGGGGAGGGAGGGGAGGGAGGGAGAGGGAGAGGGAGGCTGGGGAGGGGATTTTTTGAGTATTGCAGACGCTGGACAAATTCAAAAAAAATTTTATTTTATTTTATTTTTTTTATTTTTTAATTTCTTTGCAATCTATTTAAAAAGGAAAAGTAGACTAATTTTTCTCCAGTTTCTGAAAGGATTTTTCTGTTGCTGAGGTGATGTGTTGTCCCCCGTGGGGATATTCATATCAAAATGGCCATTCAACATCTTTGAATTAATCCTTTTTTAATATATATATATATATATATATATATATATATATATATATTGTAACAAAAGAAAAAAATGATTGATTAAATCACAGAGCTAAATCACAGATAAATATTTAATTTACAAAAAACAAAAAATAATATTTACAAATTTACAAGTTTTGCATTCAAATAGAAAACATAGAGTTTACTACTGGCAGGCGAAGTGTTACGAAGCGAGAGGTAGGTAAGGAGTGGCTGAAGTCATTTTTGCCCGTTAGGCTAGCGAGTATTATAAGTACTTTTTTTTGGAAATCCTCAAATGTGTATATAAAGAATAATTTTTTGTTTGGTCAATTCTATTTACCCATTTAGTTCCATGAGGTTCACTTTCAGGTTTTATTTGGTCAGTAACTTTTAGTAGAGATTCTTTCGGATGGATAATACAAATCCTGAATTAGGTCGGAGTTGATAATCTCAGCAAATCCTTTTAGCAACTAACTATTCTCTTCTCAAACCCATTTTTATCGGAGCTAACACCTAATTTGCATATTTCTCGAATCATCTCGAATTCTCTAGAATTTTCTTGAACATTCTAGGATCTTCCAAACGTTCTATTTCTAATTTCCTTTTTTTACAACTACTTCATGAATTAAAACTTTTTTGTAATAACAAGTAGGACTCAATAGAATCCCTGAATTATAAATTTTAACCTTTTTTTAGACATTATTAATATTTTTTATATATAAATACATCATCGTAACAATATACATATTTGTTTAAAAATTATTTTAATGGATAATCGTACTTGAGTAGATGCTCTGTATACTAGTATCCATTAGAAATAATGTTTAAGCAAATAAATAAAAAATATGGCATAGAATATGACAAATATTTTCAGCGTTTTTCGAATTAAATTTAAATTCCTCTTTTCATTATCGGAATGGCTCGAAATGAAAAAATATATAGACTTTTCCGAAATGAATCCAAAGTAATTCTTCAAAATAATATATATATATATATATATATATATATAATATATATATATATATATATATATATATATATATATAAAGTTTCTACAATATAATTATATTGAACACACACACACACACACACACACACACACACACACACATATATATATATATGTTTAATCATGAGCCGTTCTAATTTCAGGTGAAAATAAAGACAAAAATACTCCAACATTTGGATATTTTTTATTATGTTGGTTCTAAGCTTTCGGCTCACATGAGTCATCTTCAGAGAGGTTACAGGGACGTTAACATAAAAACATTCATCATCAAAGATGATTTTATCTTCTGTTGACATAAAACTTTGCCATATAACGATAACAGTTGCCAAATAGCAAACGCAGTTCGTAAATTTGTAATGCGGTTTTATGATGTCACAGCGCATGAGAGCTCGAAATGTTAACAGAACCATATATTTAAATGCAACGTAATGTGCTATGACCAGATTTAAACGTGATTTTATTAAGTGTGGTTTGTTTTGATTTAATGTAGATGGCCTCTAATATCTGAAGGTTCTTTTTACTGTGTGTTTGAGTGAATCTGTCTAATATTACCTACACAGTTATGTTTAATCATGAGCCGTTCTAATTTCAGGTGAAAATAAAGACAAAAATACTCCAACATTTGGATATTTTTTATTATGTTGGTTCTAAGCTTTCGGCTCACATGAGTCATCTTCAGAGAGGTTACAGGGACGTTAACATAAAAACATTCATCATCAAAGATGATTTTATCTTCTGTTGACATAAAACTTTGCCATATAACGATAACAGTTGCCAAATAGCAAACGCAGTTCGTAAATTTGTAATGCGGTTTTATGATGTCACAGCGCATGAGAGCTCGAAATGTTAACAGAACCATATATTTAAATGCAACGTAATGTGCTATGACCAGATTTAAACGTGATTTTATTAAGTGTGGTTTGTTTTGATTTAATGTAGATGGCCTCTAATATCTGAAGGTTCTTTTTACTGTGTGTTTGAGTGAATCTGTCTAATATTACCTACACAGTTATGTTTTTTTAAGAAATGTCGTTTAATTGAACTCTGATCAGAAAGGTGACAGGTAAGTCTACGGGAAAGCGTGGTTGTAGTAAAACCAATATATGTGCAGCTCTAGCAAAAAGTTTTGCAGCACGATGTAAAAGTAAAGTTTCAGATATTTTTGAATACCAAAAGTGAGTGAAACCATGAATAATCAATAAATAGGACGTGTTAAATTCGCTTATGCAAATTTTAAGGATTTGCATGGGCGAGTTCTCGACTCTATGAAATGAGAAAGAATATTTTTTCTGGGGAGAAGAAAAAAGAAGAGCGTAGAGGTTGGAACGCATTTTCTTTTTGAACCACATATTTGGCAGACAGAGTGAAGTGAAAAGCAAAGCGGAGAGAAGAGTAATTCTTTTTTTTTAACCACATTATTCATTCTGTACATCTAATTGTGATTCAAATAGGAAAAGGTCATTGTTCCGAATCCAAATGACCTGCAATCGTTGCTTTACACAAAGCCGGTCTTAGCTGTCGTCAGATTGCCAAACAGGCGCAAGTTCATGCATTAACGGTCACAAGAATAGTCCAGAAGTGGAAGAAAACTGGAAATATCGAAGTTGGGGTTCAAAGTGGTCATTCAAAAGTGTCTACAGAGCGAGATGACCGATGACTGGTGCGACATAGTTTGTCTAATCGACAGTCCGGTAGTCAGTAATTACTGAAGGAATGGTCCAGTGGTGGTGTGAAAGCTTCAGATCGCACAGTACGGCGGCGTTTGTTGACAAAAGGATTGATGTCCAAAAGACCTGCAAGAAAGTCACTTTTGACACGAAAAAATATAAAAGATCGACTAAATTTCTGTCGAATTTATAAAAGTTGGACTGTAGAATACTGGAAAAAGGTGATTTTCTCTGATGAATCATCTTTTAGCTGCTTCGTAAACATTGGATCAATTCGTGTCAGAAGATGAATTGGTGAAAGATTCCACCCTGATTGTGTGGTATCCACAGTCAAGCATCCAAACCTTATTCATATTTTGGGTGCTTCTCCTTTCATAGTGTCAGAGAATTAGTGATTGTACCCAAAAGTACGTCAATGAACAACGAATGTTATATGGACACTATGAAAAATAGACTACCACAATTTTTGATAAAACACTACCCTGACCGAGATGCGGTGTTTCAACATGATGTTGCACCTTGCCATAAAGTAAAAGCTGTAATGAAGTGGTTCAAGGAAAATAACTTCAGAGTTCTGCAAAACTGACCTGGTAATTCACCTGATCGCAATTCCATCGAAAATTTATGGTCCATCCTGGAACCAAAGGTGCATGAAGCTTCTCCAACAACAAGAATTGAACTTGAAGCTGGTACAACCCAAAATGCCAAAAACAGGTGGGAGATACCAAAATCAAGCAAGTACAAAAATTTAAATACCTAGGAAGTGTTCTAACAGGAGATGGAGAGTGCGACACGGAGATCCGAAGGCGAATTGGCATGGCAAAGGACGCGTTCCAAAAGCTGAGCAAAGTACTCACACACAGGAAAATCTCACTGGAAACAAAGAAAAGAGTGCTAGACTGCTACGTGATGTCAATTCAATACAGCAGTGAATGCTAGACGATATCATCGAAAATGAGGTTAAAACTGGAAGCAGCGGAAATGTGGTTCTACAGAAGGATGCTGCGGATATCGTGGACTGAGCATGCAAGCAACGATGAGGTGTTGGAAAGAATGGCAACAAAAAGGAAATTGATAGTGAGCATCAGGAAGAGACAACTGAAGTTCCTGGGACACGCAATGCGGAAGGAGAGCCTGGAGAACCTGATACTGACTGGCCACATAGAAGGAAGAGGAAGGCCGCGGATCACATATTTGCAGGGCCTGATGAGGTGGTTGACGGAACGGGGGTTGACAGGGGTAACAGGAACAAACATACTAAGAGCCACAAGGGATAGGGAGACGTGAAGAACCATGATCGCCTACGCCCTGAAGGGACAGGGCACATAGAAGAAGAATATGTTTATATTATTGAATGAAACATGCATGATTAAAGATATGTTGTCTAAATATACATACATGGGCAAAATACCAGGATAGACTGGATCCTATAGCCTTAGGTGCAACCAAAGAGAAGGAAATTGAATTCAAATCCAGATCACTCTATCCAAAAAATGTTTATACATGCAGTTGCTCACTGTTTTTAGAACCAAATTTAAAGTCCTTATAAGCGACGTTTAAAGTTGCCCAATCTTTAATAGGGAACAAGAGGAACTAACCACACACACACACACACACACACACACATATATATATATATATATATATATATATATATATTCAACACAATAAAATATCCCAGTACAGCGAACAAGACAACTGATAACTTCCGTGACAAATTCATGATACCTAAATGTCATTTTAAGTTTCTCGAAAAAGACATTTCAAGTTACTCTCTGATATAGAATATAATAGTTGTAGTCTGTTGAAGATTTTTTCTGGGCTATGTTGCATCTAATTCTATCAATAAATATTTATAAAATCTATCTTTCTGTTGAATTCATTTATTTTGAGATTATTGAAATGTTCAACAGAATGTAAAAATCTCTAGACTTCGACGCGATTCGAACATACAGCTACAAGAATCACCTACTGAAACATCGTTCTCAGGGAATATTATTTTTTCTCTAAGCCATTAACAGGCAGGTTTTTTTTTAGATTGCTATTTTACAATTATCTAATTGGGAGCAGCACTTGTTTGAATCAATCGCTTACTTTTCTAGAAGGATCTCATAATAGAAGTTTCTAATCCCACTATATACACATCATCACTTTCTTTGGATTGAGAACTGCATTTGTTACGGTTAGAGGGGAATTCATTTCACTTGTAAAAATATCTACATCTTATTGCTCACTATAGTTTGTTTAAAAACAGAATGTTTTTTTATCTATAAATATCGAATCTTTTATCCAGTAAGTCTCAAGTGGGAAGACACACTTGCACATCTGTTTTTTTCCGTTATCTGATGAGTGGCTCATTCACGTGTACTTCGATCTTACGCTACCCCTATCCCCACCTGTGAAGGTTATACCTATTCGTTAACATGTATCGATCGTTTTTTCCCGCTGGTGCGAAGCATTTCTCATGACAGATATTTCCGCATATACTACGGTACAACTTTTATTTCCGCATGAGCATTCCCTTTTGTTCCCAAGTTGCCATTACCTGAAAAAGAGGTTGGCATTTCGAATCTGATTTATTTTGTCAGTTAATGAAACCTAGTAAGAGAATCCGCAAATTTTTTCTATAATTTTCGAGCAAATTGCACGATGGAAAGCTTCCCCTATATTTAGAACTAGTTTAATTGCCTAGAGCACCTTATGTTAGTCCTTGTATATAATTTCGTCCAGTTTTCCTGGACTATATTTTTTATAGGCTGCACAGAAATTCATGGACCCAGTTGTCTTTTGTTGATCTCTTGACAATCAAGAGGGCGAATTTGGAATGCATCCCATCTTTGCATAGTCATAAATCCACGTTCAAGCCGAAAGATTTAGACTTTGGTAAACATACGAGACTCTTTAAAGTCGAATGAAATACAGGAACTTTACAGAAAATCCTTCGAGGTCCTCAACAGTATCCCAAGTACTTTAAATATAAAAATTTATATAATAAAAATATGAAATTATAAAAAAAAAATATTTATATGGTAAATTAAAAATAATTAATTAAAAAATAATACAATAGAGTTGGTTTGTTTATTATAAATTCTATTTTTGAGGGCAGTGTTTAAAAACATTTAATAATAGTTATTAATAGAATTTCTTTAAAATGACCTTTCTAAAAGAAAAACAAATAAAAGATGTCTTGAATAAAATTTGATGTGTATAAATTTATTATAAAGAAGCTTAAATCTGATGGTCTCAAAACCCGCCAAAATAAAGTTTGTGAAAAGGAGTGGTTTACAGAGATTCATTTGTGATTTTTAACCAATAAGGAAAGTAAGTTACGCCCCATCTTTTAAATTTTTGATTCAATTTTAGAGCCTATCTGTGGCTATTTAAGAAGTTTGGTTGGTCTAACGATCAGGAGTGACTTGACTTTTACATTTTGACCGTTGACTCGTTCTAGGATCTGAACAAAGAAAACTAAAAGTCAACGGAAACAACGAAAAGGCGATAATAGAAGAACAAGGAAGAATCAGCAAAAGATTTTTCTACAAATTTAGATATACATACAATACTAATACCTATAGATGTTTGTGAAAGTTTGTCACAAAATTAGAGGTATTAACCCTGATTTTAAACTTTTTATGAAATACGAAATTATCAACATTTTTGAATCTCAAATTTGTACAACTGAACTATTGTCTCAAAGAAACTCAGCTATGCCTGTGAATTGCAGTCCTTTCGACATTGCAGTGAACATTTTTAATTGTTATATGATTTCAAAAGTATTTTATTTAGAATTTGTTATCTTGTCAAACTGTTTGGCACACAAAGTAAAAAGTTGTACAAGTTTCTTTCGAAAAACTTTTAATCTGCATTATTATTATTTTTATGTGTTTTAATAAATGTAAATTTATTTCAAATTTTATAGTGGTGTATTAGTTTTGTGTTTTTTCGTTTGCGCTATTCATATTACTCGGTTTAAGTGATTTGACATTTTCTCATCACTTCTCTCAAAAAATCCTTTTATAAAATATGTGTCAAAAATGTAGACTCAAATGAAGATTGCTTTGTTAAGATTACATAACTTGATGTGAACACTCAAAATGTTTTTCGATCCTATGTTGCTAATGTATGCTAATGTCTTTTATTCTTTTTAATTTCAGTTGTGTGTATTAAGACCAATCTTCATATTTTATAAATGCAAGATTTATGAAATTCTTTTCTTTCTTCTTAATACTTGCGAATGGACAAGGGATAACTGCTTACTTGTGTAGTGTTTACATATTATGGTTGTATGTTGGTTTTCCAGATTCAGGCTAACTGCTCTTCTACATCTTGATACCATTGACATTAAGTAACAGATTATTCAAACCTGTTTTTTCTTTACAGTAGGGACATGTAACGTTATGAAACGTAATTATCTGCTTTTGACTCAGCTATAAGCTACATGTCAGAGGATCAAAAATGCGTTACGTAGACAGCTACAGTTCTTGGGACATGCAATGAGGAAGGAGGGCTTGGAGAACGTGATACTAGAAGAAGGCAACGGAAAACATATTTGAAGGACCTGATCAGGTGGATGACGGAACGAGGGTTGCGTGGTGTAAAAGAAGAAAGCGTGCTAAGAGCCACCAGGGATAGGGAGATGTGTGAAAGGACAGGGCACATGAAAGAAGAAGAATAGATATGCAAACAGGCCTACATGGGTGTGCAAGTTGAATCAATAAGGCAGTTAACAAATAGCAGTCTGCTTGCGATGCCCTCGTTGAGAAAAAAGGTATTAATAAATATAAAGCCTTGGTGAAGGGATGCGTTATAAAAAGGCGTTATAAAGCCTTGGTGAAGGGATGCGTTATTAAAAGGCGTTATAAAGCCTTGGTGAAGGGATGCGTTATTAAAAGGCGTTATAAAGCCTTGGTGAAGGGATGCGTTATAAAAAGGCGTTATAAAGCCTTGGTGAAGGATGCGTTATAAAAAGGCGTTATAACTGTTTCTGCTTTGTTTAAACGTATAATAAAAAGTACAGTGTAAAACCAATGCTTTTAAGTGTTTTCTTATAAATGAAACATTTGTATTGTTTGTATCACGTCAAGAGGAGAATTTACTTCTCTATTTAATACTAGCAGTATAGCCCGGCGTTACTCGGGTGTAATGAAAGCTTTAAAACTAATCCATGGTCCTGGAGCTCAGACTCTTTGGACGTTGGCACGAAAGACTAAAAAGCAATAGTTGTTTCCAGTTAAAGCGAAACCGTAGACTGAAAGAAAAATGAATGGATGTAAGTCAAATTTTGATTTCCTGGTATCGATATCAAATAAGTTTTTTTCATCGTAAACTGAATTTTGAAGGCTAAATAAATCCTCTGAGTAAATGGTATCATGGCTGAGACTAAGAACTACAATTATACCTACTTAGAGCCAAACCCGAAGCAAAAACTAAAATAAAAGGGCTGAAAAAAATACAGACATACAGACAGATAAACAGACACACACACAAACATCTTGTCTTTTATATATTATCGATTTTTCTGCACTATTGTAAGAACTGCAACCTTGAAACTTCTGAATATCGTTTCTTATGTCTTCATCTATGAGTGTATCAAATTTGATTAAAATCGGACCACTCCTTTAACCCGATTTTTTTTATTATCGATTTTAGATATTTATCGGAGGTACCTCGACACAAAACCTAGCTAAGAACACTCGCAGACGCTTATAGTACAACTGTGTAAATTTTCAAGGAAATCGGTTCAGCCATTTCGGAGTCTATAGGTAACGGACACACACACACACACACACACACACACACACACACACACACACACACACACAGACAAGGTTCCATTTATAAATAAATTTAGATTATTTTTGCTTATATCTCGGCCATTACGATTTTTATTCTTTTTAACGTTTGACTTAAGTTTCCAAAGATATACTGTTAATCATCGTTGTTTGTCACCTATGTGGATATATTACTTTAATACTATGTAGATTCTCGACAAGAAATTAATTTAATTTATAAATAAGATATTAACGTATATAAAACTTTCAATTCTACCTAAGATCAATGCATTATCTGAGCACTCTTTGAAAAATATCAAGCACAATATAACCATCAATTGCTAATTTATTTCCACGGAACAAGATTAGGAAAAGTTAAGGTAAAGAATGAGTGGGGAAGACTGAAGAAGCAAAATTTGAAGACAAGTAAGAAAGTTAGATAAAAATGAAAATAAATAAATAAATAAAAAGTGGAAGAAAGTAAAGGAGGAAAATTGAAACGAATGACAGACAGACATACAGTTTTGTTGTCTTTGGAACGCACCTTTTACATCGGAAAATCTTAGAAAAGGGGTGATTACATTCTGACATATGCAGTGAATTATTTCGTGGATTAATCTAAAATGCTAAGAGGTAAGACAGACGTAGAAATGTGGAAAAGAAACACATTTACTTCACTGAATGACTTATACTTGGAGCAAAAGTTAATACTAATGAATTTAACTTTTAACTTGATGATTGATTTTGTCTCCAAAGGCAAGACGCTTAAAATGAATTGTTGAAAATTTCTCAACCCAACTAAGAAAAGATTTTAATATATTTTGCTATTTTTTCATTTCGTAGGACATGGGTCGTTCGAGAATCTTTAGCTTCCTCTCATATGATTCATATTTGTAAACATTCCTAAAGTGTTCTTTTTACATTAAAGATATGACGAGTGTTCAATAAGTATTTTGCATGCTGTAGATTCCGGGTGAAGAACCGCACAAAATAATGAACAACAAAACAGATATTTGAGATAGGAAAATAGGTTATATTAAACGTAAAGATACACCCAAGAATACGATTAGTAAGAATATATATATATATATATATATATATATATATATATATATATATATACAAGTCTTTGAAGTGAGCCGTGCTGAAATTAGTATATCCATGTAATACTATTCTGGTTAAGTGGAGCTCAGAGCTACTATAAGTGCTGACGCGGTATTCTCTGTGTAACTACGGTATCGTTCGGTAACATATGGACTTTTACGGTACTCGTACTGTAACGGTATTTACCCACCTTCCCACGTAAGGCGAGATGTGACACAAGGTCTTTTTAATGTAGGTCTTCCCGGCCATATAGCCAGGCCAAAAATATCTATCTTTTCCCAGTCGTGATTCTACATTTCGGCGGAACCACGATTGGGTTAATGCTCTCTGCCCGAAAGCAGAGAGCGCCCTCCACCCAAGGCAGACAGCTGACAGTGTCATAGTAGCAGAGGCAAATGCCAACTTCGACCTACTCGTACTGTAACTGACGGATCTCATTATGGGAGGAGTATATGTATACTCAAGTCAAGTTCATTATCATAGAAAAAGGGGAGATCCCACAACAATATATATATATAGATTAAGCAGACAATAGACCTAATTTAATCATTTGGCAACAGGTTGTCACTACACACTGCGGTAGACTGGTTGCCAGCCAATGCTATAGAACCCAATTTGACCTGTTATTTAGCCCATAACTGAAAGAAAGGGATAAATTAATACATTTACCAAGTCTATTAGCACGTGTATAATGCGCAGAGCATTCAGCCGATATCCACTGCACCACAAAACACACACACACACACACACACACACACACACACACACACACACACATATATATATATATACTTTAACTCGAAAGCTTACATCTAAAACATATGTCTGTCTCCATTATAGATGCTCTGTTTTATTATTAAACAATAAATTTATTTATTTACAAAATATGGAATATTGGAGAAATATTGTTAGAAAAATATAAATATACTGTTTAAATAACAAAACAAAAATAAATATATTCTTTAATAATAACATATACTCAAATATGAGTATCCAATACAAATAACGTTTAAACAAATAAATGTAAAAATATGTCGGGTTTAAGCTATTTCTTAACACACACACACACACACACACACACACACACACACACACACACACACGTACACGTATATATATATATATATATATATATATATATATATATATATGATTAATACAATTCATTTATCGTTTAGCTGATAGATGTTACATTGAGCACATCAAATCCGGAGTTTCGTAGATGACACTTCCCTACAATCATATGTTTTGTTTCAGAATGCTTCAAAAAATGTCTGTGCTAAAGAACACCTACTTGCTCGCGTGCAAAATCATATTCACGCTGCTCACAAAGGAAATCAAATTTGGGGTGTTTAAAATAATGGCTATATTTGAAAACGGAGGAGCTGACATCAACATAAATAAAACTGAAAATGTGTGTCAGTGTGTGTATGCGTGTGTGAATCTTCACTGATTTCTAATAACATACACTTTTCATCCGATTTGTTCAAAAACTTATACACCTTGCAAATTTATTATTCTACACACACACACACACACACACACACACACACACACACACACACACACACACACACATGCAATTGCGCGTGAGATTTCAGTTTAATTTTGTTATAAATTTTATTTTCAAGTAATTTTTTTATTAAATATAATTTCAACATAGCAACTTTTTTTTTTATAGAGAATAACTTTTTAAAAAAAATGAAAAAAATGAAAAATGAAAAAAAAATGAAAGAGTTATATTTTGTATTTAATGTCTGAAGACGTGGGGCGTATAAAAGAATTAAAAATTCGAATTTCAGAACAAAAATAGAAGGGACTCATATTGATGATTATAATAGAATTATAAATACACTAAATATACTATAAAAACTAAATACTAAATAAATACACTAAATGTACTATACTATTATATAATATTATTGGCTCTGTAAATAAATAAATTTAATTACATTGAGCTCTCTGGCTGAATCAATTTTAATATTTAATATTTAATAATCAATATTAATAGGGTCTGTTTGGGATTTTTCTTTAAGACGCTTCTTTTCGGATTTATATATATATATATATATATATATATATATATATATATATATATATATATTATAAATTATGTTTTAGAACATGTACATAATTTCTTCTATATATGTCCTCTTCCCTACAATCATATGTTTGTTTCAGTGTTTGGATTTAAACATTTCCTCAGGGGAAATAAAGGTTTGGAATCATTCTCTGTTTATATTTGGTTCGTTGTTGTATATATATGTAGATGTGTGTCTGTATGTGTATCTGTGTGTGTACCCACACTGATTTCTATCAACATACACTTCCACATTTTCATCCGATTTGTTTCAAAACTTACGCTCCCCTTGCAAATTTATTCAAGTGAACATTCACTTCGCGCAGCCAACCCAGAAGCAAATCTCCAACATTTATCCAGTCTCATTTTATCCTCCTGCATCGGCTGAAGTTGCACCTATCAGCGCTATAAATAGGCACTGCCGACTATACCCCTTCTGCATAATAGTATATTTCCTCTTACAAAGAATAACGCTTAAATTTCTAACTGAAATTCTTACTCTTCCCATCCCGTGCAATGGCGGATATTTACTGTTAGTTTGTAAATTAAACTGAAATAAAATTCAAATTATAGTAATTTTTCTTCTTTCCACTTACTTTTTAAATGATTTTATTTCTTGCTGACTTAAAGGAAAATCTTTTACCTGCGATGAAAAATGTCTGCTCTGCGTTAAAAGACGGTCTTTTGGTTTACTAGTAATATTTTCATGCATGAAGTAATTATTTCATCTGTATTTTGGAAAAAATATAAAGAAAATGAGTAAAATTTTTACTTTATCATTCATTATCTGATAGCATATAAATATAACAGGAACGTCAACAATCAAACGTGATCATGAAACTTTATATATGCAATATATAAACGAGTAATGTCTTAAGCAAATATGAATTATTTTTGTTGGAATATTAGATATCCAAATATGAGCCAATGAGAAATTAGTGCATAATACCATGTGATGCGAACAGATATCTAAGTCACTACACAAACTGTACCAATACTATAGTACCTGTTTCTATATTATTATTTTGTTTGTGTGTACAACCGTTACGCTTTTCTATGAAGGATTGCTGCTACATATGGTCTGGCTCTCTCGCCATATGTCTAGAGAGCCTTGGTAAAACCCAAGGTAAAATAAGCACTTCAGTCACTTTTCCACCGCCGTAAATTGGCCTCTCTGTGCCTTGTCTATGGCATCCATTCGAATCAGCTCTTTGTCAGGGTGTCTAGACTATGAATTTAATTGCGGTTCTAGACTGGCGCAAGTTATCACCAATATACAGTTGAGTTGGCGAGATGTAATCACAAGTTTTATGCTAACAGTTTCCTTTCTTGCAGTTGTCGCTTGTGGATCTTTTCTGGTTTGATGCTTTTCAACCAACTTTAATATGCAAACATTTAAATGCAATGTCAATTGATATCTTACTGATTTCATGATTAATTTTCTTTGTTCTTACTCCTTAATAATGTTTTTGCTTTCTCATTATTTCACACAAAGTAACCCTTTGTGTCTTAGTGACTTTACTGCCTTGCTTGGGATGAAATCGATTAAAAAAAAGGAAAGAAAAAGTATTTGTTGTATTTTCTAAGCTGTAATCGTTTACGCTTTCTGATCAAGAGGCTTGCATAATTAATACTAAGCCAGAAGAAATTATTAAAAAGCAGGAGTAATAGGCACCTCAGTATTTATTATATTGATAACAAATCAAATGTTATCAGGACCGGGTTTAGATAAAGAGAGGCTCTAGGCTATTCTACTTGTGATATCCCTCCAAATCCCCATTCTCACGAGTACAGGAAAATGAAAGAGTGTTAAATTAAACGGTTCCAGTAAAGTAAGTACGGCAAACTCCGAGAGAAAGGAAACATGTTTGAGTGTCACCAAAAGTTTCTTTTATTTCCAATCCAACCAGTTTACTAATAAATCACCTGAGTAGTTCCAATGAAAAAGAAAAAAGATACAATGAAAGAAATGCTAGCAAAAACTCAATAGTTGATAATGTTTTCTCAGGTGCTCAATTAAACAATTTGAGTAAAGCCGAGTATGATGACAGGTGCTTAAAATTCCACAGTTGAAAATTCTTTCTCAGGAAAAGCCATACAATGTCTTTAAATACAGTATCTAATTAAAAAAAATGCACAAATATTAAAATTAAAACCGTCTATAAAGAAATCAATGCTCACATCGAGTTATCGGCCTCAGACAGTATTAATCTGAAATGCAATGTAAGTAAATTACTGAAAGATTATTTAGAATCTACAATGCATTATGACAGGTGTAAGAAAGGCCTCTGACAATGTTAAAAATATTATGCACCTTGGCTGGAGGCTCACTAGATTTTGAGGCGTTAGACTTCAGCTTGTTCAGCCTATAAATAAATTGGATGTTAGAAATTTCTTTCAAAAGAACCAATACTAACCAATACTAGAAGTGTTTTCTTTAAGAATAAATTAAATGTCGCATGTAACGTTTTCCTATCCTCACTGGTTTTTAGCAAAAATTGGTTTTGATAATAAATGAGCCAAATGATAAACTATAGTTTTCAAGTATCTAAGAGTTCATTTATATCTCATTTCATTTTGTCTTGATTCAGCTTTTGTCCGTTCACCACAAAATTTGAATAGATATATTTAATACTAGCTGTACCCGGCCAAGCGTTGCTGTGGCTCAGTTTGGTTAAATGGAAAAAAAGAAGAAATTTATTTACTAAACCAACGAAATAAACGGGATATCGATAATAATTCGTTGAAAAAAAATAAATAGAATATTTAAAAAAAAAAAAATGGAAAGGGATTTCTGTTGTTTCAGTCAGTTAGTTAAGTGCCATACGTGATACACGCTTGGGCGATCATGTCTTGAAAAAGACATGACTGACTGGGCAGAAGATTATCCCGCAGTAGGTTGCCATTGCTTTGGTAGACCGGTTGCCAACCAAGGCTATAGAACCCAATCTGTCCTGCTATTTAACCTATAACTGAAAGGAAGAGACGGATTAATACCTTTCCCAAAGGTATTTGCACGTAAGTGAATACAATGGATTCAACTGGAATCCGAACTCGGCTCCCCGGTTTCTCGTTCCGAGCCGATATCCACTGTACCACATCTGTTGTTTACGCCTGCCAAAATAGAAATAATAATAAAAAAGGCTTCGTTTACCTTAAATGTACAGTTTTCCTATGTTTTTTATGAAATAACAAAGTTGTCTGTAAACGCGTCCGTATTGAAAATGAAAGTTTTTTTTGTTCGGCTTCCATCGGCTCTAATATATATTTTTTGATATTGTAATATTTTTTTAATATAAGGTATATAAAAACACGCTCGTATTGGACCAAAATGCTTTAGTAAAATTCCAAAACAATTGATGCAGCCGTTTTCTAGATTAGCGGATAGTAACAAACGGACAAATACATTTTATTTATATAGATTGCTAGTGTTAATAAAAATGAAAACGTTCTTGTTAAATTCTAAACTCAAGTATTCGGATAAATATCTGTTCTAGTTTCACCTAGTGGTTTTTGATATTTTTACTTGCATTAATTATAGCATTCATGTAAGTGACAGCAAGTGGAAAAGCTGCCAATATTGCAATCATAATTCATTGGAAAATTGCCTGTACACACTTAATATTGAAATGCAATCTACTGTATTGATATAATCTTCAATGTGCATTCATTGTTAGTAAGGGTTTAGTGTTTCTTTTAACTTCTACTTAGATACTTGACATTTCTATAATTAAAAACTAGAATTATTGCCGGATTAACATATGAGCGACGGTGAGTTACAGCGCAAGGTAACCAAGATTAGGGGGCGAAGGATCCTTTAGTTTTGGGTCCTTGATAAAACTCGAGATTTTTTTTTATTCGATGGGGCCTCTTGAAAGGTTTCCATTTAGATTTCAGCGTAATACAGGCCCTTCATTCTAGATATATTTCTGTAGGGTAACAAATATCTTAGAGTTGCTAATGAAATAATTTGGATGAGTTCCAAAATCTTTACAAATTTTACTTTACACCAGAAAAAAAAGCTTTTGCTTTATACCAAAAAAGAATCATCTAAATATATTTCTATTTTTCTAGACAAGGGGTGTTAAACATTTTATTATCACAGGACTTTCAGGTTTAAACCCGCACTTGATTAGGACCATCATTTAGATTTACAAAAACTATTGTGTTGGTAATGAATGCATATGCTTTTGCATATCATCACATTGGCAAAAAAGAAAGAAAAAGAAAACAATAACGAAAAAGCAAAAACAAAAAGCACAACAACGTATAACTGCAATGTATTATTCATTTTTAGCTTAATAAGCACTGGAGCGGGCCCCTAAATGACATCAATACTCCATTGAGGCAAAAATGGAGTATCACTGTATCTCCCTTTCTTGCCTTGTGGGAGATTCCTTTACAAACTCTTTCCCACAAAAACAACATTACAAGCCTGTTTGCTTCATTGCTATTTCCATAGAATATATGTTCTATTCTTTAATCAAGAACTACCATCTGGTAAAACAGACACCCGCGTGTTTCCTTTCTAAAGCACTACAATCTTAACTACTTCAACTCAGGGTTCAATTGTCATCTATCTTCTTCATCTTCATAATCTTCACTTCTTAAAACCTCTTCAGTTAATAATACATCTTATTCAGCTTTACTAATTCGACTGTGCAGCCTCGTTTATTTTAGACGAAATGACATAACCATATGGCTGCTCTATTGCTATTTCCATGGCAAATGTTCAAATAAAATCCACTCTTTAGTTCCACCAGTTCTGACCTTTGGAATTCGCAATGAACTCTTAATAAAGTTGAATGACCCATATTTCTCTCGTATTCCATTTTTAAGGAAGAAGTTTCGTTCAGACAGCATTTTTTGGGAGAACTGTTACATTGTAGAATAAACTCCTGCGTGGGTGCTTCCCTAGATACTGAATTCTTAACCCCTTTAAGTCAATAATCAATCGTTATCTTTCCTCTTTATCTTTATAATAACACATTTCTACCTCCTCTTACATACATATCACACACTTTATTCAGTAGTCTTCTACCATGAGTAACACTTGACTCGTATTTCGGTTGAACTTTAGCATAGACATTAAATTTACCTTGAGTGACTCTCGAGTCTTGTATTTGGTAAAATTTAACAAAAACATAAATAAATTAAGAGCAAACGGCTGCACATAGATAGAAAATGAATTAAGTAAGTACACATAAAAAGAAGTACAAAACAAATACCGGGTTTATTTATTCTTTACAGTAAAACAATTCCAAGAGAACAATCTTACTATGATTTATTATTGGTGGGTACATTTTTATATTGGCTATCAGTGTCTTCTTAATTCGAAATCTTCATGTCCTTATGTTGTTTTGACCAAGTGAAAGGTTTAAGAAATAAAAAAAAACATGTTATAAAAATATTGTATATTTAACAGTAAATACAACAGAAGTGCATTACATGACTTGTTCATGTGTCGGTTGTCCAGCGTTCAATCAAATCAGCTGTTTCCCCAAGGCCTCCTCTTCTACTAATCTTATAGTAGGCGAAAGAATCCAACACAGAGGGAGGACACCACAGCATATATATATATAGAACCTTTATAAGTTACTACTTTATGTCTAAGCTTCTTTATAATTTGAAACTTTCATATTTATATTGGCGAATTTCTCACATATTACAAGGTTATTTCTCGGATTCTTTCTAATTTGTAATGTTCATATTCTTATTTAAGGAACGTTTGTAATTAAATATCTGTGTTACTTGTACAAAGTATTTTTAATTTCATATTTCTGTTTACAGAATTTTCAGATGTGGCTCTGTTATTTGCTGAACTGATTTTATTTCATTTCTTTATTTACAGAACTTACATAAACAATTTTGTTAATTCCAGGGATCTTGATTTTCTTTAAGTTTGATATTTTTATTTACAGAATATTCATGAGTAAAAACGTTATCTTTAGCTAAATCTAAGGCAATCATCAAGATAGCATGTTTTGTGGGGTTCCAGTTTAGAGATGATAGCAGAGATATAGAGTTATATAAATATCAAACGGGAGAGACTCAGTTTTGAAATCTAGGCAAAGATACCCCAAATGAGTAAAGAGTAGAATTGGGAGAGAACTTACGAATAAATATACTCATCAGTATAACATAGTAGCAACTCAAATTGCGTAAAAAGAGGAAGGATGGAAAACTTATTCTTATTTATCACACTATTACAAAACCTATAGTAATCATGAGAACCAAAAATATTAGAGGCTATTTGCTACCTCATTCTGTCAGCGAACAAAGACCAAGACTCGTTTAAAGTTATTATGAGCAGATACAAAGATACGTCTCTTGTGATCGGAACTATCATATTGGTGTAGCCATAAAAAGTGATTCTTGTGGACTATAGTGGTTGAACAGACAGGTGTGAACAAAGGAGAATAGTGTAGTTTCACCTGGTATTTACGAAAAAAGATAAAAGCATTGATGTCTTCTTTTACCCAGAAAGTCGCATTATCAGTAGATGGTTAAAATTTAATTCCAAATAGCACCGTGAGAAAATCACGAAATTAATCCCAACCAGTACGCTAGTAACAGAAATAAATCTTGTGAATTGGGAATTTATACCTAACAGATAAGTCAAAAGAAATATCAACATGTACTACAGTGTAATCTGAATTATCTTAGGGTTATCAAAAGTTGGGATGCTCAGCATGAACTCAGAGTGGGGGTAACTGACATGCAAATAAAAACATTCTGTTTTTGTGGTCTTTAGACCTTATATCAAGGCGATTAGCTTTCATTGTTCTGTGTGTATTGTAAAGTTTCATAAAATGATTGCAGGTTCTGTTTGAAACCGGATTTGCATAGTTACCCACCATAAACGTTGCAGATGTTTTCAGTGCAGATATTTTATATTTGATGGTCAAGATGGTCAAATAATGTGCAATCTGAGACAAGATGGTCAAATATTGTGCAGGCTGATACAAGATGGTCAAATATTGTGCAATCTGATACAAGATGGTCAAATTTTGTACAATCTGATACAAGAGGTTGAATATTGTGCAGTCTGATACAAGGCGGTCAAATATCTCTGGATATTCATCACAAAATCTATATTTGGGGTTAACACAATTTTTCAGTATGTGTGCAGGATAATTTCTATTGAGCAAATATTGGTTCTGCGCAGCTAGAATACAACTTTCAGTTTTAGCTTTCAATTTTCCACTATACAACCACTGATGGGTATGGGGTTTGTCTACATTATCTTCTTGGGCACAAGAAGAGTAATGACCTTGAAGAGATTTATCTTGTCATCATTTTTGCATTCGGTGCACTGCATTTGTTTTTACCTTATTTTTTAAGTTTTTGACGCAGCAGTAGGTGTATTATGTTTTAATTGCTCTTCTTAATTCACTGGAAATTACAATTTTAATTTATTGTCCTCCTTTATTAGGGAATAATTTTTCTCATATTTCATATGTTCTTCGACATAACTTATCAGTGAATAATTTTTTTTTCTTATCCCTCCCAATGCCTTCTCTGCTAACCATTTATACAAGCTCTTTAGGTAGGTTACTCACTGTTAACAAAGCTCAAATGACAAGGTAGGGTAACATATCGAGAATTATTTCTTGCAGTTGCTTTCATAGACAACTATGGCTGTAAAATCAAACGACGCGTAAACGTTATAAACATAAATACGATTGAATGAAATACAAAATTAAAATATTTATCAACGTCAAATTGATAAAGCAGATGGTATACGAAGCGTAGCATTTCTAGTGGAGCAAAAAAAATTTGAAATTCTGAAGCCACATGGAATCTTTTTAAAATCAAAGTAATATAATAAACTGACAATTAGCTTCAATACATTATGGAAGTATGACTCACAATAAAATAAGCAATAATATTTTCATGGCAACTGCTCTGACGACCCTTTTTTTCTCTCGTGCTCTAGCCATATGAATTTACTCTTGCTACTAGATTATCAATTAGGTCCCACTCTTTTACCATTGAGATAGTTAAATGTAACCTCCTCTTCTACTCTAATAGTTTCTTTTCACGCACTTTTAGCCTGTGGAACTCCCTCCCGTTTACGTCCTTCCCTGATAGCTACAATCACAAAAGTTTAAATGCAACTTCAACTGTCATCTCTTATCTCCTTGAATCCCACCCATCTCTTATCATTTCTTCAACACCACTTGTATCTTGGTTTTTCTCTATATGTAGTCCCCTGCGAATCAGTGGCGGGATTAAATGATATAAAAAAAGAAAGAAAAAATTAAATACAATAATTTAAACAAGAAAAATGAACTAAACGACAATAATAAAATTAAATACACAAGCATTTTTGAAATAACATATAAAGAAAACGCATAGAAAATATACATTACAGATATTTTTAACTTTTAATAATTTTAATATTTTTTAATAATAATTTTAATAATTTTTAGTAATTTTAAAAACTTTAATAATAATTTTAATAATTTTCAATCTGTGCTACGCTGAATTGATTAGATTTAATGTCTATGGGACAAAAGTGAGCAGAAACGTGTTTCGCGTATCAATTTTTATTTACAAGATGTTGACCTAGTGTGAGCATCTGTTACTATATTTTTACCAGAAGCGCCACAAATCTTTCATTTTTTTCACATTTTTGACTTCGTTCGTATGAGTTTACTATGAGGCATATATAACTGTACTTTTACATAAAAGAATCGCTAACTTTATTCATTAATTTGGATGAGTTCCATTGTTAAAAACGCATTAGAAATGACATAAAATTAATTTATTACAAGTAAAAATATTTTTAATATAATACTATGAAAATCCATTTAATTAGTCTGTGTATTATATGATATAGATCAATTATTTAGATAAGTTCTTGGTAAAAAGGATGTCTCTGCTTAAGACAAGGATGAGTCTTTTCACCGGATCTATTCAATTTGTACAGCGAGACTATTTTGAAAACCCTAGATGTTATGCCAGTATTTGTCATCGGATGCCACAATTTGAACAACACAAGGTACACGGATGATACAGTGTTGATTGCAGGCACGGAAAGGAAACTACAAGACCTTCTACAGAAAGTAACTGAAGAGAATGACAAAAAGGACTACAAATAAATTGCAAGAAAACCGGAAGCATGGTTATCAGCAAACGGATGAGCCCAAAATGCCAATTACGGGTTGGGGATACTAAAATCAAGCAGGTACAAAAATTTAAATACCCGGGAAGTGTTCTAGCAGAAGACGAAAAATGCGACACAGATATCCGAAAGCGAATTGGCATGGCGAAGCACGCGTTCCACAATCTGAGTAGAGTATTAAGAGAGGAAAATTTCGCTAGAAACAAAGAAAACAGTACTGGATTGCTATATGATATCAGTTCTTCAATATGGCAGTGAATACTAGACAATATCAAGATGAAAGAAAAACTTGAAGCAACTGAAATTTGGTTCTACAGAAAAATGTCGCAGATATCCTGGACCGAGAATGTGAGCAATGATGAGGTTTTGGAAAACGAAAAAGGAAATTAATATTGAGCATCAGGAAGAGACAACACAACTCAAGTTCTTGGGACATGCAATGAGGAAGGAGGGCTTGCAGATCCTGATACTACCAGGTCAGATAGAGGGGAAAAAGACACAGATTAAAGTAGTAGATAACATATTTGAAGGTCCCGAGCAGGTGGATGACAGAACAGAGGTTGAGTGGTGTTACAGGAAAAAGCGTGCTAAGAGCCAACAAAGATAGGAAGACGTGGAAAGAAAGTACAAGGAACAAAGAAGAAGAAGAAGAAGAAGAAGAAGAGCTAAGTTTACACTTTTAATTGATGGACATTTTAATTGGTTGACATATTGAAATAATTATCTCGTCTTTCTTGTACGATCTGGATTTGTTTTTGTTTTGTTTTGCTTTGTAGAATAGGTATGTTAACGCTATATATTAATTCCATTAAATAAAACAAGACAAAAAGTTTCATTTGAAAAAGGGTGATTATTTTTTGTTATTTTTCTGGTGTGTGCAACATCTAATTATTTTTTTGGTAGTCAGTTCGTCAGTTAAGTGCCATACGTGATACACGCTTGGACGATCATGTCTCGAAAGAAACATGACTGACTGGGCAGAAGATTGTCCCACAGTAGGTTGCCATTGCTTTCTGCGGTAGATTGGTTGCCACCCAAGGCTATAGAACCCAATATGTCCTATTATTTAACCCATAACCGGAGGGAAGTGACGGATTAATACCTTTCCCAAAGGTATTTGTGCGTAAGTGGATGCAAGGAATTCAACTGGAATTCGAACTCGGCGCCCCGTTTTGTCGTTCCGAGTCGATATCCACTGCACCACAACACACATTTTTGGTAGACTTAATGTAAATTCTTTAAATTATACCTTATATCAATTAATCGAATGTATGCATTATAATTAATGAATTTTGGTACTTTACTTTCAATATATTTTACCAGTTTATTAAACGCCATGGATTTTATTAAGGTCTAAGGTCCAAATATAATTTTATTTAAAAAATATTATTCGTCTTTCAGTAAAACTGTTTATTTAGTTTAGACACGAATAAAGTTCATACGCCATTATAAATGTGTTTCTGTAACAACATTTACTTGACTTTGACAAGTACTGCAGTAATATAATTTGCATGGTTCCTATGCACACGCAGACATATACATGCAAATACATTGCACATACATACATACTTATATATATGATTTATTTATATATGTGTACACGCATACTGAACAAAATCGAACAGCGACACGCATACAACATATTTGTATGATGAACACACACACGCACCCAAACAGATTTTTATTTGGTTAATTGTGTAATTTCGTAGCACTAGTCAATGGTTTATTCATATATTACCCCTTTTCCTATTCTTGTTTGGCAGGTGTGGATGGTGGTTGGTATAAATTACCAAGGGAAATATGTTAATCTTAAATTCTTGGCGAAATTTCAGAGGTATCATTTCAACGTTGATTACAATAATTGCTCTGTCATTGTATGTGGTCAGCTTTTATTTAATATGCAAGGAGCTTGCAAGTGATCCTATTCAATTTTCTTTTTTTCTTTAGTTTTTAATTTCAAATTGATACTGAGAACTGGTAATGCAATTATTGTTCATGAACGTTTATACATAAGTTTCATAAACAATCAAAATGTTTTGTTTCCTATCTAGACACTGACTGATTATGTTTGTAATTATATATATTGAAAGTGAATAGTGGCTTAAAAACCGTAAGAAAGCTTCCTTTTTGAAAGCTTATCAATGAAAATGAATTAATGATGGATTATATTAAATAATTTACACTACATCGGATTTTTATACAAGTCAACATTTTTTTTTTCAATAAAATTGGTTTTCAGAATTTTCAGCATGTACCCATTTTTTAAAAATCATATCCCCTCGTGAAAGGTCAGTCAGTTGAGTGCCATACATGACACACTCTTTGAGCGATCATGTCTCGAAAGAGACATGACTGACTAGGCAGAAGATTATCCTGCAGTAGGTTGCAACTGCTTTCTGCGGTAGACTGGTTGCCATCCAAGGCTATAGAACCCAATCTGTCCTGTTATTTAACCCAAAACTGGAGGGAAGAGACGGATTAATACCTTTCCCAAGGGTATTTGTGCGTAAGTGGATGCAAGGAATTCAACTGGAATTCGAACTCGGCTCCCCGATTTGTCGTTCCGAGTCGATATCCACTGCACCACAACGCACATCCATATCCGTGAAAGTTAGTAAAGCCATTAAGACACAAGGGTGCCAGTGAATAAGAGAAAAGCGAAACATTTAAAGGAGCGAGAACAATAGAAAACTAATTATGAAGATAGTAGATAACGGTTGACATTGCCTTTAATTATTTTTCATGTCAAATTTGGCTGGAAAGCAATAAAACGTAAGAGAGTTCCAAAAGCGAGAAATACGGGAAAAGAAACTATTAGCATAACTTTTACAATTAGATATGTTAGTTCAACCTTGAATTGATGAGACTTTGCTGCCAATTGAGTCAGTCACTTAAAGTGCCATACGTGATACACGCTTGGGCAATCATGTCTCGAAAGAGACATGACTGACTGGGCAGAAGATTATCCCGCAGTAGGTTGCCATTGCTTTCTGCGGTAGACTGGTTGCCGACCAAGGCTATAGAACCCAATCTGTCCTGCTATTTAACCCATAACTGGAAGGAATAGACGGATTAATACCTTTCTCAAGGGTATTTGCGCGTAAGAATACAATGGATTCAACTGGAATTCGAACTCGGCTCCCCGGTTTCTCGTTCCGAGCCGATATCCACTGTACCACAACGCACATCCTGTACCACAACGCACATCCAATTGAGTACTGCGCTTAAAGTGATATACTTTAGGTACCATAGCGAACAGTTCGCACGCACGATTATCATGAAAGTATTTATAGAAAAGGCACGGGGAAGTTACATTATGTTGGTTGAAAAGTAATTGAAGCCGAGAAGCCAGGTTAGGACCAAACATATTGCTGATTTTTTTTAGGATTTTATCAAGAAGCAAAAACATTGGGCCATATGTGGTAGCAATATTCTAGGCATGGACAAATAATAGACATAAATATGTAAGAAATATTCAGAAGAGAAAAATTGTTTAACATGACACAATGGACTAACTTTTTTACCTGGCAATGGATTCTATATAATCTTTCCTCTTCATGTCAGATGAGAATGCAAGCCAGAGGATGCGCAACAAGTCACTTTTATGGAGGTCAGTATCAGCCGTGCCCACAGAAGGCAGGAAGAGGTATTTCATGTGATTAATAGAAGTTTCGTTTTGAAACCCTTTCTTGCTCGTGTTAACAAGGGACTCTACGCCGTTTTTAGATTTGGCCTTATCGAACTGATCAGATTTACTGGGATTAAATGCTGTCATCAGCATAGGTATCATTTTGAGAACTGATGTCACCAGGAAGGTCATTGATGAAAATTAAGAAAAAGAATAGCTTCGTGGAAAGCATCTTCATTAGTGTAAAAAGATTTAGAAGAGTGGCCGTTAAGGATAACTTTAACTTCATGAATAGATAAAAAAAAGACTGAATCAGTTAAGAAATTTGTTCGAAAATGCCATAACCTTTCAACATTGAAGCGTGCCAAACCCTTTTAAACGTTTTTGAGGTGTTCAAAGGTACAGTCTGATCTTCACCAGTTTTATCTGAAGATTGATAGACTCTTTTCGCAATAATATTTAGTACTTCAGTAGTTGACCTATAAAAGTGAAAGTCATATTGCTTGTCTGAATGAAGACTCTGCAATGTAAGATGCAAAACCTATTCTGAGTTGAATAGAGCCTTTAGTAGTTTTCCAAAAATAAGAATAAGGCTAATAGGCTGATAGTTGGAAGGATCATAAAGTTCACCTGATTTCTTAAATACCAGGACAACGGAGAAGGATGTCCTACAAGCAGGAAAGCAAACGACAGCTAGACATTTATAATAGAGTTTAAAAAGAACAGGAGCCAGTTCTGGAGCACATTTTGAAGACTATTGCAGGGATACCATCAGGTCTACATGCATTGTGGGGATCTAGATTAGAGATGATAGTAGAAAACATGGAAGTAATTATATACATATAACTAAACAGAGACTCACTTCTAAGAGATAAATCAACCACTGATGTTCTAGGTGATTCAAGAGTAGAGTTTGGAGAGTATTTACGAGCAAAACAAGCTGTTTTGTTAGGGGAGGATGTTAACACTTCCAACTGGGGAAGACTTACTTAATACACTATTACAAAACCCCCAGTAATCGCGATAGCCAAAATTTTTAGAGGATATACGGTGCCTCATTCTTTCAACAAATAAAATTTAGCTTCCTTGAAGATACGTTTACATTTGTTACGTGCAACACGAATAGGCGTCTGTTGTGGTTGGAATTGTCACACTGCTATGCTTTTATAAGAAAAAGGTGATTCCTGTGGGCTATAGCGGCTGAACAGGTCGGTGTAAACTATGAAAATTTTGATTTCATCTGGTATTTCTGAGAAGGTACAGAAGCGTCGGTGTCGGGTTTGACCCAAGAAGGTACCTCGCTGGCACAATTTTCATTAGGAGCAAATATATGAGCAATCATATAGGTTTCAGTTTCTAATATTTACACTTATTTATTAAAAATATATTGATATTTGATTTTAGAAATGTCACGTTTTATTATGCAAGCGTAAATTTTGCAACATAAAATTTTATTTATAAATAAATCCAGAAGATATCGCCCATAGAAACACTGCTTTCTAAAACTTTCCTTTGCTTAAATATTTTCGATTTTCATATACATATACTTTGATGAGTAACCACACGTTTTTTATCGAATTCATAGACTAGCGGGGCTATTCCATTAATTTTTTTATGTTTGGAAACCGTTTTTAGCAAGATAGCTAATAGTTGGATTTTGAGAATATAAGAGAAGTTTTCCCGACGAGGTCATCGTTAATTAACAGCTTTCTGAAGCCCATGAACACCTGAGAAATCCAGATAACAAGAGCCTAGCAACTGATCTCGTCTATGATCTAGCTCTCACAGGTCAATGGTAAAAATTGTTTGTAAAATTCAATACCTCCAAAAGCAAGCAAGTAACATCCCAGCATGAACATGACCCTGTTTTTTTAATTTGATGATACATTATTGTACTCACAATGATGATCATTGCTTTGAAGGTATGTTGGAACTAAAACTCAACCCAGATTTCAAATGGAACATATATACGATCGATCATTAAAGATACTGTAAGAATAACCGGTTTCTTGCGTCGCTCCAGAAAGTATATAACTCCGAAGGACATGATCTTTCTTTATAAGTCAAATGAGACCAAAAATAGAATATTACCATATCTGAACTGGAGTTACCCAATCTTTTTTTCTCGGTCTTGATAGTTCAAAAGCATTTGGGCAGCCTTGTAGGTGGTGAATTATTTTCAACTTTACAGTCACTTTCCCACAGATTAAAAATTTCAAACCTATCGTTATTCTAGCCTTATTTCCATAGAAAATTTTGTCTGAGATATATTCCACCGTTCCAACAGTTCAAATACTTACAGTAGGGTACGATATGTTATTATTATTATTATTTTTAATTATTTCACCCCAAGCAAGGCAGTTTTACTGCCATTGTTGCACAGAGGGTTACATATGGGGAAAGAGTGACAGGTTATAGGGGGTGTCAGGAAAAGGGTAATAGAAGAATGAGATTACTGGTGTAATGGTGGTAGAGTGGATGGAGAAAAGGGCTTGAGAGAAAAGATGCGAGTTAGTGAGATAGGAGATTACTATTAACCTTACATTTAAATTTTGGAGATTGTAGCTGTTGAGGAAGCAAGTATACGGAAGGGAATTCCAGGGGCGGGAAGTGCGAGAAAAGACTCTATTAGAGTAGAAATTACAGTTACATTTTGTCGGTTTCACTGTAAAAGGGTGGGACCTAGTTGCTAGTCTAGTAGCTCGAGTAAATTCATACATAGGGGCACCAGTGAACTAAGTTCATTGGAGCAGAATCCGTGAAATTACTTGTAGAAGAGACACAGGGAAGCCACATCAGCCGGTGAGAGAGCGACTGCAGCCGAGCTGCCAAGTCGGGATCGATTACATTACAGATTCTCCGTTGGATTTTGTCAAGAACCCCGAGGTGAATAGCGGGGGCACCCGACCAGATATGGCAGCAGTATTCAATACACGGGTGGATGGTAGGTTTATTTATGTATATAGGGTTGAATTCATCCATTCTACAAAGACAGCTTCATTTTGGAACGGATACTTTGTGGGACAAACCCTCGAAAGGAATATTAATTTCTTTAACCGTTATTTATCTTACATATAATCTGCACTTACTTCTTCCTCTTGCGCCAATACAGAAATCATACTCAGTAACACTCTACATTGGGTGGCTTTTGGGACATGTGTCAATATTTAGGAAAAACCAAAAAATGCTCAGTACTTCTTATTTGTAATCTGTATCATTCAAAAGCGTAAGATATCTTGATATTATCACCATCAATTGTGCATTGACTTATAACTTTTACTACGTGTACTACTAACACCAAAAATTGTTAACCATTGTTCTGTGGTAAGATACCCTTATTAATATTAATAAGGCCAATTTAATAAAGTAATTCAATATTACATTATTATTCATTTCGATATACTGATTTTTCAACAGCCACGATAACAAGATACTAATATTGACACTAAAATGATTCTAGCCTAAATTTTATAACAGTTGAGAACATATAATTCAAGATATTATTATTATGTCATTTTTCATCATATTTCGATTTCTGCTTTGGTCTCACTACCAACCAAGTCTGCGGGGAGACCTAAGGCAGGTAGTGGCGTGTTGTTATGGCTCCATTTCATGTTTTTCTATCTTCCCTATCATCTCCAGCATTACATAGATAAAGTTTTCCTTAGTGTGTGGGCTGTACTTAATAAGACAATTTTTTGTATATCTCTTAAGCTGGGGTTTCCAGGGATTCTTTCAATGTGTTGTTTTGTTCCATTTTTTATCATTCCAAGTGCACCTACTATCACTGGCACAACTCTTGTTTTCAATTTCCACATTTTTTCTATTTCAATTTCCAGGTCTTTATATTTTGACAGTTTTTCAAATTCCTTGATTGCTATGTTACAATCCGCTGGGCAAGCCATATCAATTAATAGACAAGTTTTCTCCTTCTGGTTTTTAACAATAATGTCTGGCCTGTTTGCTTCAATTTTTCTGTCTGTGTAGATGGTGTAATCCCATAGAATGGTTACATCTTCTATTTCTGTAACCGGTGCTGGATGATGTTCATACCAGTGTTTGTTTACAGCTTTTCCATAATGTTTGCACATTGCCCAATGTAAATATTGCCCAACTCTATCGTGGCGATTTTTATATTCATTTGGGGCAAGCACAGAACAGCCTGAGATTAGGTGGTCTATTGTTTCTTGGTGTTTATCACAAAACCTGCATTTTGGATCCATATTATTATGCATAATATTTGCCTGAAAGTTTCTCGTGAAAAGACTTTGGTCTTGTGCTACAAGAATAAATCCTTCAGTTTCAGACTTTAATCCAGATGCACGTAACCATCGATGAGTATTAACTTTGTCAACATTGGATTTATTGGCACGTACTGGATATTGGCCATGCAGAGGTTTGTCTTGCCAGCGCTGTTTCATCTGTTCAAGAGCTTTATATTTGGCTTTCATTTTCATATTCTTTGCCGCAATAGTTGGTTCTTGGCGTCTGTTTTGCTTTTCTACAGAATCTACTAACTGTAAATCTTGTTTGTATTTACGGCCTTCTTTTATTATTGAATATTTTTTCTTTCTTTCTTCATGTTGCCTTACTAATTGTATCATCCAATCCTTTGTTGTTTCTATGTATGTTAGTAAGCCAATAGTTGTTGTCTTGTATGACAATTCCAGCTGAATAAGACCCCTTCCACCTTCTTTACGGGGTATGTATAGACGGTCTACATCAGCCTTTGGATGATGCATCTTATGCTTAGAAAGAAGATTTCTTGTTTTAGCATCCATTCGCCTGATGTCGTTTAGAGTCCAGTTTAAGATGTTAAAGCTATATTGGACAACTGGGATTGCAAGGCTATTAATGGCAATAACTCTGTTCTGTGAATTTAATTCAGTTTTTAATATCATTCGTAGCCTTCTATAGTACTCTTTACGCACTATTTCTTTCATTTTTTTATGGTGAATGTTTTCGCTCTCATTTACACCTAGGTATTTATAAGCTTCTTCTGGTTTCAATTCTTTTATTGTTACAGCAGGGTCTAGGCTAATTGAGGATGTTTCTTGTATTGATCCACGTAAAACTGTAGCTTTAGCACATTTATTCAAATTAAATTTCATTCCAATGTCTTCGCTGAAGCATCTTACAGTTTGCAGAAGACCTTCCAGCTCATTATCATTCTTAGCATATAACTTTAAGTCATCCATGTAAAATAGATGGCTTATTTTCTTTTGGCCTATTTTATAACCACATTCTGTCTTATTAAGTTGACTGGTTAGTGCTATTAATGATATGCAGAATAGTAAGGGAGATAAAGAATCACCTTGAAATATACCTCTTTTGATGTTTATTTCATCAGACTTATAGGTTCCATTTATATGATTGAGGTAAAGGGTTGTTTTCCATATAGGCATGCACTGTTTGATGAAATTGATGATGACGGGCGATATCTTGTATATATTTAAAGTCTTTAAAATCCAGTCATGTGGCACACTATCGAATGCCTTTCAGTAGTCTATCCAGGCAGTACTAAGATTTTTCTTTGTACTGTAGCAGTTTTCCAGGATCATTTTGTTAATTAGCAATTGGTCTTTACAACCATAACAGCCACGTTTGCACCCTTTTTGTTCAAGCGGTATCATGTCATTTCTTTCTAAGAATAAATATGTCTGTTTTGTTAAAATAGATGTTAATAGTTTATATGTTGTCGGAAGACATGTAATTGGTCTGTAGTTTTTCGGGTTGTTTGTGTCACCATTCTTGGGTAGAAGAAATGTAATTCCTTTGGTCATCCATGCAGGAATTTTAGTGGGATCGTCAACCATTTCTTGAAGTTCTTTGGCTAGTTTTTTATGTGCTGCATTTAAATAATATAGCCAAAAGTTAGGAATTTTATCTATACCTGGGAATTTCCAATTGTGTGCTTTTTTTTAGTGCAAATTTAACATCATCTTCTGTAATTCCAGACCATGTCTGTTCGGGTTTATTTTTCATTCGTTCTATCTCTTGCGTAATCCAGTTTACTTCCTTGCTAAGTTCTTTAGGGCAAGCCCATATCTTTTCCCAGAACTGTGTGACTTCTTCCATTCTGGGGGGTACTGTCACTTCAATTCTTTTTTTACCTATTTCCCTGTAAAATCTCTTTGTATCAGTCTGAAAAATCATATTTTGTCTGTAAAATCTTGCTCTTTTTTCATAGCGTCTTATTCTTTGAGCCTTCAGTTGGATTTTTTGCTTTATTTTTTGTTTATTTGATAAGACGTCATTTTCATTCCTGATGTTATATTTTTTTTCGGCTCTTCTTCTTTTCCTAGTTCTTACATTTATTCCTCTACTCAGTTCATCCAGTACTGACAGTTCATTTCTAAGCTGTTCGATTTCTTTTTCTATTTTTCTTTTCAAAGGTGGATTTTCACGTCTGCGAGTCTGCCTTGTTTTTATTTTGATATTTAATTTTTTTGTTGCTGCTGTTGCTGATGCATATATTACTTCGTTAAGATTTGTATGAGGGTCTTCATCCAGTATTGATTTCAGTGCTGCATTGTACAGTTTAATAGTTCGGAGGTTTTGTTTTGTTGGTTGGAATTTTGGGAGCTGTTCACGTTCCTCCATTGTAATATTTTGTATTTGACTTAGATGGTTTTTTTATTTCTATCTTGGCTTCCTTTATATTGTTCTTATTTTCCGTCAAATAATTATCTTCGATGTGTTCTGAACTCGTTTTATTTTTGTCTTTTAACTGACTCAGACTCAGATCACACCTTTCCAGCACTTTTAAATTTACATCATTATCTTCGCAGTGATTTGCGTGTTTCACGGTTTCTACATTATGACATGTGACTTGTTTGATGTTATTACTTTTTATTTCTGATTCCGGTTCCTTTTCATATTTTGTTGATTCGACTCTTCTTGTTACAATTCTTTTAATTTCATGAATTTCAGCCTCTGTCAGTCGGTTATTACGAATAATGTACCGACGTACATTGGCCAATTTATTTTCGTCAATATACTTTCTATTTGCTTGAGCAACTTTTTAACGCCAAATGTCATATGTTTTGCGAGTCATGTTTTTTTAAGGTTTGAGTAACGCTTCATGAAATGCAGTCATAACGACTTTGTACTCCTCACGAGACCATTTTATTTTTTCTTTCTTTAAATATACGGTTGTAGATCTAGCTGGTGAATTTTCAGGACCATCATTAGGATTATCCTGGTTGTGGGGACCTGAAGATTCATTCTTTGTGTAGGAGTTTGTTCCTATGGCAGATTTTTCGATCTTAGGTAGGTTCCCTCCTGAAGGACGGGCTCCCTGTTTATCCACTGGAAGAGCCATACTGGACTTTTTATTTCTATTTGTATTTTTCATGTTTTTCCCACGAGTGACGCACGGGTCCAAAAGTCCACCCAAAGTTGCCCGGCACGTTGGGTAACGGTCTTTTACAAACAGGGTCCCGAAGCCTGTAGGGGATCGTTTGTGACCTCATAACGCAGTAGCCATTCACTCCTCGGCACGATTAACATCTTGAGTTGCGGGTTGTTGTTCGGAGTTTTCCTTCTCCTAAATGGGCTGCCAAGCAACATCTGACATAGATGCGATTGGAATTCAAGGAGAAAGACGGCTCAACGAAACAAAACATCAATACTACTAGAGTAGTTTGTTAAAAAAAAAAAAAAAAATTCGATATCTAAAGAAAAAAATCCTGTTTATATTAAAACAGAATTTCATATTGAGACAAGGAAAAATTCAAATAGAGAGACGCTTGTTGAAAAAAAAAAAAAAAAAAACCCAAACATACTTGGACGTAACGGTCGTTCAACGGAAAAAAAAAAATAAAATAAATGTAATAATTTGTTCGTCCACTTTATCATTTATTTTTTCAATAAAGTCGTTGGTCAAAAATAGGATTATCAGAATACGATAAATTAAATAAGTAAATTAAATCATTTATTAATTATTATTATTATTATTATTATTATTATTATTATTATTATTATTATTATTATTATGTCATTTTTCATCATATTTCGATTTCTGCTTTGGTCTCACTACCAACCAAGTCTGCGGGGAGACCTAAGGCAGGTAGTGGCGTGTTGTTATGGCTTCATTTCATGTTTTTCTATCTTCCCTATCATCCCAAGCATTACATAGATAAAGTTTTCCTTAGTGTGTGGGCTGTACTTAATAAGACAATTTTTTGTATATCTCTTAAGCTGGGGTTTCCAGGGATTCTTTCAATGTGTTGTTTTGTTCCATTTTTTATCATTCCAAGTGCACCTACTATCACTGGCACAACTCTTGTTTTCAATTTCCACATTTTTTCTATTTCAATTTCCAGGTCTTTATATTTTGACAGTTTTTCAAATTCCTTGATTGCTATGTTACAATCCGCTGGGCAAGCCATATCAATTAATAGACAAGTTTTCTCCTTCTGGTTTTTAACAATAATGTCTGGCCTGTTTGCTTCAATTTTTCTGTCTGTGTAGATGGTGTAATCCCATAGAATGGTTACATCTTCTATTTCTGTAACCGGTGCTGGGTGATGTTCATACCAGTGTTTGTTTACAGCTTTTCCATAATGTTTGCACATTGCCCAATGTAAATATTGCCCAACTCTATCGTGGCGATTTTTATATTCATTTGGGGCAAGCACAGAACAGCCTGAGATTAGGTGGTCTATTGTTTCTTGGTGTTTATCACAAAACCTGCATTTTGGATCCATATTATTATGCATAATATTTGCCTGAAAGTTTCTAGTGAAAAGACTTTGGTCTTGTGCTGCAAGAATAAATCCTTCAGTTTCAGACTTTAATCCAGATGCACGTAACCATCGATGAGTATTAACTTTGTCAACATTGGATTTATTGGCACGTACTGGATATTGGCCATGCAGAGGTTTGTCTTGCCAGCGCTGTTTCATCTGTTCAAGAGCTTTATATTTGGCTTTCATTTTCATATTTTTTGCCGCAATAGTTGGTTCTTGGCTTCTGTTTTGCTTTTCTACAGAATCTACTAACTGTAAATCTTGTTTGTATTTACTGCCTTCTTTTATTATTGAATATTTTTTCTTTCTTTCTTCCTTACTAATTGTATCATCCAATACTTTGTTGTTTCTATGTATGTTAGTAGGCCAATAGTTGTTGTCTTGTATGATAATTCCAGATGTCATTTTTCATCATATTTCGATTTCTACTTTGGTCTCACTACCAACCAAATCTGCGGGGAGACCTCAGGCAGATCGTAGGGTGTTGTTATGGCTCCATTTCATGTTTTTCTATCTTCCCTATCATCCTCAGCATTACATAGATAAAGTTTTCCTTAGTGTGTGGGCTGTACTTAATAAGACAATTTTTTTGTATATCTCTTAAGCTGGGGTTTCCAGGGATTCTTTCAATATGTTGTTTTGTTCCATTTTTTATCATTCCAAGTGCACATACTATCACTGGCACAACACTTGTTTTCAATTTTTACCAACCTTCCCATGCAAGATGTGACACAAAGTCATTTTAATGTGGGTCTTCCCGGCCATATAGCCAGGCCAAAAATATCTGTCTATTTTTGCCCAGTCGTGATTCTACCCTTCGGCGGAACCACGACTGGGTTAGTGCTCTCTGCTCGGAAGCAGAGAGCACTCTCTACCCGAAGGCAGAGCGCTGACAGTGTCATAGTTGAGTACAAGGATACTCCTCCGCTTGAAGATAGAAATATTTGGTATTATATAAACAGACGAACCCATATTGTCCATGGATATAGGGGTGTTAACTACCCCAGAACATTTTGATAAATCAATTTTGAAAATTAAAAATCTCTTTCATTGTATCCTTTTTATTTTTATTTTTTTGTACAGGTGTAGTATGTAATGTACCACTTGATATAGGGGAAAATAATAAATCATTTTATTGTGGTGCTGGAACCCTTAAAAGCATTATAAACAGAAAGAAAATTTTACTAAACACAATAGCTTTCATCGGGATTTCATTTTCAGCTACCCGCAATTTCAAAGAAAGAATTTTCAATCGTCTATCTGAATGTGCGTTGCGGTGCAGTGGATGTCGGCTCGAAACGAGAAATCGGAGTGCCGAGTTCGAATTTGTAATTGAATTTGTTGTATTCACTTACACGCAAATATATTTAGGAAAGGTATTAATCCGTCACTTCTCTCTCCAGCTATGGGTTAAATTGGGTTTTATAGTCTTGGTTGGCAACCAATCTACCGCAGAAAGTAATGACAACCTATTGCAAGAAAACATTTTGCCCAGTGAGTCATGTCTCTTTCGAGATATGATCGCTTAAGCGTGTATCATGTATGGCACTTAACTGAATTCCTGGACCCTCTCCCAATAAAGAAAGTTACAACAAAGTTCAGAAAACTCTTCTCCCGCTCTGTGTATATAAATTCTCTCTCTAACTTTCTCACTATATAGAAAATCACTTTATTCACGAAGTTACATACTGACTTTTATTTGAACTCAAATATAAGAAAGAAATATTAATTTTATGCAAAACTTTTCCTTATCAACCAAACTTAAATTTAAATTGCTTTTGTTTAAATCATAAATATTAACGTCATTATTTTTTATGTTTATCTATTAAGGGTTTTATGAATTTATTTTGGAAATGGTAAAAAAATTTATTAGGGTTCTCATGGTTAATTTAAACGGGCCTCCAAATAAATATTATCTGTTGACTTTCCTTACAGCGCAAAGTCCGTAATATTTACTCAGTTAACACACAGGGGTAAACAACAATTTCTTGGTGAAAAAAAAACAACAACAAAAAACAAAAAAACAAACTAGTCTTAAAGCATTTTTGGATGTCGACGCTTACGCTACGCCGATCATACCAATCTTATCTGAGTAGAGTTTCATTTTATTTTTGCAATCAAAGCAATGTGGCGCGGATTACTTTTGACTGACGAAGTTTAAACGCTATTTTCTTTTCCGTTGCTTCAATTTCTTGACAGATAAAGATCTGTGAGGCGATTGTCCGGCATTCACTACTATAGAGAAGGACGGATACTTCATAACAGTTCAGTATGTTTTCTTTGTTTCTAATGATATTTTCCTGTTTTTTAATACTCTGCTTAGCTTTTGAAAGATATCTTTCGCTATCTCAATGAGCCTGTAGTTATAGGGAGATGGTTAATGTTTATTTAATTCGACCTTGTGACACTACAAAGAAGCGGTTTGTTGTCCGTTATTACTTTGAATTTTGACCCGAGCAAGTAAAAATGAAAGTGCTCATCAGCATATACATCTGCTAGCATTTTTCTTTCAGTTTGGGAATAAAGATCTTTGCCTTTGAATATTGCACCAGTTCCAACGCAGCTTGCATCTACGATGATGCCCGTGTGCTTATAAGTTTTGAAATATGCCACAATACTAGCTTCAGTCAATTTATTTAGTTTACCGATGGTTTTCTGGTCGACGTTAGACCATTTCCAGGCCACATGCTGTTTTGTCAGGTGTCGAATTTGCTCACTGATGATAGGATTATGTGAAATGACATACTGAGTCATGCCTAGGAATAAACGAACTTTTTTCTGGGCGTCTGTGGTGAGCGACTAGTTATGATTGCCTGCATCTTATTGTTAAAAATATGACCGAAGAAGGTGAGGTCTGTGATCAAAAAATGGCAATTTTTTATTGTTTTACTCCCGGTTTAGATTATTTATTTTAAAATATCTCTCTGTAGAACCGAGACTGCTCTCTAACACCAGATAATAGCCTCTTATAACGATACAACTCTGCATGTGTGCTTACGTATCGATATGCTTTCTCTAAACTAAGTCGATGATACGCACTCGAGAAGTCCAATCTGATGAAAATTTTAAACGTGTTGAGGTCGGTGTTGGTAGTTTGTGTGTGTGTGTGTGTGTGTGTGTGTGTGAGATAGAGAGAGAGAGAGAGAGAGAGAGAGAGAGAGAGAGAGTGTTTGTGTGTGTGTTTGTGAGTCTATTTCTGTTTTTTCTTTCTCATTTTTTTCTTTTTTCGTTGTTCTATTTCCTCATTCTTTGTCTTTCTTTTTTTTCTTTCCTTTTATAATTTTTCCTCAGTTTTTCTTACTTTTTCTCTTTCTATTTTTTCTCTCTCTTTCTTTTTTCTCTTTTTTTATTCTTCTCTTTCTTCCTTTTTTCTATTTCTATCTTTTTCCTTTGCTCTCTTTTTTCCTTCTTTCTTTTTTGTATCTCTTCCTTTTTCTATTTCTTTTTCCTTTTTCTCATTCTCTTTTTCCTTTTCTCTCTCTATATTCATACTTTCTTTCTCTCTTTCTTTCTCTCTATTTTTCTCTTCTGTCTTATATTAACGCAGACTGTCACTACACCATTTTTCTTAGGAACTACTACAACTAGACTCACCCAAGGTGTGGGCCCTGTAATTTCTCTATGACGTCTGATTCTTCCTGTCACTTTATCCTGTATCACATCTTTTCGCGCGTGAAAGGATATGTATTACTGGTGGTCTATATGGAGTCTGATCGTTGCACAGAAATCATATACCCATTTTGTCGACAAATAGCAAAGGGAACTGATTTGATATGTTGCTGTGAATAGATGATGTTTTTAGTGCCTGAACGGTCTTAGCGTGTAATATGTTTTGTAGTTTGGTATTGGAACCGGTGAACAAAAGTGGCTTTTATTCTGGTGACTGTAAACCGGATATCTGCTTTGTCAGTAACCGTATGGCTCCATATGCGTAAATCCTGAAACGCCAATTCTCTTCTGAAGTTCTGGTTTGCCACTCATGCCATAGTCTATCTTGGCTAGAATGTTCACGCTGGAACCAGTAACTTTTTTTTTATTTTTAATCGTTTCACCCCAAGCAAGGCGGTACTGCCACTGATGCGCAGGGGGCCACATAAGAGAGTAAAGGTTTAGACAAGAGGAGAGTGAAGAGAAAGACGGACCTGTTACAGGGGGTGTCACAGTAAGAGATGAAAACACAGGTTCGATGGAAACACAGGTGTGAAGACAGTTGTGAAGGTAGAGAGAAAGGAAAAGAACAAGATATACAGGGTGATTTAGAGAGAACTGGAGTCAAGTGGATAAGAGATGGGTATTGGCATTGCATTTAACAGTCAGAAAGCAAGTATACGGAGGGAGTTCCACAGATGGGAAGTACGAGAAAAGAAGCTGATGGGGCAGAATTGTCGGCTGCATAATGGGTGGGACCTTGTTGCTAGTCTGGTTGCACGAGTAAATTCTAATGGAGGAGGCATCAATGACTTGAGTTCGTCGGAACAGAAGCCATGAATATATTTGTAGAATAGACAGAGGGAAGCCACATCCCGCTGGTAAGAAAGGGGCTGGAGTCGAGCTGTCAAGCCGGGACTTATTACGTTACAGATTCTCCTTTGGAGCCTGTCTAGAACACTGAGATTAACAGCAGGGGCGCCTGACCATATATAACAGCAGTGTTCTATGCACGGATGTATGGTTGTGTAACCTTATTTCCACATAAAAAAATGTAATTCTTAGTTTAATACAACGGAGCTAAAGAAATTATTATTAGTGGTATTGTTGATTTTGCAGTTTATTGTAATTCGCGATATGAGCTCTGCTTAGAAATATTTAAATATTTAATATTTATGTGCTTGTAAACTCTGAAAAATAGAGAAACTAGCTGAAAATTGGGAAGAAGGAACAAATATATTTTTCTCATTGTTATTCAGAAGCGAATTTTTTGGCCAGTAGAGTGAAAAATGAAGATAATCAAAACAAGGCTGTGAGGACTTTTGATGGGGTCAGGGTAAGGTCAGATCCTTAGTTCCCACATTTGATGGGAAAGGATTTAAAAATCTGAAAACCTAAAATGATGTAATTAAAAAAAAGAGGACGAAGAGAAAATTACGTCAGATGAGGTGTTGTGCCTCATTCGTTGAACCATAACTCCACCTTGAAATGTGTAGGTGGAAGAAATCTCATTGGTCAAAGATCTGATTTTCATAAAGATATCGCGGGTTTCTCAGCATTCCCCAAGAGAATTGGGCATAGGTATAAAAATCGAGACCCCAGTGAGAAAAATTAGTAGTTTTTGGAGTTGCAGTCGAGATGTAACGACTGAGGGAAAAGTGCTTCCAACTGGAGGCCATGACCAAGAAGACTGGTCGCCTTCCATAGAAGTAATGGCTGAAGATATAAAGAAACGTAGAAAAGCCTGCCGCCGATCAACTTAAAATACTTAAAGTCGAATAATGTACCTCCGATAGTTATCCTAGCTTAAATGTATAGAAACAGAAAGACCCAAGTTAAGTTTCAGAGTTACCAAGCGACAGAGACCAAACGACCCACTACCGCCGTCGCTACCATTTGCTCCACTTCGGCTATTTCCGTAAAGCTTCGATAAAGAACCCTGAAAGAAGTTTTTGTTTTAAAAGTAATTTGGAAAATTGGAAGCTCTGATTATTGAAACCAATCTTTCGCTCCTTTGTGAACATTGTATATTCTGCTTTTATTGTTAATTAATTTCTTTTTTTTTTTTATATATATAATGACTTTTTCCGTAACTCATCCAGACGTCTTCGAATTTATTCATTTTTTTTTTTTTTTTGTGCCGTGTTTATTTTATCAACACAAGTTTACACGTGTGTCCGGTCTGGTTTGAGGTAGTAGAGAAACAGCTACCGGGGTTTCAACGTGACTTTCCTGAGATCAAAGAACACAGCGTGGGTAGGAAAGTTCACCGTTGTAATAGACGTCTTGAAGACCAGCTACTGCGACGAGGCCATCATCACGATTAGCGACCCGAGGGCGTTGTCATAATTGGTGCCGTTTCGACAGCATCAACCCTGACTCAGTTTCCAGTCATCATCATCATCACAACAGGTTCCGGACCAGGGGCAGCGAGCCAGCCGGGTAGCAGTGTCATAGTTGATTTGTATGTGTGCAAGATGGATTAAGGCGTAAAAAGCTTCTTGGCCCGACACAGTGACCTAACCTTCCTAACAGTGGATTTAGCTATTGACTCAATAGAAAATCGGCAATCTATTTATGTGAACTGTGACTATCGGCGCTTTTGTTGTAGGTGCCGGTGTGTCTCGGATAAAAAGACATTTCTTCAACCTTCCCTTTCTGAGAAACGTTTAAGGAAATTTGTATTATTTTTTTATTTTGTCTAAACGACCGACAAATTCACAAAATGATTCTGTTTGCGGTAGTTGTTACATCTTTTTCCTTTAACAAAACAAGTATGGATCTGTGGGCTACTACAATTTTGGCAGACTGTATTATTGTGGTGCAGTGGATATCGATACAGAATGAGAAATCAGAGAGCCAAGTTATAATTCCAGTTGAATTTCTCGCATTCAGTCAGTTAGTCAGTTAAGTGCCATACGTGATACACGCTTGGGCGATCATGTCTCGAAATAGACATGACTGACTGGGCAGAAGATTATCCCGCAGTAGTTTGCCATTGCTTTCTGTGGTAGACTGGTTGCCGACCAAGGCTATAGAACCCAATCTGTCCTGCTATTTAACCCATAACTGGAAGGAAGAGACGGATTAATACCTTTCCCAAGGGTATTTGCGCGTAAGTGAATACAATGGATTCAACTGGAATTCGAACTCGGCTCCACCGGCTTCTCGTTCCGAGCCGATATCCACTGTACCATTCACTTACCCGTAAATAACCCTGGGAAATGTATTAATCTATCTCTTTTCCCACCAACTATGGGTTGTAATAGCAGGATAAACTGGTTGGCAACCAGTCTAACGCAGAAACAAATGACAACCTACTGGGGGAAAATCTGCCTAGTCAGTCATGGGTCGAAAGTGACAAGATCGTCCAAGTGTGTATCACGTATGGTAACTAACTGACTGCATTACTGTGAAACGTTGGAGTCATGCTGAAGTAAGTAGCGATGTTATGGTCTGGTTACTCCTGTTTTTCGTCTTCGTTGACTTCTGCTATCTTGTGCAGCCACAGCGATTGTCCCCGTTTCTATTATTTTCTATTTCTGTGACTCCGGCACCTGTGATTTCCATAGCCCTTGATGTTATAGTGTACAGTTTTCTTGTAGAGCTTTCCTTCTAATCTTCAAAGAAGAGCCCTGAATGATTTGTAAGCAAATTTCACTTTCGAAGTTATGAAACTCACTACTTGCAAATAGTGTTCGTACATTCGTAAAGCATGAATCCATAGTCACTTCTGGGTATTGCAGGCTCTGTTAAAATTTAAATATTTCATAGTAAATACTATTTTTAATGTAATATTCTGTGCTAGAGTCCGTTATTCTTTCTCGTTCCCCCCACCACCGGCATCTTAACGCCATTTATAAGCTATCTTGCATCAATTCCTTGTCTGTAAATCTGTGGTAAATACCATAAAATTCATCTTCTGCATCATTATTGTTCTTTTCTATGTCTAATACACATAGAAGGTTCTCAATATTTCTACCCATTTACGCCGCCTGTGTAGTATGTTCGACGTTATACGCTGCGAACGGTGAGAATGTGGAGACGTTTATCATTCGGTTAAATTCCTTTTTGTGTGTTTGTATATTTATTTTTCTCCTCCTTTCAATACAACCAATTTTTGTTTGAAAGACTCATTATCCTCGTTGCCAAAAGGCTGTGACTTACAGCTTTTGAAAGACGAATGCAGCAGAGACTCTTTAATGATACCCAAATAAAACACGGAGATCAATTAAAAACCTTTTGGTCTTGTACATAATTGATATGCATTGTGGTGCAGTGGATATCGACTTGAAATGAAAATTAGGGAGATGAGTTCAAATTCCAGCTGAATTCCTTGCATTCATTTACACACAAATACCCTTGGGAAAGGTCTCTTCCTTCTAGTTATGTGTTAAATAATATGACAGATTGGGTTCTATAGCCTTGGTCGGCAACCATTCTACCGCAGAAAGTAATGTCAACCTACTGCGGGATAATCTTCTGCCCAGTCAGTCATGTCTCTTTCGAGACATGATCGCCCAAGCGTGTATCACGTATGACACTTAACTGACTGACATACTTGATGGGCTTAAACAAATTGATGGAAAAGCAGAGTTTTGGAGAAATAACAAGAAAACATATATTAAGAACAACAAAGAACAGGAAGAAGTGGAGGGCTATGATCGCCTACATCCTGAAGGGACACGGCACATAAAAGAAGAAATTTAAGACTGAACGCTTAAGTATATTATTTAATATATCTGATATATATGATCAGGATATAAAGCCAGGTAAAAGCCAGGTAAATAAATCTAATTCAGTATTTCGAATGCGAAAATGTTCTTTCTTTCTTTTTTATGAGAAAACAAAAATAGTGATCAAATTAGAAACAGCATTAATTTTGCGACTTGTCTGATTTATCGACCAGACAAACCTCAATTGTCTGATATTATGCCAGCAAAACTTGTCGTTGCTGGGGGTTGTATTGATCTTGCATTAGACGATGGTGGGGGTGTGAATATACTATGCGTTTTATAGATATAATTAAAACAATATCTGCTGTTCCAGTTCTTCATATATTTTCTTTAAGAAAGGAAAGAAAAAAGGGTGATTTTATGAAATCGTAACTTTCATATTGTTTACCTGGAAATACAGCTATTATTGGTATCCCTATTAATATATTGCCATATGCGTTTTTATTTTATTAATTCCCACCTTTATAAAATCTCAAACATTATTTTTTACTTATTTCTGATAGGTTCGGCAAAAATGGATTCATTTTTCCAAAATGAAAGTAAAAAACAAAACAAAAAACTCTCAATATTTGTTTATACTTTTGAGATGAGTTACTGTTTATATTATTTACATTGTTCGAATAATTCTTCTCGTTCCATGAACCATGGCACTTCCTGATGTTTTAGTTATCTCCCTTTAATTTAACTCTCTAAGTTATTTATTCACCACTGCTGTAGGCAGGTATTGAACTCACAACACTTTGGGTCAAGTCACTGGATCTAATTAACACTTGGACACGTGGCCCATTGGATAAAAGCGTTGGTTAGATCAAGTAACTAAGACATCCAGAAGTGGCATGGCTCATGGAACGAGAACAATATACCCCAGTGATCGAAATAAATGATTCGGTTTGAAATTGTAATCACCCGAGGAAGGTCGGAGTGTACAATGGCCGAAACGTCGTGACTATGATTATGGCAATAAAGATGAGGACAACGACCCGAACAATGTAAATAATGTAAACAAAATGAATAAATAAATAAAGTCTACCTCCTGTTCTTAGAAATTTACTAAGTATCAGAAAATTATTCGATTTAAATGCAATTTTCAGTACTTACTTATTAATAAATGAATCTTATACCAAAAAGGTTATTTTATTAGAAAACCTTGTAGAAATATATTGGAGGGGTAGTTAGTCACTCATTTTAATAAACAGTGAATACTTTTAGTTAATTTTCTTTAGTTTTTAATCAATTCACCCCAAGCAAGGCAAGAAAGCCACTAGGACACAAGAGGTTACTGAGTGCTAGAAGCTATGAGAAAAACATTATTAAGGAGTGAGGACAATAAAAGAATAAGAATTAAGAGAGGCGATAACGATTGATATTGAATTTCAATTTCTGTTGATCTAAGAAGAGGGAAGAAAGAAGCAGAAAACGAGTTCCTCAAGCGAGAGAAGAAACTGTTAGCATAGAACTTATGGTTGTATCTAACTACTTCAACTGTAAATTGATCAGACATGGTACCAATCCAGTCAGTCAGTTAAGTTCCATACGTGATACACGCTTTGGGGGATCATGTCTCAAAAGAGACATGACTGTCTGGGCAGATGCTTATCCCGCAGTAAGTTGCCATTACTTTCTGCGGTAGACTGGTTGCCAGCCAAGGCTATAGAACACAATCTTTCCTGTTATTTAACTCATAACTGGAGGGAAGAAACAGATTAATACCTTTCCCAAGGGTATTTGCGCGTAAGTGAATGCAAGGAATTCAACTGGAAAAGTACTTATAGTAAAATCTATTATTTCAGTAAAAATCTTTAGAGCATAAAATTTTGAAAGATTTTCCAGAAAATACACATACTTGCTTGAGAGAAAACATTTTATTCACATATTTACTGAACGTGAATACAGGAAGAGTTTGTTCCATCTGTGAAAGAAACTTTCATTAACAGATATGAAAAAGAGAAGTCATTTAAGGTCTTACTTACGTCGTTGTTATTACGTCAGTGATTTAATTTTGACCATATAATACCAGATCAATTGTAAAACTAGAGATTCCAATTAGTCAAACTACTTAATTTTTGTTCTCTAGCCAGATTGTCACGTGATAAATTTCTTACTCTTTGTCATGCTCATAAATTATAACAGAATCGTGAGAAGACAACCAAATTTAGTAAAGTTACATCTTTTATACATAACATTTAGTGATTCGATATTAAATAATATATAATTGGCTACAACATATTGTTGAAATAGCCTTTTCACACCCAATGCTCTTACTCCTTTAGGTCTACTGCTGGTGTCCTAATTTTTATTACACATAGAATCAGAGAAAGCCTCGATAATAAACTCCTTACGAGAGCACTCGCCTTAGATATCTCACAGAGAAGGTGTGGGTTGCTACATAAACTCTCCAAAAACATCGCTATGCATTGATTCCAGAAGTTCAGGTTTGAGGATCTGTCTCTTTGTGATGAACCCTGCAGTGACCGGCTACTGAAAACAGCCATAGAGAAAGAAAACAGCCAAATCTGTGGTGAGCTGTCGATATAGGGAAGGCGTACAATTTGAGCAAATGGGCATCCCACAAACTCGGAAGCCAACAAGCAACAGTGAGCGACAGCCTGTTTTTCCACTGCTTTCTCGACACCCTAGCCCTACCCATATTTGATCGAGTGCTCACCAATGATGGCATGTGGGTTCTGTATGACACACCTAAACGTACCAGACATAGGTTTTCTCCAAAGGATTCTGTACCTCACACAACAACCACCTCTACACACAAGCAAAATCAGGATCTGTATCGTCTAGACAAGTGGTGCACTATGAACTAGGACCAACTCGCCAAACAATCACTACAGACTTGTAGTCGCAGCAGTTGGAACGGTAACAACAGGCACTGAAGCAAAAAGAGACATCGTTGGTTAATGGTAAGGGTGCATTGTTCCCCCTTGACAATGCCAGGCTTTATGTGGTGCAGGTGACTGGGTATATCATACGGCGACTTTACTGGGAGACACTGTGCCATTCACCTTACTTCCCCGGTCCTTGTGCCAACAAATTGTGCCAACCTCTTCGTTCCCTGAACAACCTCTTCGTTCCCTGAACAACCTCTTCGTTCCCTGAACAACCACCTTCGCTCTAAATGTTTGAGAACTAACGCTATGTTAAATTTCCTGGATAACTTTTTTCCTAATAAATTAAAAACGGCATAGAATTTTTTGGTTACCTTGTATAATTGTTTCGAGCCTTTTTTTTTTTGGCTCATGGCCAAGTAGATTGGTTTATGAATTTGTTGAAATAGAGATTGTGAGTTAACTCTTGGGGTCGGGTAGTGTATACTCACACTCAGCGGAAACGGGCTAGAAATGACTGAGCAGTTCTAAATAGAAATGATATCCTGATTGGCAATCTACCTAGTGGGATTACACGGCGATGAAATACACAAGGGGACGGAAAACCTGTTAAACCAACTTTCCATCAGGTAACGGCGTGATTGAAAACGGTGGCAGCAGTCACGGATCCGCGCCCAACATGTGTGGTGTGAAGGGACAGGCACATACCAGTTGTTATTCAGTGGGTGGCGAAACGAAAAATATCAGTGTCTGGTTTGAACCAACCGAAGGAATAAGTAGTTTACCGAAGTTGGCATTAAAGGTATCTATGAAGGATTGCAGAATCATCACTTCTAATTGAACCACAAAGCTTTTTAACCAAGAACAGCAACGTTCTGATAAATAGATCTTAGAAAAAATAAGAGCAGAAGATGTGTTTGAAGAAGAAATATCAATAGATTGTGTTGCACAAGAGAAAATACTAAGTCCTTGTTGGGTATGAGGTAAAACGAATTAAAAGGAAAAGAAAAAAACCCTAGTTGGGAAAAAGACTCGACGGTACCATCAGAAACTTGTGGAAACATGTCGGTAGCATCAATGTGTGAATGGTAGAAGCCGATTAAGGGTGAGAGAAAACGCATCTATTATTGTTATCTCCATAAGTACAGGGTGTCCATAAAATTGACATAATTTTGTAATGGATCTAATAGCATAACCAATTCTCATTCAAATAATCTCATATTTCAACGAAATGTGCAAAAGGTAACTAAATTGATTTTTTGGGATTATCTCAATGAGAATCTACAAGGAAGATGAATCAGGCATGCCAGTGTTAATGACAATGTACTGATGAAATGGCCACAACGTTTATCTGACATAACACCTTGTGATTTTTCTATGGGACTCTGTGGAAAGACAGGTCTATATTACCCTCTTCCTACAAGCCTAGTGGAACTTAAGCAGTGACATATTGGAGAATGCTACGCAAGACATGCTACTGCGTGTCTGACAGGAGCTGAACTAACGACTTGACGTGTGTCGTGTTACAGGTGGTGTGCATATTGAAAATTTGCGAAGCTTTGTGTAAATGGTTATAAAATCTGCATCCTTCTGAATATTTTGCTGGAGTTTTGTAAATAAATATTTTGTTGTTTAACATAAACATTTAATTTCGTTTGCCTAGCACCTGTAGTTACTCAGATATTCACATTTTAAATGAGGTTACTCTTTTGGGACAAACTGTATGTTATAATGTGGATTTTATTTACTTAATTACAAAATTTTGGTTTAAAATCTCTATCACTATTTTTGTTCACCTTAAGTATGTACCACAACATATTTAGGAAGCTAGGTAAGACTCAAGATAAGATCAAGATAAGACCCAAGATAAGATCAAAGCGAACTGGTTTAAAACTATGATAGAGAAGATTAAACAGAATATCTTTGCTAAAACAATCCAGACCAAACGCTATCCATAGAGAAAGAAACAAATCGAATAAAATCAACTGTTGTGGGGAAAATTAAATAAAACTAATAAATATAACAATAATAATAACAAACAAAAAAAATAATTAATAAATTTCCCATGATGCAAGTTATAAAGAAACCGGAAAATGTTTCTGGTCACATGTACGTTTTCATTATCCCACTTCCTCTTTCTCTTCTTGACTACAAGATGTGAACCACACGGTAATAGGGTTCCCGCTGGGTAATGTTAGTTTCTTCAGTTCACTGACGACTGAACTCTTCCCACGTTCCAACGAAATATTTCGGATGTGTTTTCAGCAGACCTACTCATGAAGTAGTAATCACCCCAACACAGCGAGAGGCTGACTTGCACTCGACCATTTATACCCGTTTTTATCCTAACTTCCCATAAATTATTTTTAAACCAAATATGAAAACGGACATACTGAAGAGACATTTGATTTTGCTTCAATGCAGTAAACATAAATGAAATAAACGTCCGTAGCAGAAACTCATTTTTGTATCCTTCATCTATCTTTTTTGTTTATATATTGAACATGCACTTTCAATTAAAAATTCACACAAAACCCCACAAGCTCGTCAACATCTACAATTTTCAAGTAATCAGACTGGCAACTGGGTCCCACCCATTCACAGTCAGGTTAGCCAAATGCAGACGACAATTCTACTCCTGCAGCTTCTTCTCTCGCACTTCCCGCCTGTGGGACTCACTCCCGTATTCTTGCTTTCCTGACGGCTACAACCTCCAGAAATTTAAATGCAAAGTCAATACTCATCTACTAACCACTGGACTCTAGCTCTCTCCCCTCCCCTCCCCTGTATAACCTTCCCTTTCTCTCCACCTAAGTATCTGTCATCGCACCTGCTTTCTCAGCTTTCTATTGCTCCTTTCTAACTAGTTTGTACTCCTCACTCTTTTCTAATTAATCTTCTTACTTTTATGTAAACCCCTGTACATCAGTGGCGTTTCCGCCTTGCTCGGGGTGAAATGATTAAAAAAAAAATCAGAAGCAGTTTTTCAAGACCTAAAAAAACGAGGATGTTGAAAACTATTGCCATGCTCCTGAGGTTGCTAATAAATTATAGTTTGACCTTAGATGGTTCTGTTTGAGAATTTCAGCGGATGGCAAGACTATTTTGCTTTAAGCTTACTGAGCCGAATTTAAATTTATCAAGCTAGACCAAATAAGTACCAGCTTGGAAGAGTCAGAGTAGAATTTTGGTCAAACAGACCGTACCGACCAGAAACATAAGTTGTCGAAACAAGCTCGTTCTTATACGTCAGGACTAAAAGTCCCATTAATGGACAGTAGGTGTAGAAGTAGATTCGGCATTTGAGTAGTTGGGTTAGAAGTATTAAAACTTAACACTTGTCACAATCACCAGGTAAGGGTTGACAGTTGGTTAACAAGTTCATTAGAACCGGCTAACCGTGGGTTAAGGTTCGGAGTGAGGACGGAAGGGTAAGTTGTGAATTAGGAGGGTGAAGTAGCTATAAAGTTTTGATTAGTATGTCCGAATATATAGATTTTGGGAAAGTGTCTAGATAGTTCACGGTCAGTTTACTACGCAGGAAAATAACTTCCATTAGTAGTGACATCGATAATTAATATACAAATAATTAAAGCAGACGTGATTATATATATATATATATATATATATATATATATATATTATTCCTTGCTTACTTGCGTCTCTCTCTTTATATATATATATATATATATATATATATATATATATATAAATATATATATATATATATATACATTAGTTATCCACATACAAGCCTGTTTCGCAGCTCATTAGTGTGGCTAGACACATCCACTTGCTTCTGGCCGGGATCGAAACTCGACCGATTTGGTGTCAGTCGGAGTCGCTACTCCCTAAGCCATGAAATCAAAGAAAGAGAGAGGCGCAAGGAATAAAATACAAAAATAGGAGCTTTGTTTTGAAGCATCGGGTGTTTATAATTTTTTTGAAATTTTTCAAGGATGAAGCCGCCGAGCGAATTATGAGTCTTAGATAGTTATAAACCCGTAGATTGGAAACCATTTGAGTAGACTAGGTTACTTGACCTAAAGGTATTTTTAACTGAAACCCATTTTCGAAGTTATTATTATTATTATTGGGCTTTGTATATTTGTACCCCAGCGTTACTTTGTGTACTGTTTTCTCACAGTTCTCTGTAATAATATTAATTGTAACTGGGATACAAGTTAAGTATATTCTTTCTTCACTCCTCAGTTATTTACGAATATATGCGTACGATTTCATACTGATTCCATGGCATAAAAATACGAATGAACTGATTCTATAATGACCTTCATTGATATTTAATGCATTCTTGAATTACAATGCGAAGCAAAAAAAAATTATAAATTAATATTTTCGCTGCTGCGGACGTATTTTTACGTCATTCGGAAACTTACTTGGATTACTGTCAGTATGTATATACGTTTTTCAGATACTGAGAAATATCGATCCCTACTAATTGTACGATAAATTAACTAGCGCTTAAGACTTAGAACAAAGTGATGTGGCTATATACTAGCGAATAATACGTCCCTTTTATTTTTATTATATTGTATGATAGAAGTGTCGTTTCGTAAAATACATCTATTTGATGCTTCAGTACACAACATCAGTGATGTTTCTTGCCGAGGTTCATTAGGGGTTTCGGGTCTTTCAACATCATACCCCCTCTCCACGGTGACCTAGCCGATACTGATCAGGTATCGACTTTTGTACTTCCTGTCAGCTACAACTTTTCCATCTTCTAAACGCACACCATACGACTTTTCTTGGCAATTTATTGTCCAATCGCGGATGACATCCGGTTTACAAGTAGCGTCTCCTTTCGATATTGTTCTTAAAATATCACTCATATACTGGTCGAACCGTTGTTATTCTTCCTTCTGGTGTGCAGTGGGCCATTTAATCCGCTTTCTGGATACTTTTTTCTGGATTTCGAGAGACCGGCACTCGGAGGGTCTCGGTTCTGTGGTGTGTATCCTGACCATGCTCCTCCTCCGTCTCACCAGGGAAATTACATGTGCGTTGTGACTCTCTCTCTCTCTCTCTCTCTCTCTCTTTCTCTCTCTCTCTCCTGGGGGGCATGTATTTGCTGTAAAACCCGTAGCCAACAATGGTTTAGTTTATTCTAAATTCTATTAACTTTAGCATATATTTGAGAGTATTCGACCAAAACCAAAACGACAATGCCCGTGCGCGTTGTCATCATCATTATAGTAATTTATTTCTATTAAATCGTAATTTTCTATTTTCCCAGTGCGGAACAAAACTAACAGACAACAATGCAATAACAATGCTGCACTATAAGTGTTAATTGAATTTAAAAAAAATTTTTATAGGCTCCAAACTAGAAATCAGGAGCCGAGTTTAAATTCCAGTTGAATTCTCTGGATTTACTTACGCGCAAATACCTTCCCCTCTCTCCAGTTATGGGTTAAATAATAGAACAGATTGGGTTCTATAGTCTTGGCTGGCAACCTGTCAACCGTAGAAAGTAATGGCAACCTACTACGGGATAATCTTCTGCCCAGTCTGTCATGTCTCTTTCAAAACACGATCGCCCAAGCGTGTATCACGTATGGCACTTAACTGACTGATAATTTATATTCTTCTAAATATGTAGAGGTAATTTATAAGTTTGTTTTTTTTTGTTGGTTCAACGTTTTCTAATCTTGTGAATTATTTGTCGAGCGGTCAAAGACGTACTAGATGAATTGGTAGCTTCCCCTGTGTTGATAGGATCGTAGGTTCGAATCCTGCCAAATGACACACATTTATGTGACAAATTTTATCATAAATAATCAGGCTGGTGGAAATAAATATATACATGTACTGTTTGATTAAAAACATAATATTTACTCAAGTACGAGTATCGATCAAAAATAATGTTCCAAAAAATAAATTAAATACACACACACACACATATGTGTGTGTGTTAATAACATAATACATTTATAAGTATTGTAAAATTCTAAAAGTAAATGATAATAGTATTGCTATGCAATTTCATGTTTTAAGGAAAGTTAAGCTAATGGCATTTTAGGCATCTTTTACGGAAGTAGGAGTTCACCTTTTGAATAATAAGAATTAAATGTCACAGGAGAGGTGTTGTGATGTAGTGTTTAGCAAGGCACAACACTTAACTCAATAATCTCATCAGCGATAGTAATATTCAATACTCAACTAGACAAGTTACTTATACAGTATTACCTTCTTTCTCCTAGACAATTACCCAGGACTACTTATCATGAATAGATCAACCACAACAACTTCCCATTTGAGATTTACTTCCTATAAAAGTTGAACTTTTTTCTTTTTTGGTTAATGTTAGTGTATCCTCATATGAGGAATGGACTCTTCCTCTTACTATATAATTACCTGCGGAAGCAGTTGAAGGCAGTTAAGGACAACTAGTACGCAGTTAAAGCTAGCTACAAGTTAGTCAATAAGCAGCGTAACTGTATTGTTCGGACTTGCTTCTATAAATTATTACTAATACTTATTTGTATCTATGTTCTTGTTATGCTAATACATTGTTTTGAACCTACCTCCTGGGTTCCATGTCTTACTTCCAACTAAACCGGTCACTATAACTTTGCGGCGAACTTTCGCCACAACTCCACAACAAATTGGCAACGAAGATTTGCTTTAAGATTTGCCACAACAATTTGGCAACGAAAATCCACAACAAATTGGCAACGAAGATCCACAACAATTTGGCGACAAAGATCCACAACAATTTGGCGACGAAGATCCACAACAATTTGGCGACGAAGATCCACAACAAATTGGCAACGAAAATCCACAACAATTTGGCGACGAAAATCCACAACAAATTGGCGACGAAAATCCACAACAAATTGGCGACGAAGATCCACAACAAATTGGCGACAAAGATCCACAACAATTTGGCGACGAAGATCCACAACAAATTGGCGACGAAGATCCACAACAAATTGGCAACGAAAATCCACAACAAATTGGCGACGAAGATCCACAACAAATTGGCGACGAAAATCCATAACAAATTGGCGACGAAGATCCACAACAAATTGGCAACGAAAATCCACAACAAATTGGCAACGAAAATCCACAACAAATTGGCGACAAAGATCCACAACAATTTGGCGACGAAGATCCACAACAAATTGGCGACGAAAATCCACAACAATTTGGCGACGAAGATCCACAACAATTTGGCGACGAAGATCCACAACAATTTGGCGACGAAGATCCACAACAATTTGGCGACGAATATCCACAACAAATTGGCGACGAAGATCCACAACAGCTAACATCCAACATTACTGTAGTTGTCTCTTTCTTTTACAGGAGCGTATAGTTTCTGGATCTATCTGGAACACAGGTACATCGAAAGCGTCTTAGAGTAACACCACCGACTACTCTCAGATGCTCTGTTTGTACCAGTACCTTTTATTTATTTGATTTAGATATCTTTTAGGCACCCATATAAACTCTTTTATCTACAAATACTTTTCGCTACGTCTCCCAACTACTGCATTTTCTCAGCATTCCTTTTCGTGAGTTTTAAAGAATACTTTTTCGTCAGGTTTGAAGTATTTCTCGGTATCGGATTTTTCTTGTTTTCAACCTTTTTTTTTTATTGGGCAGCAGTTTGTCAAACCCTAATCTAATTTTCCTTGCGAACATTGCTGGGGATATACCTGATACAGCATTATGATTAGATGTCACCTGATATACACCTATAAACTGCTGTAATAATATATCCTGTTTCACATTCATTGGGATTTTAAATGCCTTTTTGAATGTATCGGCGAAGCGTTCTGCTTGCCCATTTGATCTTGGAAGGTAAGGGGAATTTGAATATATTGCATCAACTGCCAAACACTTTAGCAGTGATTGCATGGCATTGTCCAAAATAATAGTATCCAGGATACCGTACCTAGCCAATAAATAATGCAATAAATTTGTTGAAAGAATAGAAGTTAGACTCTTGCATTTTAAAATTTCTCGCCATTTAGAAAAACTGCCAACAATAATTAAGCACTAGGTATCATTTATCGGTCCCGCTAAATCGATGTGTAATCTCGACCACGGTCATTGACCCAGGGTGGAATTTAACTGGAGGTGAATTGGCTGCTATGGCGCTATCTCTGCACGCCTTTACTAGTTCCTCTTTGTCTTTGTCCATATTGGACCAGCAGTCATAGCTGCGTACAAGGGATTTAACTCTAGAGATACTTGGATGACATGTATGAAATTCTTTCAACATTTTTGAAGAGATGTAAACATTAAAAACCTTTCCCTGCATACATTAAGACATCGCAGATTGACAAAACATTGCAACCGTCAGTTTTTGATTTAATTTTATTTTTCTCTTTCAATTTCCACTTTACTTGCTTCATTTTTTCTCTAATAAAAGTATCCACACGAGTTTTCATTTTAATTTAATCCAATGTCATTGTTAGTTGACGCACTGTATGGCAAAGAACAATTTAATTCTCAGTTCTTAGCACTGTAATTACGGTATCTTCCAAAGGTTCACGAAATTTAGGTATGAGTCTCGACAAGCCATCTAGGTGACTTAACTTTTCTTATAGCAGAAATTCCATTGTAGAATTGTAATTCAACAGAACTGCCCCCCCCCCCCGGCTCAATCACTTTAGTCGATTTATTGTATGTGTCGAGATACCCTTTTTCGACCAGAAAACAAATAACAATAGACGGTGGTCGGTCTGTACGGTGAACTTTCTACCATAGATGAATTTGTGAAAATTTCAACAGAAAAATTATTCCCAACTCTTCTTTCTCTATCCAGCTATAACTCTTTTCAACCGATAAAAATATTCTAGACGCATGTGCTATCTCTTTTACAGAAAACATATTCGTGCTTACGAAAAATACGGAAACGATACCGCTCGCCATGATAATTTTTAATTTTTGATCAAAATGCAAGAGAAACAAGTCCAACGTTAGAATCTTTTTAATTTTTCGAATGCTTTTTGTAATCTGACCAATCAATTCCATTTAGAATTATTTTTAGTAAATGATTTAATGGTACATTTTTAATTGCATTTAGACTGGTTGGATTTGGTTTTACATCGTTTTTGTCAATGATTTAGCACAAATATTAAATTTTCGTTATGAAAAATTCGCATTTCTCTCATCACTCAATTTAAACCCGTATTCATTTATTTTTATGAATACTTTATTTACTTCTGAATATACTGCTCTAGATTTTCACTTTTTGTTCTCTCTCTCTCTCTCTCTCTCTCTATATATATATATATATATATATATATATATATATATATATATTGTTTCTTTTTTTTAATAATTCCCCCCTCCCACCCTTTTGTATCAGGTTAGTAAACTTTACAGCAAATTGATAGATGTAGCGAAAAAATAGCAGTTCGGGGTTTACTTGAAGGAAAGCAGACAACAGGGGAATAGGGTCAAGGAAAAAGGAAAAAAGAGGAGGAAAAAAGTTGGTTAGCAGGTAAATTCCTCGAGGTCAAACCTCTAAGTGAGTCTCTATTCTGATTAGCCGAACACACACACACACACACACACACACACACACACACACACACACACACACACACACAAAAACAAAAAAAAAAAAACATCCACATACATTCACAGTAAACCGAAATTATTTGTCATTTAAATGTAAATCGTCTGCACAACCATACCAGCATTGCCTGATGATGAGAATCAATCTCGAAACATAGAAATTTCCATGTAGCAATGAAAAATTGACATAACCATATAATTATATTATATTACATTATATTAAGCTCTATAATACTCATTATATTGAGCAGTTTATCATAAAATAAATGCCAGAGAACTCAAGATATAAAAAAAACCTCGAGTCCTCTTCACTTGGAATTATATATATATATATATATATATATATATATATATATATATATATCGGAGCGGTGAAAATATACTGTTCTGCTTTCTGACCAGCAACAACGTGGAAAAGTCAACGAACATGTATGTTCCATTTTAATAAATATCTTTATTTTATACATATATATATATGAAATAGTTTCTTTGAACATTATTTTTGATTGATACTCATATTTAAGTAGATATTCTGTTCTTAATTAAACAGTATTATATATTTATATCTACTGGCCTGAATATTTACGATAAATGTTTATTACGAAAATGTGTGTCATTCGGCAGGATTCGAACCTGCAACCCCTATCCACATAGGGGAAGCTACCGTTTGATCTGGCGACATTTTAGACCTCTCCAACATGGTAGCTTCCCCTATGTGGATAGAGGTCGCATGTTCGAATGACACTCCTTTTTGTAATAAAAAATTATCGTAAATAATCGGGCCAGTAGATATAAATATATAGTACTGTTTAATTAAAAACAGAATATCTAGTTAAATATGAGTATTGATCAAAAATAATGTTCAGACAAATCATTTCAAATTGTCGGTTGTTTATAACCAAGTTTCGTTAATCTTCGTTAATTTCCGTAGAGAGAGAGAGAGAGAGAGAGAGAGAGAGAGAGAGAGAGAGAGAGAGAGAGAGAGAATAAAAAGTGTGAGGAGCCGTGAACGTTTTCTTTAAAGTGTATGTTTATTAATTTTGGAATTATACAAGTTATGAAGTATTAATTGTCCATGATGCGCTACACGTGTTTCGAGCCTAAAATTGACTCTCTTCAGGCGAACAAATTCGTGGTTTTATGTTTGAGTTTCTTCGAATATCTGATCACGATTCTGTTTAAAGTTAATGGGAAGAATATGAAAATAAATAAATAACTAAATAAAAACAGTAAAAAATAAATCAAAATAATGTGAGTTGAATGCTGGCATGGTGAATGGTTTCTTTCTATATCAGCATGTGTCCTAATGGATAAACAGATAAATAAATAAACAGATGAAAGAGTCAAGTGTTTTTTTAAGGTATTCCGGTGCCCCTTATTATTTTTATAGATTTGGCGATATTCGTGTGTGTGTGGTTGTGTGTGTGTGTGTGTGTGTGTGTGTGTGTGTGTGTGTGTGTGTGTGTGTGTGTGTGTGTAGACCTCTTTTATTTATGTCTGTTTGTGTGTGTGGGTGCTTTTTTATTTATTTCGTTTGTATGATTTGGATTTGCTTTTGAGATTGGTGTGTGTGTATATTTATGTGGCTTGTCTATCTGTGCGTATATGTATGCGTGTTTCTGTGTTTTTCGGTGTGTGTGTTTTTCATGGTGCTTGTGTATATATGTGGGTTGTGTATGTGCTCGTGTGTGAATGCGTCTTTCTGTATGTTTTTCGGTGTGTGTGTTTTTTATGTTGTTTTGTTGAGCGAGGGTTTGTATTTTTTATGAATCTTTCTTCCTGCATTAGTAAAATCTCATAATTAGTATTTGGATAAAGTGGTTTGACAGAAAAATTGCCATCACTACATTCATGTAGATGTTTAGAGACATATAATTTCCTGTTATGTGATAATCTGATATTGCTCTTATGAAGTGAGATACGATGATTTAAACATTGTGTCGCTCCTATGTATATTTTTTTGCATCTGTCGCATTTCAGAACGTTAATTACATTTTATGAATTGCAGCTTAGATCCGATTTTATTTCGAATGTAGTTGCGTTTTCGAACTGGAAATATTTTCCTTCTATTATTATTTTGCAAACCCCACATCTTTTTTTGTTGCATTTTGTGACCCTCTGTGTTGTGTGTTGTTGTTCAAATTTTGATGAGGTGAGGATGTCTTTTAAATTTTGGGGCTGGCATTTGCTATTAATTATTTTCGTTGTCCCTAAGATTTATTTTATTTTATTTATGAGTAATTTTATGTGGGTTTTGATCCTAGTGAATAATTCCGGATTGTTTTTGTTGTGAGTGGAAACGTATTCTAGTATGTTTTCGTTTTTTTTCTATTTTTTGTTGTTGTTTTTTTGGGTTCCGGAGGGATTCTAATGGTATCATTTTTGCTAGTTGGAAACCCTTGTCTATTAGTGGTGTGGGATATCCTCTCATTTTTAATGTTTTTCGTAATTCCTCTAGGCGTATTTTGCGGAGGGTTTCGTCACTCACTATCGTGAAAATTCGTCGTGCTAGGGAATAGAAGATGGATTTTAGGCAACTTTTTGGATGGTGACTCTTGAAGTGGAGGTATTGTTGGGTGTCTGTGGGTTTGTGGTAAATGTCTGTGATGATGTGGTTGCTCTTGTTTTTTATGAGTATGTCTAGAAATGGTAATTCTTTATAGCTATGTTCTAGTGTGAACTTGATTTTGGGGTGTAGTTGTTGCAGTGTGTTGTGTAGTTCGTTAGTATCTCCCCATGATGGTTTCCAAAGGATAAAAAAGTTATCCAGGAATCTTTTCCACGATTTTGGGAATTTTGTTTTTATATTTCCCCATATTCATGCCCTATTTGGGTGTATAGCTCTTCTTCGAGATTTGCTAGTGTGAGTGTTGCGTATGTAGGTGCCATTTTTGTTCCCATCGCGGTGCCTGTCATTTGTATATAATTTTTGCTGTCAGATTGAAAGGAATTATGTAAAATTAGATCTATACTTTGTAGAATGAATTCCTTTGAGAAGCGTGTAGGAAGTATTTCTGTGTGTTTTTCTATCCAAAATGTAATAGCTTGTTTTCCTAGTTCGTAGGGTATGTTACTGTACAGGCTGTTAACGTCAAAAGTTACTAAGAGTGTATCTGGGTCTACTTCTTTTGGCAGGAAATTTAAGAAATGTATGCTGTCTCTGACGTAAATTTTTATTTTTGTGGTGTAAGTCTGTAATAGTTTGTCTATTAGATTGCTCAGTCTGCTTATTGGGCAGGCTGGTCCTGCTACAATTGGTCTGAATTTAAGGTCTTTGGGGTTTTGGGTGTGGATGTATTTTGATTTTTGTTCCTGGATAGCTGTCTTTATTACGTCTGATTTGTGTACCTTTGGAAGTCCGTAATAATTACTAGTTTTTGAAATGAATTCTGTAAGGAAATCTTTTTCTTTTCCCGTTAATATTCTATTGTGTGTCAGGCAGAGATTTTATTTTTGATATAACTTTTGCATCTATATTTTGGTTGATTTTTTGTAGTTATTTTCGTCTTCTAGCATATTTAGAATGTTTGTTTGGTAATAGTTTTTGTTCATGATAACTACAGCCCCGCCCTTGTCAGCTTCCTTTATTATTATGTCATTGTTATTACGGATGTTTTCTAGTGCTAGTCTTTGTTTGTGTGTGAGATTGGTATGGGTGTTGTGTTTGTTGCTAAAGCCTGTATCCCAGATTTTTTCAAAGAATGCGTTCATTTCGTTAGAATTATAGTTTTTGTTAGGGCAATATTTGGATTTATTTTTTACTATTGAGTTGTCGGTAGTGTTATTTTTGCTATGTAGTATTTCAAGAAGTCTAAATTTCCGTTGGAACTCTTTGATATCTTTCTTTAGGTCTGTGATCTTTTTGGTGGTGGGGCAGAATTTTAGACCTAATTTTAGAATGCTTATTTCTTCTTTTAAAGAGTGCGAAGAAAGATTGATTAGAATGGGTTTTGTATTTTTTAGATTTTTTAAATTGGTCTGTTCCTTCTGACCCGATATTCAAAAAATGCTTATTAATAAGTAAGGTATTTCTATTCATTTCGCGGTGGAAGGTGTTTGAGTTGGAGAATGTGGTGTTTGTGTGTCTGGGTGGTCTTTGGTGGGTGAATGTATTTCCGTGACGGGGTTTGTAGTAGTAGTTGTGGTATTGTACATTCTGTGTTTTGGGGAATGTTTTGTAGTTTTGACTGTGTTATGGTAAGGAGGCCCTCTATGTGTGTTTGTTGCTGTTTGGCCCGGTATGGGTGGACTTGTAGGTGTGTGAATGTTGTAGTTATTGTTATGGAATAATTGTTCGTTGTGTGGATTAATTATGTGGTTTGGGTTGTTGTGAGTGCGCCTGATGTTTGGATGTGTGGGTGTGTTGTAATAATGCTGTGGTCTGAAATGTTTGTGTCTATTTCATCCCTCATATGGGTTTCTTGGGGGTATGTGTTTTGTCCCGGATTTCTTTTCTTAATAAAGTCTTGTTTGGTGTGTCTTGCGTTTTTGTTTGTCCGATTCTTTCAGGTTTGGTAGAGCTTTTAACCAGGTTATTTTCTTTTCTAAAATTTTCCTGGATTTTTCTTCTTACTCTTTACATTTTGATTCCCATAAATCCGATAAGAATTTTTGTGTTTCTTTTGGGCATGTGTCTTTTATTTTTGTAAAAATTGTGTTGTCTATTCCCGTGTATTTGTTGGTATAGTTTTGGGATTTATCCTCTTGAATGTCTATGTTTGCTTGTAGCTTGTTTAGGCTCAAGGTTATTTTAATCTGTTTTTGCTGTTCAGTGTCCTGGGTTTTAAATATTTCCCGAAATTATTTTGGTATGAAGGGTTTTTCCCCTTCCCCTTCCTTATACGTTCTGTATATTCTAGCAGATTCTTTATTTTTTATAGCATTGTAGAATGCTAGTTTTCTCGTGTTTATAAAGTTGCCCCACATTTTGAGCCTTTGTTTTTTTTTTATTTTGTGTGCCTTCTCCTGTATGTATGACTCGGAAATCTCATCAAATCGTTCATATTGTGTTTTGAAATATTCCACTAGTTGTTCTGTTCTTTGTATTTCTTTGTTTTCTTGGGTTGTGAGGTAATTTAATATGAAGTCCATTTTTTCGCTTAATTTGAGTATTTCCTCTTTTAGGTTTTTCTGTAGATTCAGGAGTAGCTTCAACGTTTCGTCTTCCGTTCGTTGCATCCTCACGTAGTAGTTGTATATCGAATACAGAAATAGGGTTGTTCCAACGAGAGTAATTAGTATAAAATAAAAAGTATGAGAAGCCGTGAACGTTTTCTTTAAAGTGTATGTTTATTGTTTTTGTAACTATACAAGTTATCAAGTATTAAATGTCCATGATGCGCTACACGTGTTTCGAGCCTACAATTGACTCACTTCAGGCAAACAAATTCGTGGTTTTATGTTTGAGTTTCTTCGAATATCTGATCACGATTCTGTTAAAGTTAATAGGAAGAATGTGAAAATAAATAAATAAATAAAAACAGTAAAAAATAAATCAAAATAATGTGAGTTGAATGCTGGCATGTTGAATGGTTTCTTTCCATATCAGCATGTCTCCCAATGGATAAACAGATAAATAAATAAACATATACATATATATATATAATAAAGATATTTATTCAAAATACTAGGATAACTATACATATATATATTAATATATATTTAGGCAGCAATCTTTCATTTAAACATGTTTAGTTAAAAACAAGGAAGATTTTATTAAGTGTTGATTTAATTTTTCCAGTATACTTACATGATTCATTTTGCTGGAGATAAGAAATGTAAAAATGTTCCATAAATTTCGACTTTCCAAGCGCATTCAGCCTCTTCACAGATCATTTTCAAGCATGTTATTTTTCCGGTGTTGTCACTATTTTTTGTATTTTAATGTTTTGAAGAGGAGAATCCTATAAAACTATCACGTGATGCGCGGAGCTGGGCAACTGTATGAGCAACTGTCTATTTTTTAAAAACCTTTCAAAACTTAATTTTCACTGTTAAATACTAGATGGTTGATGGTTGGAGAAAATTCTTTGATTTATAGTGCCTCTCTTATAGCGAGTTGACATTGATATTGCTATTTAAATAGTATTTTTGTACTTTTAACCAAACTTTTTCTGAAGGGTTCTTGTGTTATGGGTTATAAGTGTTTTTTATTGCACTATTATTACTAGATAAGTAGCATGTAAGATGTCTACTCAGAGAAGTGATAGTATGTGCAATATAGATAATTGATTTATGACAAGAAACACATTGAAATTGATACACTATATTAGTCATCGCTAGTTTAGAGTTGATGGGCTTGTTATTATTAGAAACAACAAGGTTTGCTGTCTTTTGTTTTCTTTAATATATTATGAATGTTACATATTTTTGAGGAATTACAGCAGAAATATGTTGTTTAATATTTTTCGTGTAAAAAATTCATCCAGTTTATAGTTAATATAATAATAATAATAATAATAATAATAATAATAATAATAATAATAATAGTACTGCCTGGATAGATTATCGAAAGGCATTCGATAGTGTGCCACATTCCTGGATTTTAAAGACTTTAAATATATACAAGATATCGCCCGTCATAATCAATTTCATCAAACAGTGCATGTCTATATGGAAAACAACCCCTTACCTCAATCATATAAATGGAACCTATAAGTCTGATAAAATAAACATCAAAAGAGGTATATTTCAAGGTGATTCTTTATCTCCCTTACTATTCTGCATATCATTAATAGCATTAACCAGTCAACTTAATAAGACAGAATGTGGTTATAAAATAGGCCAAAAGAAAATAAGCCATCTATTTTACATGGATGACTTAAAGTTATATGCTAAGAATGATAATGAGCTGGAAGGTCTTCTGCAAACTGTCAAATGCTTCAGCGAAGACATTGGAATGAAATTTAATTTGAATAAATGTGCTAAAGCTACAGTTTTACGTGGATCAATACAAGAAACATCCTCAATTAGCTTAGACCCTGCTGTAACAATAAAAGAATTGAAACCAGAAGAAGCTTATAAATACCTAGGTGTAAATGAGAGCGAAAACATTCACCATAAAAAAATGAAAGAAATAGTGCGTAAAGAGTACTATAGAAGGCTACGAATGATATTAAAAACTGAATTAAATTCACAGAACAGAGTTATGGCCATTAATAGCCTTGCAATCCCAGTTGTCCAATATAGCTTCAACATCTTAAACTGGACTCTAAACGACATCAGGCGAATGGATGCTAAAACAAGAAAGCTTCTTTCTAAGCATAAGATGCATCATCCAAAGGCTGATGTAGACCGTCTATACATACCCCGTAAAGAAGGTGGAAGAGGTCTTATTCAGCTGGAATTGTCATACAAGACAACAACTATTGGCTTACTAACATACATAGAAACAACAAAGGATTGGATGATACAATTAGTAAGGCAACATGAAGAAAGAAAGAAAAAATATTCAATAATAAAAGAAGGCAGTAAATACAAAAAAGATTTACAGTTAGTAGATTCTGTAGAAAAGCAAAACAGAAGCCAAGAACCAACTATTGCGGCAAAAAATATGAAAATGAAAGCCAAAGATAAAGCTCTTGAAAAGATGAAACAGCGCTGGCAAGACAAACCTCTGCATGGCCAATATCCAGTACGTGCCAATAAATCCAATGTTGACAAAGTTAATACTCATCGATGGTTACGTGCATCTGGATTAAAGTCTGAAACTGAAGGATTTATACTTGCAGCACAAGACCAAAGTCTTTTCACGAGAAACTTTCAGGCAAATATTATGCATAATAATATGGATCCAAAATGCAGGTTTTGTGATAAACACCAAGAAACAATAGACCACCTAATCTCAGGCTGTTCTGTGCTTGCCCCAAACGAATATAAAAATCGCCACGATAGAGTTGGGCAATATTTACATTGGACAATGTGCAAACATTATGGAAAAGCTGTAAACAAACACTGGTATGAACATCATCCAGCACCGGTTACAGAAATAGAAGATGTAACCATTCTATGTGATTACACCATCTACACAGACAGAAAAATTGAAGCAAACAGGCCAGACATTATTGTTAAAAACCAGAAGGAGAAAACTTGTCTATTAATTGATATGGCTTGCCCAGCGGATTGTAACATAGCAATCAAGGAATTTGAAAAACTGTCAAAATATAAAGACCTGGAAATTGAAATAGAAAAAATGTGGAAATTGAAAACAAGAGTTGTGCCACTGATAGTAGGTGCACTTGGAATGATAAAAAATGGAACAAAACAACACATTGAAAGAATCCCTGGAAACCCCAGCTTAAGAGATATACAAAAAATTGTCTTATTAAGTACAGCCCACACACTAACGAAAACTTTATCTATGTAATGCTGGGGATGATAGGGAAGATAGAAAAACATGAAATGGAGCCATAACAACACGCCACTACCTGCCTTAGGTCTCCCCGCAGACTTGGTTGGCAGTGAGACCAAAGCAGAAATCGAAATATGATAAAAAATGACATAATAATAATAGTACTGCCTGGATAGATTATCGAAAGGCATTCGATAGTGTGCCACATGACTGGATTTTAAAGACTTTAAATGTATACAAGATATAGCCCGTCATAATCAATTTCATCAAACAGTGCATGTCTATATGGAAAACAACCCTTTACCTCAATCATATAAATGGAACCTATAAATCTGATGAAATAAACATCAAAAGAGGTATATTTCAAGGTGATTCTTTATCTCCCTTACTATTCTGCATATTAATAGCATTAACCAGTCAACTTAATAAGACAGAATGTGGTTATAAAATAGGCCAAAAGAAAATAAGCCATCTATTTTACATGGATGACTTAAAGTTATATGCTAAGAATGATAATGAGCTGGAAGGTCTTCTGCAAACTGTCAAATGCTTCAGCGAAGACATTGGAATGAAATTTAATTTGAATAAATGTGCTAAAGCTACAGTTTTACGTGGATCAATACAAGAAACATCCTCAATTAGCTTAGACCCTGCTGTAACAATAAAAGAATTGAAACCAGAAGAAGCTTATAAATACCTAGGTGTAAATGAGAGCGAAAACATTCACCATAAAAAAATGAAAGAAATAGTGCGTAAAGAGTACTATAGAAGGCTACGAATGATATTAAAAACTGAATTAAATTCACAGAACAGAGTTATGGCCATTAATAGCCTTGCAACCCCAGTTGTCCAATATAGCTTTAACATCTTAAACTGGACTCTAAACGACATCAGGCGAATGGATGCTAAAACAAGAAAGCTTCTTTCTAAGCATAAGATGCATCATCCAAAGGCTGATGTAGACCGTCTATACATACCCCGTAAAGAAGGTGGAAGAGGTCTTATTCAGCTGGAATTGTCATACAAGACAACAACTATTGGCTTACTAACATACATAGAAACAACAAAGGATTGGATGATACAATTAGTAAGGCCACATGAAGAAAGAAAGAAAAAATATTCAATAATAAAAGAAGGCAGTAAATACAAACAAGATTTACAGTTAGTAGATTCTGTAGAAAAGCAAAACAGAAGCCAAGAACCAACTATTGCGGCAAAAAATATGAAAATGAAAGCCAAAGATAAAGCTCTTGAACAGATGAAACAGCGCTGGCAAGACAAACCTCTGCATGGTCAATATCCAGTACTTGCCAATAAATCCAATGTTGACAAAGTTAATACTCATCGATGGTTACGTGCATCTGGATTAAAGTCTGAAACTGAAGGATTTATTCTTGCAGCACAAGACCAAAGTCTTTTCACTAGAAACTTTCAGGCAAATATTATGCATAATAATATGGATCCAAAATGCAGGTTTTGTGATAAACACCAAGAAACAATAGACCACCTAATCTCAGGCTGTTCTGTGCTTGCCCCAAATTAATATAAAAATCGCCACGATAGAGCTGGGCAATATTTACATTGGGCAATGTGCAAACATTATGGAAAAGCTGTAAACAAACACTGGTATGAACATCACCCAGCACCGGTTACAGAAATAGAAGATGTAACCATTCTATGGGATTACACCATCTACACAGACAGAAAAATTGAAGCAAACAGGCCAGACATTATTGTTAAAAACCAGAAGGAGAAAACTTGTCTATTAATTGATATGGCTTGCCCAGCGGATTGTAACATAGCAATCAAGGAATTTGAAAAACTGTCAAAATATAAAGACCTGGAAATTGAAATAGAAAAAATGTGGAAATTGAAAACAAGAGTTGTGCCAGTGATAGTAGGTGCACTTGGAATGATAAAAAATGGAACAAAACAACACATTGAAAGAATCCCTGGAAACCCCAGCTTAAGAGATATACAAAAAATTGTCTTATTAAGTACAGCCCACACACTAACGAAAACTTTATCTATGTAATGCTTGGGATGATAGGGAAGATAGAAAAACATGAAATGGAGCCATAACAACACGCCACTACCTGCCTTAGGTCTCCCCGCAGACTTGGTTTGTAGTGAGACCAAAGCAGAAATCGAAATATGATGAAAAATGACATTATAATAATAATAATAATAATAATAATAATAATAATAATAATATAATCTGGCTGCAATAAAATATGCTTTCTTGTGTCGTGTATATTTGTAAGAATAATTTTATTTGTTTATCAATGATGTAGTTGGAAAAATTATTGTTCAGTGATGTTTGTTTTATGTGTTTTAGTTCGCTCAAAAATATTCTTTGGGAGGAGGAATTTTAATGTTCTCTATTTAAGAAGTTCGTTATTACCGCTATTTTATATCTTTCCGGGCATTGGCTATTATAGTTAAGAAGACAAGAGTTCTCACTGGTGGATTTTTTTTATACAGATAAGGGATAAGCTCTTTGGTTTTTAGCTCTATACTGACATCAAGAAACGGGATTTTGTTATTATATGAGTAAATTTCAGCAAGGAGTTATTTTCAAAATTAATTTTAGGTTTGCGATTTTGTCCATATTTTTTATTAAAACAAAAACTTCGTCGACGTACCTTCTTTAGATCTCCGGTTTGTCGGTTGTTTTAAACACTTTGTTTTCGATATGCAACATGTAAAAATTCGAGAAAGTAGGACCTAATGTATTTCCCACGTTGACACCGTTAGTTTGTATGTAGATATTACCATTATGGTCCGAAAATGGAGTTTGTGTGGTGCACGCGGTGAGTAGTTTCGGAATAATTGCTGGTTGGAGTTTTGGAGGAGGGATAGATGGGTGTCTGTAAATGCAGTCGCTAATTATATTCAATGTTTCTTCAATTGGGACGTTAGTAAAAAGGTTTCCAACATCCAGCGAAGCTAGAATGTTGTCTTCGGTATTGGTTGCTTTCAATTAATGATATTATTTAATGCTGTAATTGTCAGGGATGTATGGAGAAATGATATTATTTAAGATTTTAGGTAGTTGGTATACCAGTGTTGGTATTTGTGATATGAAGGGTCTGAGAGGGAAACCTGTTTTATGGATTTTTACATTACCATAATGATATCCCGGTTGGTAATCACCGACAATATTCTTGATTTTTAAATTGTGTTGAATACGGAATTAAAAGTAACTCTATACTCTTCAACTTTTTACAAATTTCACTGTGTGAAATCTAATTTTTGACCAACAGATAAAGGTTTGACTCCGCGAAGAAAGAAAAAGATGAAACCAAATTTCGCAATCCGAAGTTAAATCAATTTTTTAACCAATGAAACGAAGCGATTTGCAAAACTAAGAGAGAAGTTAACAATCTGATGGGAAAAACGTTTTAGCTATAAAAACAGAAAGAATGAAAATCGAATCAGTCAGAGATGGAGGTGAGATAAGACGCCGCCAAGATGTAACAAAATAAACTTGAAGCCACTGACACGGACATAACGTCCCGACACTCATTCGTTCTCCTCCTTCTCGAGTGCTATTTTCCTTTATCGCTTCTTCTTCGTCCTCACCATTCTCGCCGTCAACAAAGAAAAAGACGACAACAACAACAACAACAACAACAACAACAACAACAATAAGATTCTTTAACTGACTCCTAAAAAATTAACGTCACAATAAGTACAATTGTCCGTTATTGCTTTACCTTTCTTTTCACTTTCTCGTCGACCATAAAAAAAGGGAAAAGAACACAGATATTGTTAGTACTCTGTTTATTCTGCATAAACACATTCTGCTACCCACAACAAGAACTCTGGATTCACTTAACTACGTACTACATTTCTTCTTTGAACATTGATGTTATTCTGTTCTGTTAATAAAATTCTACTTTTACATACAAACGAAATACTTTTATTCTTCCAACCTTCAACCTTCTGATGAACTTTTGATAAACCTTAAGTTGTAGGGAGTTCCTTTATGTTTGACACAAGGCCAATTTAATAAACATTCAATCTTCTCCCTACTTCAAAACTACCAACGTCTGCATTGTTTGCTGCGATTAATTTATTTACGTACTTTTTAATGAATCTGTGGGATTATTTTTCCTTATTTAGTAAATTTTGTTTTGTCATCTAGGATAGATTGTGATTTTTAGTTGAAATATTGTCGATTGAGAACTAAGTATTTGTTGGTTTTCTCAGTACGTCTAATGATGATTTTTGGTGTTGTTTCGTAAATCTTTTGCGGGTAATTTTAGTTTGTGAGCATATTATTATAAATGTGTTTCTTGTGTTGAGAACGGTTTTTTAAACGTTCAGCTTTTAGAAGATCTCTCAGATTTAGGTGTTTCGTAATTAAATCTTCTGTTGTTAAATGTTGGATAGATTTATAGATTTAGATTTCATTTTCAGTTTTCTTTTGAATGGAGTCATATCGAGGCTGGAGGTAGCAATTCGGGCCGATATTCAAGAATTCTATTTGATCATTAGTCAGTTTTTGACCGGACAAGTTTACAAAGTGAAACAACCATTAGGTAATATAATTTTTCCTTCATACACATTGCAAAGTTTTTTTTTTTTTAGTAATATTGTGTTTTTGCTTTAGTTCTAACGTGCTTCTGAGTTGGTTGTGATGATGTTCGGTAATTATTAATTCTGTCGTATTCATATTTTGTAGACTATACTTGTGTTTTTGAATTTCAGTTTAAACATTGTGTTGTAAGACCGATACTTACCAACATCATGGACACTTCCAGTACTATAGTACTATGTGAATGGTAGTATTATGGGGGTAGCACCAGTAGTGCTACTATTGACACTGTCAGCTCTCTGCCTTCGGGTGGAGAGCGCTCTTTGCTTTCGAGCAGAGAGCACTAACCCAGTCGTAGTTCCGCCGAATGGTAGAATCACGACTGGGTAGCGATAGACAGGTATTTTTTGGCCGGGCCATATAGCCGGGAAAACCCACTTATAACTGACCTTGTGTCACATGTTTCCCTTAGTGGGAGGGCCAACTAAATATTGTAGTTGCAAACCAGCTGGCTTTGATACTATGACACTGTCAGCTCTCTGCCTTCGGGTGGAGAGCGCTCTTTGCTTTCGAGCAGAGAGCACTAACCCAGTCGTTGTTCCGCCGAATGGTAGAATCACGACTGGGGAAAAATAGACAGGTATTTTTGGCCGGGTCATATAGCCCGGAAAACCCACTTATAACTGACCATGTGTCACATGTTGCCCTTAGTGGGAGGGACAACTAAATATAGTAGCACCAGTAGTGCGCAGCCGCGTACGACTACCAATATCGGACACCAGTGGATAGTAAGTTCCGCTTACTCTTACACTATTCTTTGTCACCTTTCTGTTTTAATCTTTCTTTACCTCTAACGCGTGTTCCGTGTTTTCCTTCCGTGGTCACCACTTTGGGTCCACATCACATTGGGAATCTTTTCTTTGACTATTGTCAATTGTCGTTCCACGAGTTTTCTTCGGAATGTTGTCTTTCTTGCTAGCTGTCGGGTTGTGTAGTTTAATTAATGTATATTTGGGCAGCAATCTTTCATTTCGTTAAAAACGATTGACAAGGAAGATTTTATTAATTTTCTATTTAACTTTTCTAGTATTCTTACATGTTTTTTTTTTCTGCTGGAGATAAGGAATATTCAATAATTTTCGACGTTCCAAGTGCTTTCAGCCTCTTCTTTTAAAATAAAGGATGTTATTTTTCCGATGTTATGTCCTCATGTTTGACTGTAATGTAATGTAATTTTTTTGTCTTAGTGTTTTTTGAAAAGGAGAGTTCTTTAAAGCTGTCACGTGATGCGCACAGATGGGCATCGTGTGAGTGTCTGTCTATCTTTTAAAAAACTTTAAAAACTCCATTTCCACTGATAAATTGTGTAAGGTTGATGGCAGGAGAGAATTGTTTGATATATAGTGTCTATCTAATAGTGAGGTGCTTTGATATTTTGATTTAAATAGTTTTTTTTTTCAGACAAAATTTTTCTCAAGGGTAGTTATTGGTTAATAAATGCTTTTTTTATTGCACGTAAGAAGTCTACAGAGAGCACTAGTAGTATGGCCAATATTGGTAATTTTTTTTTTTTTTATAAGCGTTTCACCCCGAGCAAGGCATGTCACTGCCTCTACTGTGCAGGGGGCTACGTAGAGTGGAGAAAGGCTGATTAAATATAGGAAATAACAGAGGGTGGGTGATAGGCGGGTGAGGATACCGAGAATGAGGGTTGGGTAGATGAGAGTGTTGTGAGAATAGTTGGGAGTTAGTGTGATAGGAGGTGTCTATTGACCCTACATTTAAACACCTGGAGATTGTAACTGTCGGGAAAGCAGACTTGTGGAAGGGAGTTCCACAGGCGGGAAGCGCGAGAAAAGAAGCTGTTGGAGTAGAATTTACGGTTACATCTTATTTGTTTAACTGTAAAAGGGTGGGACCTAGTTGCTAATCTAGTATCTCGTGTAAATTCGTGCTTAGGCGGCACCAGTGATCTAAGCTCATCGGAGCAGAAGCCATGAAAGTACTTGTAGAAGAGGCACAGGGAAGCTACATCACGCCGGTGTGAGAGCGGCTGCAGCCGGTCTGCCAAGTCAGTATCAACCACGTTACAGAGCCTCCTTTGTATTTTGTCAAGAAGCCCAAGGAGAGCAGCAGGGGCACCCGACCAGATATTGTAGCAATATTCAATACACGGGCGGATGGTAGATTTGTATATGTGCAGAATAGTTTCAGGTGGGAAAAATTTCCGGGCCCTGCACAGGGAGCCCACTTTCATAGCAGCAGATTTGGCAATGGATTCAATATAGTCATTCCATTTGAGGTCCGCCGAGAGTGTAAGGCCAAGGAGGCGTAGTATTTTACTCTCTGGGAGGCTAGCCTGTCCCATGCTAATGGGAGGTAGATGCGATTGTCTATGGTGGTTAGTTGATAACAGCTTTGTTTTGGAGGCATTGAAATTTACCAACCATTTCCTACCCCAGGTCACTACGGATTGGAGGTCCCTTTCAAGTGCGGCAGCGAGGTTCACTTTGTCGTCCAGACCTGGTTTCTGATCGATGCGGGAGTAGATTGTTGTGTCGTCGGCATACATGCCAACTTGGGATCTAATGGTGTCGGGGAGATCATTAATGTAGATCAGAAAGAGCGTGGGACCTAGGATAGAACCTTGAGGGACGCCCGCGTTCGTCTGGTAGTTTTGGGAGGCATGCCCATTTAATACCACCTTTAATGTGCGGTTAGAGAGGAAGGACTGGATGAGGTCAAACAGATGTCCAGTTATCCCATAGCTCCGCAGTTTGCACAAGAGGCCAGCATGCCAGACCCTGTCGAATGCTTTGGAGATATCCAAGGCAACGGTTCGGGCTTCACCATTCTTGTCGAGTGCCTGGTATATGTACTCGGTAATGGTCGTTAGCATATCAGCAGTAGACCTGGTGAAGCGAAACCCATACTGTTTGTCAGAGAGAAGCCCGTTGGTCATAAGGTGCTGAATCACCTCGGCGTTGATAATGGCTTCGAAAACTTTGCCAAAGATTGGAAGGAGACTAATAGGACGGTAATTGGCGGGGTCTGAGGGTTCGCCAGAATTTTTAAATATAGGTACTACGCAGGAGGACTTCCAACAGGCAGGAAAGCAGGAAGCAGATAGGCAGAGGTTATAGAGTTTAGAGAGGACAGAGGAGAGTTCTGGGGCACATTTCTTCAGTACTATGACTGGGATTCCGTCACCGCCGCTCGCTTTGTGTGGGTCAAGTTGCGCAATTATCTTTGCGACCAGCGAGGGTGAAATGTGGACGTTATTTAGTTGAGCCTTAGTTCTGGGTGGGTAGTCTGGTGTAGGTATTCCTAACGAGTCCAGTGTCGAATTGGTTGAGAATCTACGGGCAAAGCATTCAGCCTTGTTGGCTGGGGAGGTGAGAACTTCAAATTCATTGATTAGTGGGGGTATTGAAGTCTTGTTCCTGCTGAGCACGCTTTTGCAGAGACGCCAGTAATCTTTGGAGCCAAACTTAGAGGATGCTATGCGTTGCCTAATTCTGGTAGCAAACGCCCTCTTGGCTTCGTTCAGTACTTTTTTACACTTGTTCCGTGCTGAGGTGAAAAGGCGCCTGTTTTGGTTCGACGAGCAGCTTCGATAGAGCCGGAAGAAATGGTTCCGGTGGGCAATAGCGGCCGAGCAAGCGGGTGAGAACCAGGGGGACGAATTAGGTTTTAGTTGGAATTTTCTGGCAGGGATAAAAGCATCGATGCCAGCCTTAACCCAAGAGGAGACTTCGGAGGCACAGTCTTCGACAGGAAGATCAAAGACGTTGTTCCAGGGGACGTCGCAGAGGAAGTCCCTGAACGAGTCCCAGTCGGCTCTTTGGTAGCAGTATGATATTCTGCTGGTCTGGTTTTCTTGGGTAGAGTTAGTGCTGATTGATATGTTTACGGAGACTACGGCTGATTTATAACAAGAAAATCATGCATTATATTAGTCATTGCTAGTTTAGATTTGATGGGGTTATTATTATTGGAAACATATATATATATATATATATATATATTTCTAGACGTGCATCACGTGAGAGCTTTGAATGGGCATTTCTTTAATAAAAATACAACACAATATAAATTATTTCGTTACCGTCGAAACATGAGAAAAAATAACATCACGAGCGACATAAACACCCTTGAAAATGGCTACAGAAGTGGTGGAAAGCGCTTGAGACGATAAAAATTAAGGAAAAATATTATATTCTTTTTCTCCAACAAAACGAAAAAATGTTAGAATACTGAAAAGAAATCTTCCTCTACGGCTGTATTCAGTGAAAGATGTTTGAAAGTAAAGTTGATGCCTAAGTATATATATATTGTAATTTGGTTATTACAATGGTTTATAAAAGCATAATATCACTACACAAAATTTGTCATGTTTCAGAACAAATCTGTTCCTCTTCATATGATATGTTAAAATAAAATCTTTATTTTAACATGTCACCTTTATTTTAACATATCACCTGAAGAGAAACAGTTTTGTTCTGAAACATGAAAATTTTTGTGTAGTGATATCATGCTTTTATAAACCATTGTAATAACAAAATTACAATATTAAGCTCTACTCTGTATCAAGCAAATGCTTGAACAGTGGGTTTTTAATCTACGTGTTCTTTCACTTTTCTGTAATATATATATATATATATATATATATATATATATATATACACCCACATACACACATATATATATCCACACACACACACACACACACACACACATATATATATATATATATGTGATACTTTATGTCATTTTAATTTCATGTTTCTTTTGTTGTGGCATGTTATTAGTAGTGAACCCGCATTATGTATAATTGTAATGCTGTCTGTGTGACACGATAACTAGGCGTATATTAAGGTGCTTTGTAAAATATGTATTTTATTATAATAGATTAAAATAGAAAATGGTTAAGAATAGAAAATAGATTAAAATCATGTGTTTCGTTTAACAAATGTGAAAAAGAAGAGGAAAAAATAAATAAATAAACGCTTTTTCTTTTATAAGGAAAATTGTGGAAGAGAAAAGGGTATCAAATTACTGTTTTAAATCCCACCACTCTTCCGGTAAATATTTGACTCAGTGATTTAATGTGATCAGAGATAAAGTTCAGGAAATAGGTTTTTGAATGACCAGGTCAAAGGCTGTCTTTACTGTATCTTGACCACACATTAAGAATTTTCCGGCGAAAGCTTTATTAAGATAAAAAGATTTAAAAAATCCTGGAAAAAATACTAAGGCTAAGTGCAGACTGGGTGTCTGCAGGATGTTTACACATCAAAAGAAGGAAAATTTAAGTACCCTGAAATTTCGGACTTACAGTCGCCAATGCTTATCACCCGGTGGTCTAAAGCATTTCCGGATTACCGGATTAATTTTGAATAAATACAGGTGATATTTCCGAGCCGATCAGTCAGATCAAGTGAATGAGTTGAGTTAAGTTAGTCAGTTAGTCCGTTCAGTCAGTTGTTTCGGTCAGTTCGGATTTGGTCTCCATTAATTAGAGCTAGAGCTGTGTGTCACATTCGCCTGCCCCAACCGAAAAGGCTAACTCTAAACGAAATAAAGCATCGTTTCAACTCATCCAAGTTGTGGAAGTTCGTTTCTTATAGTTTAATCTTGTACCCCCAGCTTGAGGCCCCGACATTTTCAACAAATTCCCGGCAAACATCACAGCGTGGAGAACGGCCGCCGGAGAAATTGTTCGGACCGTCCGTTGGGATGTTACATCTGAAACAATATTGATCTAAATGATGGCTCCATTGAAAAATTATTTTTTGTATTTGACAAATCCTGTTAAAGATATGATATTTTTTTAATTATGCTACTTGAAGATCAAATTAAAATATTGGAGCCATTTTAATTGTTAATAACAAAAACAAAGTTAACTAAAATAAAACAATGGAAGAACGATACCATGGATTACAGACATTACTGGCGATTTTCTAGGATGGAAGAAAAAAATCAAATTGTCCTTCCGTTTTCTAGGATGGAAGCAAATCAATGAAATTGACGTTTTAGATCTATGTTATTTACCGAGACGAGACAGAACATTAAAATTAACACTCCAGATCGGGGCCATTCAATCGTTCGAAGCAGAACAATGGTATTGAATCACCGAACCTGGGCTATTTAGAACGGAATAGAACAATGAAATCGATAATCCAAATGATGGGCTTTCTCTGACATGTGACAAAACAACTAAACTTATAATCCGGGTTCAGACCATTCTCTAAGGTGAAATAAATTGGCACTCCAGATCTTTGAAACGTGACAGAATAATCAAATTGACATTAGATCAAGGCCATTCCCTAGGACGAAACACAACAATAAAATTTCTGAAAATTTGAGCGATAAATCCTCGTATGGAACTTTTTTTCTTTACATATACATGAATGAGTCAAAACTCAGATGGATGCTAATTCCTTAAAATAGTTTATACTTCTTCATCATCACAATAAGATTTGCTCCTCAGTGCCTCTTGCATTGGATCAAAGAGATGGAAGGATGCTAAGTTTGTATGCTGCATCTACTGCTAGGAAGGTTTGGTTTCTCTGTCGGCCCAGAAAGTTTTCCATATCAGAATCCATCTTGCACATTTATAAATCTACCATTCGTTTGTGCATTCAATACTGTTGCCATATCTGGTCGGGTGCTGCTGCTATTCATCTCAATGCTCTCGTCAGATCCCATCTTGCACATATATAAATCTGCCATTCACCCATGCATTAAATACTGTTGCCATATGTTTTTTATCATATCACTCCGAGCAAGGCGGTAACGTAAGAGTGAAAAGATTGGAAAAGAGAAAACCGGAAACCACATCCTAAGCAGGGAACAAGGTATGGGCCTCTTCACCTGTTCAATAGACGTGGGTGGAGTGTGAACCGAGCGATAGTTTAGTCTATCTACTCCAATTGATAAAAAAAGGAAAAGAAGTGAAAAGATTGGAAAAGAGAAAGCTGGAAACCACATCCTAAACAGGGAACAAGGGATGAGCCTCTTCACTTATTCAATAGACGTGGATGGAGTGTGAATCGAGCGATAGTTTAGTCTATCTACTCCAATTGAAAATATCTCTTGGATGGTGATGCTATTCATCTCGATGTTCTCGTCAGGATCCATCTTGCTCATTTATAAATCTACCATTCGTCCGTGCATTAAATACTGTTGCCATTTCAGGTCAGTTGATGCTGCTTTTCATCTTGATGTCCTCGTCAAAATCCATCAAGCACATTTATAAATCTACCATTTGTCCGTGCATTAAATACTGTTGCCATTTCAGGTCAGTTGATGCTGCTTTTCATCTTGATGTCCTCGTCAAAATCCATCAAGCACATTTATAAATCTACCATTTGTCCGTGCATTAAATACTGTTGCCATTTCAGGTCAGTTGATGCTGCTTTTCATCTTGATGTCCTCGTCAAAATCCATCAAGCACATTTATAAATCTACCATTTGTCCGTGCATTAAATACTGTTGCCATATCGTGTCTGGTACTCCTGCTATTTATCTTGAGGTTCTTGACGAAATCCAAACATGAATCTGGAATGTAATTAATCGTAACTTGGCATTTCGAATTTAGTCACTTTTTCACTCACGTAACGTGATATCCTATCTTTTCTACAAATATTTTCATGGCAACATCTGTGATTAACTTTTTTCCTGATGCCCCGTCCACATGAATTTAACCGTGATACTAGATTAGCATCAAGATCCCACCCTTTTACTGTAAAAATAGTTAAATGTAACCACCATTTCTACTCCAACAGTTTCTTTTCTCGCACTTCTCTTCTGCGGAACTTTTTTTTTCCATTTACTTGCTTCCCTGATAGCTATAATCTCCAAAAACTTAAACTCAACGTCAAGTGCCATTTTCTATCTTCTTGAATCCCGTTCATCCTTTCTTCAGTCCCTCCTGTACCTAGTTTTTTTTCTCTTACTGTAACTCCTCGTGCACTAGTGGTGGTCTCGCCTTGCTTGAATAGAAATTATAAAATATATTTCCCCAAATCGGGAGAGATTTTATAAAATAAATTGCACAGGGCAAATGAGAGTAAATCAACAAGGGCAGCCATCGAATATACGCACTTCTGTAATAAAAAAAAAAATAATAAAAAGACACGTGCGATCGTGTTAGTCATTCTACCTCACAGGCAAGGCTATTTATAAAATAGACCATATTAGAACTAAGAATAATTAATCAGAAAATAAATTCAATAAAGCACTAAATAAAAGGAGGACAATGTGGAACCCTATTAAAAATTCTAGAAAAAAATCAATAAATTTAAATATCATCACGAGACTCTAACTCGACTCATTTTTGTGCAAAAAGTAAGCTTTAATTTGAATTTCCACATTAGCATTTAATTAGATAATTCATCAAGATTTTATTATACCTCAACAGAATACAGAAAGCATTAGACGGCCGTTTCGTCCTATATTTGGTACTCATCAGCAGTGCTCATCCACAACCAGGAATTGAAACCCAGACAGTTGTGTTATTAGGCAGATGTCATACGTTACTGCCTTGCTTGAGGTGATATGATTAAAAAAACAAAAAAACAAAAAACTGGTTATACATACAATATCCTTTTGAAATATCCTTTTAAAATGAGGGCATATAAAGTGTATCGGGATACACTTTGTTTATTTTTATTTGAGTTCAGCAAAGAAACCCAAGAACTATTAAAAAGGTAACGGTCAGAATAATTTGGTATTGATGAAAGTAAAACCGTGAGGATAGTGCGAGAGCTCCAAACTGAATACTTTCAAGCTGTCTGGTCAAGTCAGCATCTTGCAATCTGTCAATATTAATGTCGGGCGATCAGCATTTTCTATTATCACTTGAGGTCATCGAGGTCATTTTATTTACACACGTATTTCGTTAAAATCATTTGTTTCAAATTAAAATATTAAACCCCTAAGGTAACAGCTGTGTATTTTCTTTGATTAGTATTTAGTTTAATATATGTTTAATGGGTGAGTAGCAGGCTACGAAAACTCTTTTTCCTTATAATCGCTTTAATAACGACTTTATAAGAGTCAATTTAAACCAGATAAAGCATCATGCCCAGAGACAAGGATCCAAGGGCTGAGTAACTGATTCTTAAAGACAGTTTCATTTTTACACACTTGGCAAACATAAAGTTTGTCTGTATTATTTATATTGAATGGAAACTTGTCTATATATATATATATATATATATATATATATATATATATAATAATAATAATAATAATAATAATAACAAGACCGACTCTGTAAGTATCTAAATCCTAAAATTATACGAAAATAAACTTTGAGGACAACAAATAACAGACAGAATCTAACTCCGTTATTGTCCGTCGCTATAAAGCGTTGGACAAGAGGGGAAAAAAAAAGAAAACTGCGGAATACAGACAATACATACAATATCCCGTAGTAAAGAAAAAAAAAACCCAAACGGAACCAACCACAAAGAAAGAAAAAGTGCTCGATACAGAACTAACCAAAGCGGAATAACAAAGAGGAAGCAATGTAGAGCAAAGACACGTAAAAAAATCACAAGATCGCCAAAACCTACCGCGGTTTCACACAACGGCTCGTCAGGGCACTATTTATTTTGTAAAATTTACAAAATTATGGCACAAGGCCTAAAAGGGGAGGGGGAGAGGTTGGTTCTCACTAAACTATCCTATACCTAGCTAAACACTATCACGACCCATTCACTCGTTACAATTTGCACAGTCACCAAAAGAACCCATCCATCTACTCCCAATCCTTCGTACACCACAATGCCAGAAACTTACAAGGGACACCTAAAAAGTGGGGAAATTAACCCGTGACAATAAAAATGTATTTATATACAATATAATATATACAATATAATGTAAAATATTTAATGAAAAATGAAATGATGGGAGGGGGATGAACCCAAAAATAAACTAAAAATACAACAAATTTTGAACTAAAATAATAATCAATGTTAGTAAGAACCGACCATCCCAGAAAAAAGAGTGGCCGCTGTATTCCGCCCAATGGCGAAATCAAGAAGCACACTCGCTAAGGGAGTGGGGAGGGGGGTAAAAAATTAGCGGAAAGGGACAATAAAAGGCTGAACCAGCCGAGATAAAAAGAGACCAAAACAAACTGGGGAGGTTGGGAATCTCGGCATGGATTATAACAAAAGAAAAAGCCGGGTACAGGCTAGGAACACATTCATTCACTTTAACTAGGTACACAAGAGAGAACTAGCTTAACCAGGGGAGGGTTCCAGAGGAATCCACCCCGATGTAACCAGCAGATCTAAAAGAGAAAATCAAGATTAGCCCCGTTCAAACGAACCAGGCTCGCCACATTTACCCACCTTTTGCTAAAGTCTGTCGAAGTCAAACGTTTCCAATCAGTTCTAATCTTTATTTTGAGCTGATGCTCAAAATAACAGATCAGATCCTGATGTGAAAGACGCTGACCTCGCAAGACTTCCTCCAATCGCGTCGTCCAAATCACCATTCGAGCCGTGGCTAGCAGCGACAGAAACACCATACGCTTCATCCCAGAGAACGGGGGCGACACATTATCACAGGCGAATGCACGATCAATGAGCACAAGCTCTCGCGGCTCGATACGAGCAGTCAACTCGCCGACCCGGTCCCATAGAGGGCGAACCCGCGAACAATGGTAGAAGGCGTGCGAAGCCGTTTCTTCCAAGCCAAGGTTGCAGCGTTCACAATCTGGCAAATCCGCCAGGCCCCATATGAAGGCCATGTCATTGAGAGGCAAGCGATTCCGAGCTAATCGCCAGGTGAGCGAAAACTCAGAGTTGTTGAGATAATCACTCCCTGGCGCCCAAGACCAGAACGAGCGAAACTCGTCCTCCGACAAGCGCAGCACATCACGTAGTGAATCCTTTGCGACGCCCTCCACTAACCCACGATAGAAGACTCTCCTAGGCCGTGAAAGGTCACTGGACCGTGGAATGGCCCGCAGGGCCGCCAGACATTCGAGGAGAAAACTCGATCGCTCTCGAGGCTTACGGCACCGCCTCAAGATGGGGGGAGTGATAGTAAGTCTAGGGAACATGTCCCTCACTATCCCCCTAAGCAATGAGTCTTCGGAAATCGCTCGCCTGAGAAAAACCAACCTCGACGCAACCTTATGGCCCATCAGGTATGGCATTCCCAGGCCCCCATGACACGGACGTTGGTAACAGACACGTTTGTCGACATAGTGTTTGCGTCCTCTCCATAAAATGGAGAATAGCAAACGCTCGATCGCCTTCTTATGCCGTTTACAAAGTGGAAGTACTGACAACTGGTAAAGGATGATGGGAAAGACGTATGTAGCACACGCCTCAGCCATACCCTTTAAGGACAACCTCCTTCGGCGCCAAATCTTGGCCGACGCGCCTACCTTTGCCAGTACTTCAGACCAATTTTTCTCCAACTGTAGGTCGGGCCCGAACCACACTCCAAGAATGCAGACCGGGCCGTCCGTCCAGTCGAAGGGCCCCGGGAGGGTCAGACCCTTCCAGGCGCCTAACCGCAAGCCGGACGACTTGTTGCGGTTAATCTTGGCCCCTGTCACCTGTTCGTACCGTTCAAGCGCCTTCTGTACCACCTCGATGTCCCTGCGGGAGGACACGAAAGTAGTGACGTCATCGGCGTACGCGGAAACCCTGGCTCGAGCACCACCAGGGACAGCGATTCCACGTAGGGCCGGACTGCACGCCCTGTCCCTTAGCCGGCGAAGGAGGGGCTCCAACGCCAAAGCATAAAGTAGGGGCGACAGTGGACAACCCTGTCGGACCGACCTAGACAGCGCCAGAACGCCCGACAACTTTCCGTTCACCTGTACCACAGCCGTCGGGGATTGATACAGGAGGCTAATCCAGCGGCGGAAGTTGGTTTCGAATCCAGCTGCCTGCAGGACAGCCGCCAGGTACCGATGGTCAACCCTATCAAATGCCTTGGACTGATCTAAATGGATCAGCGCGGCTTCGTCGTCGTCTTTTATCCCCTCTATGATCGTGCGTATCAGATGCAGGTTGCTCTGAATTGTTCGGCCCTTCACAGCACAAGTCTGCTCAGGTCCCAACAGAGACTCGGCAACTAATTGCAAACGATTTTGCAAGATCTTGGCCAAAATCTTTAACTCTGTGTTTAGCAGAGTTATGGGCCGGTAACCCTCTAGCTCCCTCCCCACATCCTTGCCTTTTCTCAACAGCGTGATCACACCCCTGGTGAACCGTTTGGGGATGGACCCCTGCCGGAACCAGTTGTTGAACACGACAGTCAAAATCGGGACAAAGATGTGCGACAGCCTCAAGTACAATTCATAGGGCAAACCATCGAGACCCGGCGATTTGCCACTGCCGACCTTCTTCAGCGCCGCGTAGACTTCGCCCTCCGTAATCTCTCCCTCGCAGCTAGCTGCATCAGCCGGCAAAAGCCGGGGGAAGTCAGCCAAATAGCTGCGAAACTCCTCATCACGGAGACCGGGCTCCTTGGTAAACAGGATCTCGAAATGCCGCCGAAACGCCTCGCACATGTCGTCAGTCGACCGCAGAGTGTGTCCCTCCGGGTTGCGAACCTCTCGAATGTACCGGTCGCCTCCGCGGCGAATTTCTTCCTTGCGCAGTTCTGCGCCCATATTCACAGCTTCGGAAGACATCTTGCTTAACTTATGTCTAACTACCTGGCCCATGTAACGATCGCTATTCGACCGGTCCACGGCCTCCTTAGCTATGGCTATCTCTAGGGGATCCCCACCAGCCACCGCCCGGGAGTAGTTAGCTCTAAGTGTCTTCACCTTGTCAGCCTTATCTAGTTTGAGCCGAATGCTGAACTGAGTGGTGAAAGACCTAATACTATCCTTAAGGTTATCCCACCACTTATTCCCGATGACTCCCCCAGTTAACGCCCGCTGCACTAAGTTAATTAGCTGGCGCCGGAAGTCCCGCCTGTCCAGTAAGGACACGTTGAACTTCCAGTAACCAGCCATTCTAACCCTATTTTCTAAATTTACCCGGGCACAAACGAGTTTGTGGTCCGAGTAACCTAGCCAGTGGAACGTGGGACAATCTAAGAAATCTAGTTCGGCTTCACGAACTAACATTCTATCAAGGTAGCTAGCCACCTTGGTAGAAGGCCAACTATTAGCCCACGTCCACATTCTCCCGCCCTTGTGATCGGCCCGGTATCTATCGACAAGACCGAAGTCCTCGATAAGATCGACCAAGCTACGATCACGTTCCTTCCCTCTAGCTCCCCGCCCTCTATCCAACTTGGGGTTCAGGATGGCATTCCAGTCCCCCACTAAGACGAGTCGCTTGGAATCCACCAGGAAGGGCCCCAACCGCCGAAAAAACGAGACGCGCTCCTCCTGGTCGTTGGGCGCATAAACCGCAACCAGACGAAACGCATTGCTTTTCACTGCAATATCGGCCACGATCAGCCGGCCCTCGGCACCGACATGGACAAGATCCACCTTCGCGTCCAGGGTACGCTTGACCAGCAAAGACACTCCTCTGGCCAGCCGGTTCCCATATGCTGAATAGACGACAAAGTCGTTAGACAGCACACAAGCATCGACCTTGCAAACAAAGTGAGTCTCTTGGATCGCGGCGACATCCACGCCGAAGGACAAGAGGTCCCGAAGCAGGCGGGCAGCCTTACTCCGATCCCTAAGGCCCTTCACGTTCATACTGGCTAACTTAATTGACATCGTTTAGACCTGAAAAAGAAAGCAGAAAATTACTTCTGGTCACATACGGAGCGAAAATCAATGGGAGTAGGGACCCCGACGGATTGTCCAAGGTTGCCTGTGCCAATATCGGACGTAATTCGTCCGTCCTGGACAATGCCGCCGACGTCCGTAGGGAAGGTTAGCTTTAAAGCCCTATATAATGATGGGTGGAGGATGACGGGGACCCTCCCAGCACAAAAATGAGACAACCTTTGTAAGTATTTGGTGCCTGTCTGGCACATTTGAATTTGTGGGAAAGCCTCAACGGCCCCCTGCACAAATTCCCAGGCTTTTGTTCTACTACCCCCGGAATTTCTGATTAGAGTCAGTACCCCGGGGGCGCCTGGGAAATTGGCAGGGTCCTCGATGGACTTTCCGTCAATATTTTTAAGTTTGAAAAGAGGCCTTAGGAGGGCCTTCTTCTGAGAAGAAAGGTCCCTCTCTAAGGCCTGTCTATCTATTTTACAAATATCTTTCGTTACAAAAATGTTTTTCTTTTTTTTCCTTTTTCGGGGAGGATTTGTCTGGATTCGGGGATGGTTTCGGGGAGGGATGATAAGATTTCGGGGAGGAAGGTTCTGATTGGGTGGAGGGTGTGGGAGGTGTAGGGGAAGGAGAAGTTATTTTTCTTATCGGGGAGGTGGATTTACTCCTCCCCTCAAGAGACACAGTTCTGTTGGGTGATGCAGGGGCGGATTGGGTTCTGGTAATTTCCTCTACCCTCTCCGCTCTGCCTCGCTCCTGCACTTCCTTCTTTCCCTTTTTTTGGGCCACCTCCTCATCCTCCTCCCGTCCTCTCTTCAACGATGAGGAACGGGAGGGAGGCATTTCCTCCTCCGTTACTTGATATTGTTGTTGCTGCTGCTGCTCCCGTGGTTTACTTTGTTGTTGCTGCGTTTGTCCCTGCTGTTGTTGGTGCTCCTTTGTCTCCCTACGAGGCTTCTTTTTTTCGGGAGATGGAGTTTTGTTATGTTCCGGAGGAGGGGAAGCAACTTTCTTCCCCCTCCTAACCACCTCCGTCCATTCGCCACTTTTTGGCTGGGATTTCTTTTCAGGGACAACAGCTGCCTTTGACACCGGCGGTGTTTCCTGTGTCACCTCCTTCTCTTGCGGTTTCCTTGCCGGACACATTTTGAATGTGTGTCCGGCCAGACCACACGCCCAGCAGTGCGGCCTCCTCCCTTCTACCACAACAAAAAGTTTCCGGCCACGGCACAATAAAATATCCGGGACTTTCACAAAGTTCGGCCTGTCCACGACCAGGCTGACGTTGACGTCCTCTGTGGCCACACCGGCCTTACTATTTATCCTTGCGACCTCCTCCACCGCTCCAAATTGAGCAAAAAATGCTCCCATATGGTCACAAGAAATTTCGACTGGCACACCATGAACCGTTATCTTTGTTTTTCGAGTACCCAGATACTCTGTCTGCATCTGGATACCCTTGGCCTCCAAGGTATTCCCGGCCAAATTCTTTGCTTCTGTCTCCGAGCTCAATAAAACATCCCACATAGCACGGGACCTTCTCGCCAGGACACAGGGTACAATATTTAAGGCTTTTAAAGCCTCTTCCATGTTCTCCCTGCTTACACTAATAAATTTTCGTGTTTTGACCTCAGATGTCAGCAGGGAGATTGTCCTTGGTGCGATAACATTCACCACCTCCGGGACCACTATTAATTCATTGTCGGAAATGAAGTCTTTATATTTCTCCTGCATTTGCAGGTAATAGTTACAGTCTTTATTCACTGGTGCCTTTACCCATACTGTTGGTGAGGGAGCCACCGTGGGCACAGCGTCAGAAGTTGAGGGCTGGGGAGACAAAGCCATAGCTTGACTTGCCCCCCCTCACAAAACACAAAAATCCAACAAAAGTTCAAAACGCGCGACGAAGACAGAACAAAAACAAGTAACAGAACACGTACTCACAGTTTCACAAAACTTCGGGTAACAAAATACGTAGATAATCCAATTTGCAATAAATCAAAAAGACGACGGCGACTCTGTTTCGAGCAAAGGCAAACCAAGGACTAATCAAATAAATAGACACCACCAAACAAAGACTAACAGACCAGCCTACCCGACGGGGGAGGGGGAGTTGCAAAAAAAAAAATAGCCAAAGACTCTAAGCAAGAAATTTAGCTTTATGGAATCTACACCTATTCAATATTTCAGTTTTGGCATTAATAAGGTTGTGGGCAGGTTCGAATCTAGCTATCGCTAACTTCTCCTCATCACATAACCTACAAAATTTACTGCCTTTGTTATAGTTAGGGCATTTTTTTATTATTTCCCATTTCAAAATGGGGTCTCTTTTAGTTTTAGTTTTTATGTCCCATACATAGCTGGATAAAGTCGTACTGTGTTTATACTTCTCATTTTTAAAGGAGGTTTTATGATTGTAAAACCTAATTTTAAAATTATCATGCGTAGCTCCTATGTATGTTTTAGGGTTTTTATCATTTTCATTAATGTAAACTCTAACTTTATAAACTACATTTACTTGATTACAATTACCTCTAATGGGGCAGTCGGTTTTAATTCTACAATTACAATTATTTTTGTTGCCGGTATTAGTACTAGGAATATTGGTATTACCTTTCAATTTACTTTTATTGGTATTGTTAATTATTTTGCCAATATTAGGTAAACAAGAGTAACTGAGTTTAATAGTGTTCCTATTAAATATTTTTTTAAGTTTGCTATCAGAGTTAAAATGTTTATCTATTAGGTTAAAAAACATTTTGCCTATTTTAGATTTAACTTCATTATTGTATGGGGGGTTAAACCATATAATATTTCTGGATCTGTTGTTATTGGTTTTTTTAGTAATATTTTGGTCAGAAAATTTTAGCGTTTGCGAATGTCCACTTTTTATGAGTGCACTTTGATAAATTTTCTTGTATTTATCGAAAATTTCACTATTGGAAGAGTTGGTGGACAATCTAACGGCTATACCATTAGGGATACTTCTAAGAATATGTATAGGGTGATTAGAATTTTTATTAACATAATTGGGGGTGTAATTATTTTTGACGTAGGGTGTTATGTATCCGTTATTAAGATTTAATGTTATATCCAAGTAATTAACAATTTTAATGTTATGTTCTATTTCAATCTCTAACTTATAAGATTTAAAAATAGTGTGATTTTTTTACGTATATATATATATATATATATATATATATATACCTAGCAAATAACTTGACAATATATGCTAAATTAAATACCTAGCAAGTGTTAATTTGGTAATCTGTGCTATCCCTTTTTATTAGCAATACAATAAAATCACACACACACACACACACACACACACACACACACACACACACACACACACACACACATACATATATATATTTATATATTGTATATATTATACACTGCGGCACGGAAATTTTTGTTTTGTGATAGAATCTCGTCATCAGGCAATGTTGGATGTTAGTTGTGAAAATGATTCGCAAAACTCAAAATCATAAAAATTTGGGTCCTCTTCACCAAGATATATATATATATATATATATATATATATATATATATATATTTGACTGAAGGGTGGGTTAAATCAAATAATGTTACGTTTACGTGATTTCTGTTTATTTATGCCTACCTTGTTTTTAACAGAGTATTCTAAACTAGTGTTGAGTTTATTTCTTTCTAAAGCATTAATATATATATATATATATATATATATATATATATATATATATATATATATATTATGGAATGTTCCGGAGATTAACGAAATGGAATTAACAACCGATCGACATATTGAATATATTTGTTTGAAAATTATTTTTAATTGATACTCGTATGAGTAGATATACTGTTTTTAATTAAATACCATATTTATATATATAATTCTAAGGTCCTCAGGATCGTAGAATTATATATTATGTATTTTAAAATTATGTATTATGTATTTTAGAATTATATATTATGTATTTTTGATAAATTTTACTGTTTAATTAAGACAGAGTATCTGCTCAAATACGAGTATCGGTTGAAAACATTTTTCAAACAAATAAATTAAATATGTAGGTTATTAACTCCATTTCATTTATCTCCGGACCTTACGTAACATTGTTTGTCTACATTTGTTTACAATACGATACACTTTCAAAGGAGAAATAGATACTTAGGAGAAATCGAAAATTGATTCGACTTCGTTTAGACTGGGAAATCAATCGTGGTCGATCGGTCTTAGACGCATCAGATCAATTGATAGCTTTCCCTATGTTGTTACATGGCACAAATCTTTCAAATAGAATTTCTCAACAATACTCAAGCCGGTAGAGTTATATATACAGATATATTGTTTAATTAAAAATAATGTTATATATATATATATATATATATATATATATTAATCGCATCACCCCGAGCAAGGCGGTAACGCCACTGATGGGGGCTATATAAGAGTAAAAAGATTAGATTGAAGAGAGTGAAGAGAAAGACGAACCAGTTAGAAAGGAGCAAGAGAAATATATATATATATATATGTGTGTATATATATATATATATATATATATATATATATAATTGAGAAGAGTTTGTTCGTTTGCAATATCTTGTCAAACCTAGTTTTAATTTTAACGGAATTTATTTTCCACATGAGTAAAAGGGTGTGTGGTGATACCGAGCAAACCGAGGGACCGGATGGTTGCCCTCAGAGATTCAGAAAGCAAATGATCAAAACTGGTCTTTGCGCATCTGGCTCCACGCAGAAGTTTCGAAGGTAAACCAAAAATAAATAAATATCAAATCCATTTTACAGACCTGTAGCGGAACTCTGGATCGTGATTGATCATCAAATCGAAAAATTCAAAATATGTCAGAAAAACGGTTTTTCCATACCTAAAGGAAAATATCGTTTCTGAGCCACACCACGTGACTATGCAATATTTAAGGATGGTCACTAACCGGTCACCGTTAGTCAGAGGAGGCAGGTTGCTGACACATCAAAGATCAAGTGACACGGACATTGTCCTCTCTTTCCCTCTCTGTCTCTCTGTCTCAACAATCACTGCTACAAACAGTTTGTACGAACTCTTAATTCTTCAACCTCATCATTGAACACGAATTCTGTCATTAACTTCTTAATATTCCTAATTGTACATTAACTCTTACCACTTGTTATTCCTCCTTATAATAAATTTCTATTTTAAATGCAAAATGTATATTTTATTATTTCACTCTTCCACACTAATCCACACATTCCAAATGCCAACAACCAACCTTCTGGTGAAAACCCTTCTGATGAATATTATTCAACATAAAACTTGAAAGCTGTAGGGAGTTCGGTTAAGAAAGACACAAGTCCGAACAAAAGAAACATTAACCAGCTCCCTACACTTCAGTGGTGACCCCGACGTGATAAAGAACACGCACCTTCTACACTAAGGTGTATCCTTGTATTCTGTCACGTGGAAATAACAAATTCCGTTTGTAGCTGTTAGATATAAGAGTATAATTTATTAGCCTACGACATACGATCAGAAAAAACGTTGTATACTTTAAAAGGTCAATTTCCCAGATTTTCCTCCCAATATTTTCCCCCTAGCTGAATCAGGTAATATATTTTATTTTTAATAATTAATATTAATAAGATCCTTTTGGCATTTTACCTTCTACCGCTTTGGTTTCTACACACACACACACACACACACACACACACACACACACACACACACACACACACACATATGTATATATTTATTTATTTCTGCAAATTCAGACAAAATTTTCAACCCAATATAAAAAAATTCTTTGTTTATACGGGGTTGAGAATGCATGTCTTAAATGGCATGTTGAAAATGGCTATTTCCTCTTTAAGTTTTATCTGAATTTACAGAAAAATATATATATTTACCGCCGCTATATATATATATATATATATGTATATACTAACACACACACACACACACACACACACACACACACACACACACACACACACACACACACACATACACACATATATATTTATTTCTGCAAATTCAGACAAAACTTTCAAATCAATATAAAAAAAAGATTCTTTGTTTATACGGGGTTGAGAATGCATGTCTTAAATGGCATGTTGAAAATGGCTATTTTCTCTTTAAGTTTTATCCGAATTTACAGAAAAATATATATATTTACCGACGCTATATATATATATATATATATATATATATATATATATATATATATATACTAACACACACATATATATATGAGTAATTTGGAGAAGTTTTTTAGTTAACTGAGTTATGTAGACTTCCAAAAAGCATTTGAACAAAAGCTCTGAGAACATAATGACGGCGTCTTCACGAAACTTCGATTTCGGCATGACTTTGTCCAGTTAAATGACAAACTTCTTCACGTTATTCATGTTAATGCTCTCTCTCTCTCTCTCTCTCTCTCTTTCTCTCTTTCTCTCTCTCTCTCAATATCAAGCACTCTACAACGAAATCTTGTTTACCAAAATACCTTTTTATCAATAAACCACTTAAAAAGCAGCTATCTTAGCACTAAGCATCATCACAACTCAAAACTATACAAATATTTTTATATGTATTCATTAATTTTTATAAGATAGATAGATGTTAATAAATGCACACATACACATTTGATGACCTGATACAAGATCATCATCAGTTAAGTGCCATACGTGAAACACGCTTGAGCAATCATGTCTCGAAAGAGACATGACTGACTAGGCAGAAGATTATCCCGCAGTAGGTTGCCATTGCTTTCTGCGGTAGACTGGTTGCCGACCAAGGCTATAGAACCAAATCTGTCCTGTTATTTAACCCATAACTGGAAGGAATAGACGGATTAATATCTTTCCTAAGGGTATTTGCGCGTAAGTGAATGCAATGAATTCAACTGGAATTTGAACTCGGCTCTCCGATTTCTCGTTCCGAGCCGATATCCACTGCATCACAACGCACATAAAATTGTTAAAACAGACAAAAGCCTGTAGCAATAAAAAGTAAATAAGCACTTTTAGAACCAGTTCAATTTAAAGACTTGTCAAAAAGACTTGTCAAAAATGATCCTTTACTTTTGCGGTACGCTTTTTTAAATTAAATGTTATTTAACATTTTATTTTAACTTTTATTACGAATGTATTGTTTTTGAATAGGTCATCATTAAAACAGCATTTCACATTTTCATATCATTTTCATATCATTTGTAAGCATTGTATTGCAGTTTCTTCATAATAAAAGATAAAGAAACATTGTCTTTTAACACTTTAAAATAACTTGTAGAAATATTTGAAAAAACTCATAAATAAAACGGAAGAATTTCTTTTTTATGATTTGCAATAAAATAAGGTTTTATCCTCACTTTTTATCTTGATTGAATCAGCCTTATATATTTCCCTATTTCCAAAATGATTTGTCACTCTCCTGCCCAGTGAGTTAGCTTATTGAGTCAGCAGAATGCAATGTCCGCTCTTCTTTTTTGTGAATCGCCATACTTGCCTTACTGTTTTGAATTCTCTTCGAATGTTTTTTTCAAATTTTATTAATGATTTCACCCAGTCCTCTTTCATTTCATATGTAAATTTTTCTAAATATTTAAAAAAAAAAGAAAAAGTATATTTGTACATATAAAGGAATTTTCAAATCCCGTGTGTTTTACATGGATCCATGTGAAGATGCACATGCTGGATTGGATAGCGATAGATGGATTCTTGTGGTGATTGAGAAAATCGTTAGAGTGAATTGATCGTGAGTCGGATTAGTTAGTAAGTGGAAGATATACAACCTTTTATGAATTTTTTCTTCGGCTTTGAGTGACAAATTAATGTAATTAAATTAATTAAATAAATATCAATAAATAAGTACAATTTCTTTCCTTACCAAAGTAGACAATGGAAAGTGGAATAGTAATGGATGCAGTTTATATTGTAACAAATATCGCACTACAATTGGTTCACATCATGTTTCTAGATACTTCATCATTAAAACAATTCCATTACATAGTTTCCACATCATCATGTGTAAGCATATTGAAGAGTGTTGAACTGCAATTAATACTATGATATTGCAGTGAATGCTGCCTATTTTCTCATGCGTGGAGAGGAAGTGACAGAGATGTGTTCTTACAGAAGGGTTCTTACAATACCACAAGCAGAATAGATTAAGTTTTAAAGAAATTCAAACGAGAAGGACATTTATACTTGCAATTAAAATGAGATAGTTGAAAATTATGAGACACAAAACTGTCAAGGAGGGTTTGGAGAATGTAATACCCATAGAACATACTGAAATCAAGAGAAAAACAGCGCACAGCCAAACTATCAAGTTTATGTAAATTGTTGTTAGAATAGTTGTTGAGTGATTGATTTTTTTACGGATTTTCCATCAAGCAAAAATGATATAATTAGGATTAGAATTATTATACAAAAGATTGACAGAAAAAGATCGAAAAAAATATTAAATGAAAAACAAAACAACAAAAACAATTACGTAGAGAAGTCTTCAGAATCGCTTAATCATTCTTCGAAAATGGGAAATATTGAACTCTGAATGGCGATATCGAAAATACATAGCGAGGTCTTCACTATAATCTGAATAATACTGCGAAAAGTGGACGCATTGGACTCAGAAAGTAGATATCGAGGTCTTCGGCGGAATATATTTTCACAGAAAATTAAAATGTTGATCAAATTTATTGTCTGAATATTTTCTGATTAGAAGGCATATTGAGTTCTGAAAAAAGATATCTAAAATAGATATCAAGGTTTTCGGAGAAACATATTTAAATGGAAATTCAAATGTTGTTCAAGTTTATTGTCTGAATCTTTCCTGATTAGAAGGCATATTGAGATCTTAAAATAGATATCTAAAATAAATATCAAGGTCTTCGTAGAAAAATATTTTAACGGAAAATTAAAATTTTGATCAAATTTATTGTCTGAAAATTTAAATGTTGATCGAATTCATTGTCTGAATCATTCGTGATTAGAAGACATATTGAGTTCTTAAAATAGATGTCGAAAATACATATCAAGGTTTTCAGAGAAAAAAATTTTAATGGAAAATCAAAACGTTGATCAAATTTATTGTCTGAATATTTCTTGATCAGAAGGCATATTCATTTCTGAAAATAGATATAGAAAATACATATCAAGGTTTTCGGAGAAACATATTTTAACGGAAAATTCAAATGTTGATGAAATTTATTGTCTGAATTTTTCGTGCTTAGAAGGCATATTGAGTTCTGAAAATAGATATCGAAAATACATATCAAGGTTTTCGGAGAAAGATATTTTAACGGAAAATTAAAATGTTGATCAAATTTACTGACCGAATCTTTCCTGATGAGCAGGCATATAGAGTTCTGAGGATAGTTATCGAAAATACATATCAAGGTTTTCGAAGAAAGATAATTTATCGGAAAATAAAAATGTTGTTCAAATTTATTGTCTGAATCTTTCCTGATTAGAAGGAATCTTGAGTTTTGAAAAGAGATATCGAAAATACCTATCAAGGTTTTCGGAGAAATATATTTTAACGGAAAATTAAAATGTTGACCAAATTTATTATCTGAATCTTTCCTGATTAGAAGGCATATTGAGTTCTGAAAATAGATATCGAAAATACAATTCAAGGTATTCGGAGAAAGATATTTTAACGGAAAATTAAAAAGTTGTTCAAATTTATTGTCTGAATCTTTCTTGATTAGAAGGCATATTGAATTCTGAAAATAGATATCGAAAATAAATATCAAGGTTTTCGGAGAAATATATTTTAACGGAAAATCAAAATGTTGATCAAATTTATTGTCTGAATCTTTCCTGATTAGAAGGCATATTGAGTTCTGAAAATAAATATCGAAAAGACATTTCAAAGTTTTCGGAGAAACATTTTTTAAAGGAAAATTTAAATTTTGATCAAATTTATTGTCTAAATCTTTCCTGATTAGAAGGCATATTGAGTTCTGAAAATAAATATCGAAAATACATTTCAAGGTTTACGGAGAAACATATTTTAACGGAAAATTAAAATGTTAATTAAAATTATTGTCTGAATCTTTCATTAATAGAAGGCATATTGAAGTCTCAAAATATATATCGAAAATACCTATGAAGGTTTTCGGAGAAACATATTTTAACGAAAAATTAAAATGTTGAAGAAATTCATTGTTTGAATCATTCCTGATTAGAAGGCATATTTAGTTATGAAAATACATATCGAAAATACATATCAAGGTTTTCGGAGAAACATATTTTAATGGAAAATTAAAAGGTTGATTAAATTCATTGTCTAATTTTTTCATGATTAGAAGGCATGAAAATAGATATCGAAAATAAATATTATAGTTTTCGGAGAAATATATTTTAACGAAAAATTAAAATGTTGTTCAAATTTATTGTCCGAATATTTCCTGATTAGAAGGCATATTGAGTTCTGAAAATAGATCTCGAATATACCTATCAAGGTTTTCGGAGAAACATATTTTAACGGAAAATCAAAATGTTGATCAAATTTATTCTCTGAATCTTTCCTGATTAGAAGGCTTATTGAGTTCTGAAAATAGATATCGAAAATAAATATCCAGGTTTTCGGAGAATTATATTTCCCGGAAAATTACAATGTTTATCAAATTTATTGTCTGAATTTTCCTAATTAAAAGGCATATTGAGTTCTGAAAAAAGATATCGAAAATACATATCAAGGTTTTCGGTGAAACATATTTTAACGGAAAATTTAATTGTTGATCAAATTTATTGTCTGAATAATTCGTGATTAGAAGGCATATTGAGTTCTGAATATAGATATCGAAAATACATTTCAAGGTTTTCGGAGAAACATATTTTAACGGTAAATTAAAATGTTCATCAAATTTAGTGACCGCATCTTTCCTGATTAGAAGGCATATTGATTTCTGAAAATAGATCTCGAATATACTTATCAAGGTTTTCGGAGAAACATATTTTAATGTAAAATTAAAAGGTTGATCAAATTTATTGTCTGAATCATTCCTGATTAGAAGGCATATTGAGTTCTGAAAATAGATATCGAAAATACATATCATACTTTTCGGAGAAATATATTTTAACGGAAAATTAAAATGTTGATGAAATTTATTGTCTGAATCTTTCCTGATTAGAAGGCATATTGACTTCTGAAAATAGATATCGAAAATATATATCAAGGTTTTCGGAGAAACATATTTTACCGGAAAATCAAAATGTTGATCAAATTTATTATCTGAATCTTTACTGATTAGAATGCTTATTGAGTTCTGAAAAAAGATATCGAAAATACCTATCAGCTTTTCGGAGAAATATATTTTGACGGACAATTTAAATGTTGATCAAATTTATTGTCTGAATAGTTCATGATTAGAAGGCATATTGAGTTCTGAAAATAGATATCGAAAATACATATCAAGGTTTTCGGAAAAACATATTTTAACGGTAAATTAAAATGTTCATCAAACTTATTGACCGCATCTTTCCTGATTAGAAGGCATACTGATTTCTGAAAATAGATATAGAAAATAATTATCAAGGTTTTCGGAGAAACATATTTTAACGGAAAATTAAAATGTTGATGAAATTCATTGTATGAATCATTCCTGATTAGAAGGAATCTTGAGTTTTGAAAAGAGATATCGACAATACCTATCAAGGTTTTCGGAGAAATATATTTTAACGGAAAATTAAAATGTTGACCAAATTTATTATCTGAATCTTTCCTGATTAGAAGGCATATTGAGTTCTGAAAATAGATATCGAAAATACAATTCAAGGTATTCGGTGAAAGATATTTTAACGGAAAATTAAAATGTTGTTCAAATTTATTTTCTGAATATTTCTTGATTAGAAGGCGTATTGAGTTCTGAAAATAGATATCGAAAATACATATCAAGGATTTCGGAGGAACATATTTTAATGGAAAATTTAAATGTTGATCAAATTTATTGTCTGAATCATTAGTGATTAGAAGGCATATTGAATTCTGAAAATAGATATCGAAAATAAATATCAAGGTTTTCGGAGAAACATATTTTAACGGAAAATTAAAATGTTAATTAAACTTATTGTCTGAATAGTTTAATAGAAGGCATATTGAAGTCTCAAAATATATATCGAAAATACCTATGAAGGTTTTCGGAGAAACATATTTTAACGAAAAATTAAAATGTTGATGAAATTCATTGTCTGAATCATTCCTGATTAGAAGGCATATTTAGTTATGAAAATACATATCGAAAATACATATCAAGGTTTTCAGAGAAACATATTTTAATGGAAAATTAAAAGGTTGATTAAATTCATTGTCTAATTTTTTCATGATTAGAAGGCATGAAAATAGATATCGAAAATAAATATTATAGTTTTCGGAGAAATATATTTTAACGAAAAATTAAAATGTTGTTCAAATTTATTGTCCGAATATTTCCTGATTAGAAGGCATATTGAGTTCTGAAAATAGATCTCGAATATACCTATCAAGGTTTTCGGAGAAACATATTTTAACGGAAAATCAAAATGTTGATCAAATTTATTCTCTGAATCTTTCCTGATTAGAAGGCTTATTGAGTTCTGAAAATAGATATCGAAAATAAATATCCAGGTTTTCGGAGAATTATATTTCCCGGAAAATTACAATGTTTATCAAATTTATTGTCTGAATTTTCCTAATTAAAAGGCATATTGAGTTCTGAAAAAAGATATCGAAAATACATATCAAGGTTTTCGGAGAAACATATTTTAACGGAAAATTTAATTGTTGATCAAATTTATTGTCTGAATAATTCGTGATTAGAAGGCATATTGAGTTCTGAATATAGATATCGAAAATACATTTCAAGGTTTTCGGAGAAACATATTTTAACGGTAAATTAAAATGTTCATCAAATTTAGTGACCGCATCTTTCCTGATTAGAAGGCATATTGATTTCTGAAAATAGATCTCGAATATACTTATCAAGGTTTTCGGAGAAACATATTTTAATGTAAAATTAAAAGGTTGATCAAATTTATTGTCTGAATCATTCCTGATTAGAAGGCATATTGAGTTCTGAAAATAGATATCGAAAATACATATCATACTTTTCGGAGAAATATATTTTAACGGAAAATTAAAATGTTGATGAAATTTATTGTCTGAATCTTTCCTGATTAGAAGGCATATTGACTTCTGAAAATAGATATCGAAAATATATATCAAGGTTTTCGGAGAAACATATTTTAACGGAAAATTAAAATGTTGACCAAATTTATTTTATGAAGCTTTCTTATGAGAAGGCATATTGAGTTCTGAAAATAAATATCGAAAAGACATTTCAAGGTTTTCGGAGAAATATTTTAAAAAGGAAAATTTAAATGTTGATCAATTTATTGTCTAAATCTTTCATGAATAGAAGGCATATTGAGTTCTGAAAATATATATCGAAAATACATTTCAAGGTTTACGGAGAAACATATTTTAACGGAAAATTAAAATGTTGATGAAATTCATTGTATGAATCATTCCTGATTAGAAGGCATATTTAGTTATGAAAATAGATATCGAAAATATATACTATAGTTTTCGGAGAAATATATTTTAACGAAAAATTAAAAGGTTGATCAAATTTATTGTCCGAATATTTCCTGATTAGAAGGCATTTTGAGTTCTGAAAATAGATCTCGAATATACCTATCAAGGTGTTCGGAGAAACATATTTTAACGGAAAATCAAAATGTTGATCAAATTTATTCTCTGAATTTTTCCTTATTAGAAGGCTTATTGAGTTCTGAAAATAGATATCGAAAATACATTTCAAGGTTTTCGGAGATACATATTTTTAAAAACAGAAAATTTAAATGTTGATCAAATTTATTGTCTGAATCTTTCCTGATTAAAAGGCATACTGATATCTGAAAATAGATATCGAAAATACCTATCAAGGTTTTCTAAGAAACATATTTTAACGGAAAATTTAAATATTTATCAAATTTATTGTTTGAATATATCCTGATTAAAAGGCATATTGAGTTCCGAAAATAGATATCGAAAATACATATCGAGGTTCTCGGAGAAACATATTTCAACGAAAAATTAAATTGTTGATCAAATTTATTGTCTGAATAATTCGTGATTAAAGGCATATTGAGTTCTGAAAATAGATATCGAAAATATATTTCAAGGTTTTCGGAGAAACATATTTTAACGGAAAATTAAAATATTGATCAAATTTATTGTCTGAATCTTTTACTGATTAGAAGGCATACTGATTTCTGAAAATAGATATCGAAAATACCTATGAAGGTTTTCGGAGAAACATATTTTAACGAAAAATTAAAATGTTTATCAAAGATATCGTCTGAATTTTTCCTGATTAGAAGGCATATTGAGTTCTGAAATTATATATCGAAAATACCTATCAAGGTTTTCGAAGAACGATATTTTAACGGAAAATTAAACAGTTGATCAAATTTATGTGAATCTTTCCTGATTAGAAGGCATATTGAGTTCTGAAAATAGATATCGAAAATATATATCAAGGTTTTCGGAGAAACATATTTTAAAGGAAAATTAAAATGTTGACCAAATTTATTGATTGAATAGTTCATGATTAGAAGGCATACTGAGTTCTGAAAAGAGATATCGAAAATACCTATCAAGGTTTTCGGAGAAACATATTTTAAAGGAAAATTAAAATGTTGACCAAATTTATTTTCTAAACCTATATTTTAAAAGAAAATTTAAATGTTGATCAAATTTATTGTCAGCATTAATACTGATTAGAAGGCATATTCAGTACTGAAAATAGATATCGAAAATACATTTCAAGGTTTTCGGAGAAACATATTTTAACGGAAAACTAAAATATTGATCAAATTTACTGTCTGAATCTTTCCTGATTAGAAGGCATATTGAGTTCTGAAAACAGATATCGAAAATACATATCAAACTTCTGTAGAAATATATTTTATCGGAAAATTTAATTGTTGATCAAATTTATTGTCTGAATAATTCGTGATTAGAAGGCATATTGAGTTCTGAAAATAGATATCGAAAATATATTTCAAGGTTTTCGGAGAAACATATTTTAACGGAAAATTAAAATGTTGTTCACATTTATTGTCTGAATCTATCCTTATTAGAAGGCATATTGAGTTCTGAAAACAGATATCGAAAATACATATCAAGGTTTTCGAAGAAAGATATTTTAACGGAAAATTAAAATGTTGATCAAATTTATTGACCGCATCTTTCCTGATTACTGATTTCTGAAAATAGATATCGAAAATACCTATCAAGGTTTTCGGAGAAACATATTTTACGGAAAATTAAAATGTTGATGAAATTTATTGTCTGAATCTTTCCTGATTATAAGGCATATTGAGTTCTGAAAACAGACATCGAAAATATATATCAAGTTTTTCTGAGAAACATATTTTAACCGAAATCAAAATGTTGATCAAATTCATTGCCTGAATCACTCTTGATTAGAAGGCATATAGAGTTCTGAAAATAGATATCGAAAATACATATCAAGGTTCTCGGAAAAAAATATTTTAACGGAAAATTGAAAGGTTGATCAAATTTATTGTCAGAATCTTTCATGATTAGAAGGCATATTGAGTTCTGAAAATAGATATCGAAAATACATATCATAGTTTTCGGAGAAATATATTTTAACGAAAAATTATAATGTTGATGAAATTTATTGTCTGAAATTTTCCTGATTAGAAGGCGTATTGAGTTGTGAAAATAGATATCGAAAATACGTATCAAGGTTTTCGGAGAAACATATATTAACGGAAAATTAAAATGTTGATTAAATTTAATTTCTGAATCTTTCCTGATTAGAAGGCCTATTGAGTTCTGAAAAAAGATATCGAAATTAAATATCTAGGTTTTCGGAGAAACATATTTTAAAGGAAAATTAAAATGTTGACCAAATTTATTTTCTGAATAGTTCTTGATTAGAATGCTTATTGAGTTCTGAAAATAGATATCGAAAATACATATCAAGGTTTTCGGAGAAACATATTTTAACGGAAAATTAAAATGTTGATCAAATTTATTGTCTGAATCTTTCCTGATTAGAAGGCATATTGAGTTCTGAAAACAGATATCGAAAATACATATCAAGGTATTCGGAGAAACATATTTTAACGGAAATCAAAATGTTGTTCAAATTCATTTTCTAAATCACTCCTGATTAGAAGGCTTATAGAGTTCTGTAAATAGATATCGAAAATACATATCAAGGTTTTCGGAGAAACATATTTTAACGGAAAATTAAAATGTTGATCAAATTTATTGTCTGAATCTTTCCTGATTAGAAGGCATATTGAGTTCTGAAAACAGATATCGAAAATACCTATCAAGGTATTCGGAGAAACATATTTTAACGGAAATCAAAATGTTGTTCAAATTCATTTTCTAAATCACTCCTGATTAGAAGGCTTATAGAGTTCTGTAAATAGATATCGAAAATACATATCAAGGTTTTCGGAGAAACATATTTTAACAGAAAATTTAATTGTTGATCAAATTTATTGTCTGAATAATTCGTGATTAGAAGCCGTATTGAGTTCTGAAAATAGATATCGAAAATATATTTCAAGGTTTTCGGAGAAACATATTTTAACGGAAAATTAAAATGTTTATCAAATTTATTGTCTGAATCTTTCCTGATTAGAAGGCATATTGAATTCTGAAAACAGATATCGAAAATACATATCAAGGTTTTCGGAGAAAGATATTTTAACGGAAAATTACACTGTTGATGAAATTTACTGTCTGAATCTTTTCTAATTAAAAAGCATATTGAGTTCTGAAAATAGATATCGAAAATACCTATCAAGGTATTCGGAGAAACATATTTTAACGGAAATCAGAATGTTGTTCAACTTCATTGTCTAAATCACTCCTGATTAGAAGGCTTATTGAGTTCTGAAAACAGATATCGAAAATACATATCAAGGTTCTCGGAGAAACATATTTTAACGGAAAATTTAATTGTTGATCAAATTTATTGTCTGAATAATTCGTGATTAGAAGGCGTATTGAGTTCTGAAAATAGATATCGAAAATATATTTCATGGTTTTCGGAGAAACATATTTTAACGGAAAATTAAAATATTGGTCAAATTTATTGACCGCATCTTTCCTGATTAGAAGGCTTACTGATTTCTGAAAATAGATATCGGAAATACCTATCAAGGTTTTCGGAGAAAGATATTTTACGGAAAATTAAAATGTTGATCAAATTTATAACCGCAACTTTCCTGAGTAGAAGGCATACTGATTTCTGAAAATAGATATCGAAAATACCTACCAACATTTTCCGAGAAACATATTTTAACGGAAAATTAAAATGTTTATCAAATTTATTGTCTGAATCTTTCTTGATTAGAAGGCATATTGTGTTCTGAAAATAGATATCGAAAATACCTATCAAGGTTTTCGGAGAAACATATTTTACGGAAAATTAAAATGTTGATGAAATTTATTGTCTGAATTTTTTCTGATTAGAAGGCATATTGAGGTCTGAAAATAGATATCGAAAATACATATCAAGGTTTTCGGAGAAACATATATTATCGGAAAATTAAAATGTTTATCAAATTTATTGTCTGAATCTTTCTTGATTAGAAGGCATATTGTGTTCTGAAAATAGATATCGAAAATACATATCAAGTTTTTCGGAGAAAGATAGTTTATCGGAAAATTAAAATGTTGATCAAATTTATTGTCCGAATCTTTCATGATTAGAAGGCATATTGAGTTCTGAAAATAGATATCGAAAATACATATCAAGGTTTTTGGATAAACCTATTTTAACAGAAAATTGAAATTTCGATCAAATTCTCGTGGCATATGAATAGAATTACATTTTTACTTCTTCCTGTCTATGCTAAACCGTTGTCTTGTGGAGGTTAGGTAGCTGGTTAATGTTTGTTTGTTCAGCCATAACCGAATAGCTTACAAGTTTTTTCCAGAATTATCGTCAGAAGAATTATCAGTAGGTTTTCATCGTTATCAGAAGTTTAGTTGCATGTTGGAATGTGTGCTATAGTGTGGAATAGTGTAAGAATAAAATATACATTTTGAACGTTAAAATAGAAATTTATTAAAAGGAAAGAATAACACAAGTTGTAGAAGTTAATGTGTAATTAGAAACATTATTAAGAATTTAATGGTAGATTTCGTGTTCAATGATAAAGTTTGGGTATCAAGACTTGTAGAAAATGTTCGTAGTAATAATTGTTGAAAGAGTACGTACGTATGTAGGTATGTATTCAGTAGGAATGTCTTTGGATAGAGAGGAAGAAGTAGAAATAATCAGTACACGAGAAATAAGAAGAAAGAGAACAACGTGTGACCTGACCTTATCTCTTAGTCGATTTGAAGTTGAAGTTACATTTTAGTTGTTTCGTCTCGCGGCTCCCATCTGACTCTGTTGTCCGGTCACGGAATGTCCTTAAATAATTCAATCTGGCCATGGGATCAGCTCCAGCGAGCATTTTCGCTTTTAGAAGTAAAATAACGTCATTATGAATTTTCTGTTTTTAATCCAATCAGGATTCGGGATTCAGGCATTTTCTCAGTTGCGTTTTTCCACAATGCTTTTAGTTCTTAATGTCTTATCCCTACAGTCTATCCGAATTGTCTTTATAGTCTTCTCTTACTTCCTCTTCCTACGTTAATGTAACAACCTAACTCGATAACCCACCACATTGAGTGGCTCTTAGATAAACTTTTAATAAATACACACACACACACACACACACACACACACACACACACACACACACACACACACACACACACACGTACGCACGCACGTACGCACGCACACACACACACATACACACACGTATATATATATTAATAAATATATATATTATTCTATGCCGACGGCACGATTCGAAATGTCATGCGTTATGCAACCATCAGGTGTATATTTTTAACTGACAATTTCAAAGATTTGAATTTGAATTCACTCGATGTTCATGGGAATTAAATCTTATAATGTTAAGTTACTGCTTTTTTAATAACATGATTAAAAATTCAATATTCTAAGGTTACGTGTAGATAAAAATAATTTAAATTTAGATTTTAAATTTTAAATAAAAATAAAAATATTAAAAATAATAAACTGCTGGGAGAAGAAATGAAAGGGGCGTAAATCATGAAACGTAAAAATATAAATATTCAAATATTACATGTAGATAAAAAAATAAAATTTAAAATAGAATAAAATAAAGATGAAAATAGAAATTAACATTTTGAATAAAAATTAAAAATTAAACAATGTAGGGAGCAAAAATAAAAGGTGTTAGTTCATAATTGTTAAAAGTAATATTGCGAGAGAAAGAAAGAAAGAAAGAAAGAAAGAAAGAAAGAAAGAAAGAAAGAAAGAATAAGGCAAACGTTTAAAAGAATTTATATCAATCTCGGTGTCAGAATTTAAGCAAGCATTTTTCTATGGCAGCATGTGGTTAATAAGTCACTTTTTAATTAAGCGAATTAGAATTATTGATATGGTTTAACATGACAAGTTTTTCTTGGAGACATTGATTACGTTTATCTCCTTTTCCATTGTAAGGTTTTGATTTAGCTACGATATTCCAGGTAATAATGTATTTAATATATATATATATATATATATATATATATATATATATATATATATATATTACGGAAAGTTACGGAGATTAACGTAATGAATTTATTTGTTAGAAAATTATTTTTAATTTTCACTCGTATGAGTAGATATTTTGTTGTTAATTAAACAGCATATTTTTATATGTATATAACTCTACGGTTCTGAGTATTTTTGATAAATTTTACTGTTTAATTAAAACAGAATATCTACTCAAATAAGAGTATCGGTTCAAAATAATTTTCAAACAAATAAATTAAATATGTAGGTTGTTAATTTCATTTCGTTAATCTCCGGAACTTTCCGTAATATTGTCTGTCTATATTTGTTTACATTGCAACACACTTTCGGAGCAGAAATAGATATTTAGGAATAATCGAAAATGTTGTCATAAGGCTTCGTTTAGGCTGTGAAATCTTTCGTGGTCGATTGGTCTAAGACGAATCAGATCAATTAATAGCTTCCCTATGTTGTTACATGGTACACATTTTTCTAACAAAATTTCTCAAAAATACTCAAACCGGTACAGTTCTATATATATAGATATACTGTTTAATTAAAAATAATGTTCAAATATATATATATATATATATATATATATATATATATATATATATATATATATATATATATATAAAACTGAGAGGAGTTTGCTCGTTTACAATAAATTATCAAACCTAGTTTGAATTCTAACGGAATTTATTTTCCACATGAGTAAAAGAGTGTGTGGTGACACCGAGCAACGCGAGGGACCTGATGGTTGCCCTCAGAGATTCAGAAAGCAAATGATCAAAACTGGTCTTTGCGCATCTGGCTCCACGCAGAAGTTTCGAAGGTAAACCAAAAATAAATAAATATCAAATCCATTTTACAGACCTGTAGCGGAACTCTGGATCGTGATTGATCATCAAATCGAAAAATTCAAAATATGTCAGAGACACCTGTTTTTCCATACTTAAAGGAAAAAATCGTTTCTGAGCTACACCACGTGACTATGCAATATTTAAGGATGGTCACTAACCAGTCATGGGCATTTCAGAGGAGTTACTGACACACATTAACGATGTAATTCTCAACTTCAAGTGACCCTGACATTGTCCTCTCTCTCTCTCTCTCAACAATTACTGCTACAAACAGTTTGTACGAACTCTTAATTCTTCAACCTCATCATTGGATACGAACTCTATCATTAACTTCTTAATGTTTCTAATTGTACATTAACTCTTACCACTTGTTATTCCTCCTTATAATAAATTTCTATTTTAAATGTAAAATATATATTTTATTATTTCACTCTTCTGCACTAATTCTATATATTCAAACTGCCGACAACCAACCTTCTGATGAAAACCTTCTGATGATAATAATTCAACATAAAACTTGAAAGCTGTAGAGAGTTCGGTTAAGAAAGACACAAGGCCGAAAAAACGAAACATTAACCAGCTTCCTACACTTCAGTGGTGACCCCGACGTGATAAAGAACACGCACCTTCTACACTAAGGTGTATTCTTGTATTCTGTTATGTGGAAATATCTTTTATCATAACAAATTCCGTTTGTAGCTGTTAGATATAAGAGTCTAATTTATTAACATACGACATACGACCATAAAAAATGTTGTATACTTTAAAAAGTCAATTTCACACATTTTCCTCCCAAAATACACTGTTATAAAAGAAAACAAACAGAATTGATTTTTCTTTTCTTTTATGGTAATGGATATTTAGAAATATACCGTCCATACTCAAGAATCAAAATAATTGTTGATGAAAAAGTATCCCGCATAAGGGGAATAATGATGATAACAGGTTTTAATTGACAAAAAGACCGTAACATAACTTTGTTATATATTTAATGTTAGCATAACAAGTTATGTAAGACTACTTTTCAGAACTAAGAACTAATTTTACTCTTCTTATAACTAGATTAAACTCTTACCTGGCTAGTATATAATAAAAAAATACTAAAACAACAACAACAAAATAACTGTAGCAAAACATTTAATTTAATAACAGATATTTTTATAGATATAATATTACCTGAACAAAACATAAATGACTAAGGTTCTATGAAAACTTAGCAACGAGACAGTGAAAAGCTTACAGGATCGCTACCAAAAACACAAAAGCCGCTTAACAACTAATGTTTATTCGTATGACATTACACTTGCATAGTGTAACCATAAATGGAACAGGATTACAATGAAGGGTAGTCAAACGAGACGAATCACGGAAATACATTTAAGCCTTCGGCTCATGCACTGATAATTCTAAAAACAATAGAATATTTAATGATAACTGTTTAAACAAGAAGTGTAAAAGAGAGAAATATCCAGGATATTAAACATAAAATATACTCAGGAAGCAGGTACGGGTGTCCACTACCATTTTTGTTAAAGTAGGTTGACAAAAGGAAACATTTGAAATATACCTTACTTACAACTTTGTTACATAATAGTCAGGTACACGACTTGGCTTTACATAAACTATTGCTCGTTCTCAGTTATTGCTATTCATAGTTACGCTTTGTTTCCTAGCTTCTATAAGATTATAATTTTCAAACCCCATCGCCCTCGGTAGGAAGTCAGGTGCAAAAATGTTTTCACACCTATTCCTCCATCGGAAATTTTAAAACCAGATCCGGTCAGAATATATTTAATGAGACATGGCACATTTTAAAATTAGAAATTGTCATGCGGCTAGCAGTTCGTCTGTAATATTTATTGGTCAATCTTATATTGTTTACAGCTATGGATAGAGTGCTTCCTTAACCTCTTTGTTCCTCTTCCACACCCTTAGCACCCGTCATAAACATGCAGCAAACCATTTCTTGGTATTAGATCGGTTGTGAATTTAAATCAAATTAACACTATACGAAGCATATGTATTTCACATATAAAAATTGGCCTAACAAATCAATTTATTTAGTAATATGAAAGTGTAAATTTACAGCTAGCCTGTAACTACACAGTCTTCAGTTTTAATAAAACACGAAAACAGCAAATATAAGCAGTATGGAAATCAAAAAACGAAATAGTTAATCACATATCTAGTGAATGTAGTTAATCAGATAAAAAAATACATGAATAAGCAAGAATGGGTAAGGAAGGGGATCCACTGAGAGTTATAGAAGCAACTACATTTTAAATACGCAAACCAACGGCATTTACAAAGACCGTAATCGGTCCAAGACAATGAAATGCATAAAATTTTCTGATATTTTGAGATTCACGCAGATCATCCAATCTAGGCCAGGAAATCGGATCTGACAGCTGAAAGAAAAAAGAATGTGTCAGTTGATTTTGCTATTCCTGAGGGCTACAGAGTAAATCTAAAAGAAAGTGAAAAGATGGATAAATATTTCAACTTTGCCAGGATGATGTGCAACATGGAGGTGACATCAGTACTAGTTGTTATCGAAACAAAGGGAATGTTCTGAAAAAAAGGGCAACAGGAACTGAAAATCAGCGGAAGAACTGTCATATTAAAACATTACTGAAATCGGCAAGAGTACAGAGGAATGTGTAGACGAGATTTGCGATTAACTGATCACCAGCAAAAGCTGTTAGTTACTGCAGATATGAAAACAAAGAATAAAGAACAACTGCAACTACAGCTACAACTACAATGATGTTAAATATCGAGTTGAATTCTAAAAACTTTGGCTATCCATGTGGTGCAATACACCTTCACCATCCTTAATTTTACCATAGCTGACGTTAAGTGAATGAATGTCAAAACAAGAAAGCTTCTCAATAACTATTGCATACACCATCATAAGGCTGATGCTAATCGTCTGTGTGTCCAGATCCAAAGGGGACAGAGGATTGTTTCAACTATAACTGTCTTATAAAACTACTACAATCGATCTTCAAAGATACCTGGAAACTACAAAAGATTGGATAACGATCTGTGTCAAAGAACATAAAAGAAATAAAAAACTTTATTCAATAATAAAGAAAGCCAAAAAATTCAAGTGGATGAAGAAAGACAAACAAACCATAATAGACCTAATGCAGTGACAAAGAACCTAATAAAGAAAGCGAAAAGCAAATGCAATATACCAAAGCAGAATCGATGTTAAGATAAGTGTCTTCAAGGTCAATAATCTGCACGTACCAAAGAAGCTAATGCAGACAAACTCCGTACACATCAGTGGCTATGTAGTGCACGATTAAAATCTAAAAAGAGAAGGTTTTATTTTGCAGCAGAAAGCCGATGTTTGCTAACAATAAATTACTAAATACTGAAGAATTGTGTTAATCTGTGATCAGTCAGTTATGTGCCATACCTGATACACGCCTGGGCGATCATGTCTCGAAAGAGACATGACTGACTAAGCAAAAGATTATCCCGCTGTAGGTTGTCACTGGTTTCTGCGGTAGACTGGTTAGCATCCACGGCTATAGAACCCAATCTGTCCTGTTATTTATCCCATAACTGGAGGGAATAGATGGATTAATACCTTTCCCAAGGGTATTTGTTCGTATGTGAATGCAACGAATTCAACTGGAATTCGAACTCGGGTCTCCGATTTATCGTTCCGAGTCGATATTCACTGCACCACAACGCCAAAGATCCAGAAGCAGTTGATAATCTTGTAACAGGTTGCACGGTATTTTCATCCACTGAATATAAAACTCAGCATGATAGAGAGGGCCAATATCTGCCCTAGAAAACGTGCAACTTTTACGCCAAGAAAACTTATGGAAAGTGCTATAAATATATACAAATGATCATCCGTTGTCATCGTTTTCATCGTTTTCATCGTTTTCATCAAATAATGTATATCGATTTGGAAAACAACACTTCCCCGCAATCATATAAATGAAATCTATAAATTTGGTAAAATAAACTTTAACGTGATAATATTTTAACGTGACTCTTTATCTCAGTATTTTGTTTATACGGCCAACATGACGGGACGGAATATGACTATCAGATATCTCAAAAGAAAATTAGTAATCTATTTTACATGGATGACTTAAAATAGTATGTTAGGAATTATTGTGAGCTAGGTTTCCTGAAAACAGTAAAATATTTCAGTGTCAACATTGGAATGTAATTAGGTTTGGATGAATGTGCTAAAGCCATAATTTGATGAGAATCGCTACAACAATTCACCTTTATTACCTAGACCCTGGGGCAACAATAAAAAATTTAGAGCAAGAAGAGGCTTATAACTACCTCAGTGTAAATGAGGGTGAAGAAATTCGCCATAAAAATGAAAAAAATAGTGCGAAAAGAGTACTATAGAAGAGTGCGACTGATATTAAGAACTGAATTGAATTCTCAGAATAGAATTATAGCTAATAATACCCTTACAATCTAAATGGTTCGCGTTATTTCGTGGAAGTGGGTAGCTTTACTTAGTAGCCTGAAATTTGTAAGGGCAAAAACCAACTTTCTTGGTTGCAGTGAAATTTTTCAAGAACAGTTTGCAAGATATGGCATTCCGGATGTCATAATCTCGGATAACGGTACACAAATCACTGCTGACGGATTTTAAAAAATTGTAAAATGTTCTCCATTGAACATATCACTACTCTGCAATATCACCTAAAGTAAGACGGACAAGCTGAACGTTTTCTTAGTACTTTTAAGAGACTTTTGAAAAAAGCAAATACACAAAAAGTGAGTGAAGAAGTACTCTAAAAGTTTTTGAGATTATAACGGATAAAGCTGTATCCTAATACACCGACAGCCATTTCACCCGCAGTATTGATGTCTGCAAAAAAAAATTAAATCGGTGTTCGACAAGTTATTATCATGTCAAAAAATATAAGAATGGATAGCAAAAAAAAAAAAAAATACACAAGATTTTTCCAAATTGGCAAAAACAGTATTTCAGAGTGTATAAATATGGAAAAGAAACGTGGGAAGACAATGTAATAAGTTCAACAATTAGAAAAAATTATTTATGTGATGAAAGGATAAAAATGGGAACACAAAAGGCATTAGAATCTGTTAAATAAGAGATTTACTGAAGAAAAGACAAGAAAGGAAGAATCAATGCAAGTTCCGTATGATATCTTTGACATACCAACACCCGAAGAATTCTTTGAACATACAAATATGAGTACCAGTAAAAGGAAACGTATGGAAAGACTAGTGGCTGACCTAAAATAAAAGAAATACAAAGTTCAGTATGTGACGAACTCACCAGAAAGAGGAGAGGGGAAATTCTAAGAAATAAAATAAAATATTCACGAAAATAAAATATTCTCAAAATGGTGTATGTTGTAGAGTAAATAAGATACCCCCGGTAGCACAAATGAAGTAGAAAAGACACCTTAAATGAAGAACGCAAAGATATTGTTCAGAGGAAGTTCTAATAGAATGTCCGTTAGAGTACAGTTGGAGTCATTCGAGACATAATATTATAACCGTTAGTAGAGAGTTATACTAGTCATAACAACACACCACTACCTGTCTTAGGTCTTCTCGCACACTTGGTAGGTAGTGTAACCATAGCATGAATCAAAATAATAATAATAATAATAATAATAAGAAGAAGAAGAAGAAGAAGAAGAAGAAGAAGAAGAAGAATAAGAAAGGAACACAAAAACACATTGAAAACATCTCTGAAAATCCTAGCTTAAGAGAAACACAAAAAGTTGTCTTGATAAGTACAGCGCACACACTAAGAAGAACTTTGTCCATGTAATGCTTGTGATGTTACAGGAATTAGAAAAAATAATAATAAAATGTAGCCATAACAACACATAACTATTTGCTTTAGGTCTTTCCGCAGACTTGTTAGATTGTGTGATCATAGCAGAAAACGAATAATAATAATAATAATAATAATAATAATAATAATAATAATAATAATAATAATAATAAGACCACCTAATCTCAGGCTGTTCTGTGCTTGCCCCAAACGAATATAAAAATCGCCACGATAGAGTTGGGCAATATTTACATTGGGCAATGTGCAAACATTATGGAAAAGCTGTAAACAAACACTGGTATGAACATCATCCAGCACCGGTTACAGAAATAGAAGATGTAACCATTCTATGGGATTACACCATCTACACAGACAGAAAAATTGAAGCAAACAGGCCAGACATTATTGTTAAAAACCAGAAGGAGAAAACTTGTCTATTAATTGATATGGCTTGTCCAGCGGATTGTAACATAGCAATCAAGGAATTTGAAAAACTGTCAAAATATAAAGACCTGGAAATTGAAATAGAAAAAATGTGGAAATTGAAAACAAGAGTTGTGCCAGTGATAGTAGGTGCACTTGGAATGATAAAAAATGGAACAAAACAACACATTGAAAGAATCCCTGGAAACCCCAGCTTAAGAGATATACAAAAAATTGTATTATTAAGTACAGCCCACACACTAAGGAAAACGTTATCTATGTAATGCTGGGGACGATAGGGAGGATAGAAAAACATGAAATGGAGTCATAACAACACGCCACTACCTGCCTTAGGTCTCCCCGCAGACTTGGTTGGTAGTGAGACCAATGCAGAAATCTAAATTTGATGAAAAATGACATAATAATAACAAAGAATAAGACGCTATGAAAAAAGAGCAAGATTTTACAGACAAAACAAGATCTTTCAGACTGATACAAAGAGATTTTACAGGGAAATAGGTAAAAAAAGAATTGAAGTGACAGTACCCCCCAGAATGGAAGAAGTCACACAGTTCTGGGAAAAGATATGGGCTTGCCCTAAAGAACCTAGCAAGGAAGTACATTGGATTACGCAGGAGATAGAACGAATGAAAAATAAACCCGAACAGACATGGTCTGGAATTACAGAAGATGATGTTAAATTTGCACTAAAAAAAGCACACAACTGGAAAACTCCAGGTATAGATAAAATTCCTAACTTTTGGCTATATTATTTAAATGCAGCACATAAAAAAATAGCCAAAGAACTCCAAGAAATGGTTGACGATCCCACTAAAATTCCTGCATGGATGACAAAAGGAATTACATTTCTTCTACCCAAGAATGGTGACACAAACAACCCGAAAAACTACAGACCAATTACATGTCTTCCGACAACATATAAACTACTAACATCTATTTTAACAAAACAAACATATTTATTCTTAGAAAGAAATGACATGATACCGCTTGAACAAAAAGGGTGCAAACGTGGCTGTTATGGTTGTAAAGACCAATTGCTAATTAACAAAATGATCCTGGAAAACTGCTACAGTACAAAGAAAAATCTTAGTACTGCCTGTATAGACTACCGAAAAGCATTCGATAGTGTGCCACATTACTGGATTTTAAAGACTTTAAATATATACAAGATATCGCCCGTCATCATCAATTTCATCAAACAGTGCATGTCTATATGGAAAACAACCCTTTACCTCAATCATATAAATGGAACCTATAAGTCTGATGAAATAAACATCAAAAGAGGTATATTTCAAGGTGATTCTTTATCTCCCTTACTATTCTGCATATCATTAATAGCACTAACCAGTCAACTTAATAAGACAGAATGTGGTTATAAAATAGGCCAAAAGAAAATAAGCCATCAATTTTACATGGATGACTTAAAGTTATATGCTAAGAATGATAATGAGCTGGAAGGTCTTCTGCAAACTGTAAAATGCTTCAGCGAAGACATTGGAATGAAATTTAATTTGAATAAATGTGCTAAATCTACAGTTTTACGTGGATCAATACAAGAAACATCCTCAATTAGCCTAGACCCTGCTGTAACAATAAAAGAATTGAAACCAGAAGAAGCTTATAAATACCTAGGTGTAAATGAGAGCGAAAACATTCACCATAAAAAAATGAACGAAATAGTGCGTAAAGAGTACTATAGAAGGCTACGAATGATATTAAAAACTGAATTAAATTCACAGAACAGAGTTATGGCCATTAATAGCCTTGCAATCCCAGTTGTCCAATATAGCTTTAACATCTTAAACTGGACTCTAAACGACATCAGACGAATGGATGCTAAAACAAGAAAGCTTCTTTCTAAGCATAAGATGCATCATCCAAAAGCTGATGTAGACCGTCTATACATACCCCGTAAAGAAGGTGGAAGGGGTCTTATTCAGCTGGAATTGTCATACAAGACAACAACTATTGGCTTACTAACATACATAGAAACAACAAAGGATTGGATGATACAATTAGTAAGGCAACATGAAGAAAGAAAGAAAAAATATTCAATAATAAAAGAAGGCAGTAAATACAAACAAGATTTACAGTTAGTAGATTCTGTAGAAAAGCAAAACAGAAGCCAAGAACCAACTATTGCGGCAAAAAATATGAAAATGAAAGCCAAAGATAAAGCTCTTGAAAAGATGAAACAGCGCTGGCAAGACAAACCTCTGCATGGCCAATATCCAGTACGTGCCAATAAATCCAATGTTGACAAAGTTAATACTCATCGATGGTTACGTGCATCTGGATTAAAGTCTGAAACTGAAGGATTTATACTTGCAGCACAAGACCAAAGTCTTTTCACGAGAAACTTTCAGGCAAATATTATGCATAATAATATGGATCCAAAATGCAGGTTTTGTGATAAACACCAAGAAACAATAGACCACCTAATCTCAGGCTGTTCTGTGCTTGCCCCAAACGAATATAAAAATCGCCACGATAGAGTTGGGCAATATTTACATTGGACAATGTGCAAACATTATGGAAAAGCTGTAAACAAACACTGGTATGAACATCATCCAGCACCGGTTACAGAAATAGAAGATGTAACCATTCTATGGGATTACACCATCTACACAGACAGAAAAATTGAAGCAAACAGGCCAGACATTATTGTTAAAAACCAGAAGGAGAATACTTGTCTATTAATTGATATGGCTTGTCCAGCGGATTGTAACATAGCAATCAAGGAATTTGAAAAACTGTCAAAATATAAAGACCTGGAAATTGAAATAGAAAAAATGTGGAAATTGAAAACAAGAGTTGTGCCAGTGATAGTAGGTGCACTTGGAATGATAAAAAATGGAACAAAACAACACATTGAAAGAATCCCTGGAAACCCCAGCTTAAGAGACATACAAAAAATTGTCTTATTAAGTACAGCCCACACACTAAGGAAAACTTTATCTATGTAATGCTGAGGATGATAGGGAAGATAGAAAAACATGAAATGGAGCCATAACAACACGCCACTACCTGCCTTAGGTCTCCCCGCAGACTTGGTTGGTAGTGAGACCAAAGCAGAAATCGAAATATGATGAAAAATGACATAATAATAATAATAACCGTAAAGAAGGTGGAAGAGGTCTTATTCAGCTGGAATTGTCGTACAAGACAACAACTATTGGCTTACTAACATACATAGAAACAACAAAGGATTGGATGATACAATTAGTAAGGCAACATGAAGAAAGAAAGAAAAAATATTCAATAATAAAAGAAGGCAGTAAATACAAACAAGATTTACAGTTAGTAGATTCTGTAGAAAAGCAAAACAGAAGCCAAGAACCAACTATTGCGGCAAAAAATATGAAAATAAAAGCCAAAGATAAAGCTCTTGAAAAGATGAAACAGCGCTGGCAAGACAAACCTCTGCATAGCCAATATCCAGAACGTGCCAATAAATCCAATGTTGACAAAGTTAATACTCATCGATGGTTACGTGCATCTGGATTAAAGTCTGAAACTGAAGGCTTTATTCTTGCAGCACAAGACCAAAGTCTTTTCACGAGGAACTTTCAGGTAAATATTATGCATAATAATATGGATCCAAAATGCAGGTTTTGTGATAAACACCAAGAAACAATAGACCACCTAATCTCAGGCTGTTCTGTGCTTGCCCCAAATGAATATAAAAATCGCCACGATAGAGTTGGGCAATATTTACATTGGGCAATGTGCAAACATTATGGAAAAGCTGTAGGCAAACACTGGTATGAACATTGTGACACGATAACTAGATATATATGTATTTTATTATAATAGATTAAAATAGAAAATAGATTAGAATAGAAAATAGTTTAGAAAACATATCTAACAAAAGTGAAAAAGAAGAGAAAAAAAAAATAAACGCTTTTTCTTTTTGAGGAAAATTGACTCAGTGATAAAGTTCAGCGAGTACGTTTTCGATGACCCGGTCAAAGGCTGTTCTTACTGTATCTTGACCTCACATTAAGCCTTTTCCGGCGGAAGCCTTATTAAGATAAACAAAAAAAAGATAACTGAAATTTCAGACTTACAGTCGCCGGTGTTTGTCACCGGTGGTCTAACCCGGTCAAAGGCTGACCTTACTGTATCTTGACCTCACATTAAGCCTTTTCCGGCGGAAGCCTTATTAAGATAAACAAAAAAAAGGATAACTGAAATTTCAGACTTACAGTCGCCGGTGTTTGTCACCGGTGGTCTAACCCGGTCAAAGGCTGACCTTACTGTATCTTGACCTCACACTAAGCCTTTTCCGGCGGAAGCCTTATTAAGATAAACAAAAAAAAGATAACTGAAAATTCAGACTTACAGTCGCCGGTGTTTGTCACCGGTGGTCTAGAGCATTTCCGGATTTCCTTGTTTCCGGTCGATTTTAGATAAATTCAGGTGTTTTTTCCGAGTTGAGCAGTTAAGTTAAAGACGAGGGAAGTGAGGGGAGTCAGCCGGGTGCGAGCTTGAAGGAAGTATCTCTCCTCGTCTTGTTTTCGTCCAGTTTGGGTTTGTTGATCTCCATTAATTGGAGTTAGAGCTGCGTGTCACATTCGCCTGCCCCAGCAGACAAGGCTAACTCTAAACGAATAAAGCCTTCTTTTCCACTCATCCAAAATCTTGGAAGTTCGTTCCTTACAGTCAATCTTGTACCCCCAGCTGTCCGGCCGACATTTTCTACAAATTCCCGGCAACAACACAGCGTGGAGAACGGCCGCCGGAGGAAATTGTTAGGACGGACAATTGGGGTATTACAACATCACCCAGCACCGGTTACAGAAATAGAAGATGTAACCATTCTATGGGATTACACCATCTACACAGACAGAAAAATTGAAGCAAACAGGCCAGACATTATTGTTAAAAACCAGAAGGAGAATACTTGTCTATTAATTGATATGGCTTGTCCAGCGGATTGTAACATAGCAATCAAGGAATTTGAAAAACTGTCAAAATATAAAGACCTGGAAATTGAAATAGAAAAAATGTGGAAATTGAAAACAAGAGTTGTGCCAGTGATAGTAGGTGCACTTGGAATGATAAAAAATGGAACAAAACAACACATTGAAAGAATCCCTGGAAACCCCAGCTTAAGAGATATACAAAAAATTGTCTTATTAAGTACAGCCCACACACTAAGGAAAACTTTATCTATGTAATGCTAGGGATGATAGGGAAGATAGAAAAACATGAAATGGAGCCATAACAATACGCCACTACCTGCCTTAGGTCTCCCCGCAGACTTGGTTGGTAGTGAGACCAAAGCAGAAATCGAAATATGATGAAAAATGACATAATAATAACTAGCGGAACCCGTGGAATTTCCACGGAAGGATGATTATGATTTCCTGGGATATTTTTACCTTGTCATACTACAAATGATAGTAACGTCTTAATAAATAAAATAAATTAATAAAATAATACAATTTTAAAAGAATTGTTTTCATTATTATTATTATTATTATTATTATTATTATTATTGTTGTTGTTGTTGTTGTTGTTGTTGTTGTTGTTGTTGTTATTAAATAATTTAATAATATATATAAATTTTTAAAAATATTTTTAAAATCTTGAAAGAATTGATTGCGAGTAGACTTTTTAGTTAAGAATTGATGATTATATTGCCTATCTAAAATTGAAAAGTTTAATACAAATCGTTTGATTATTAACCGAATTTTTTTTTCCTTCAGAGTATAATGTCCTTCATAGTTATTATTTATTCCAGCAATTAAAAGCTTATCAAATTAAATTATATCAGAGTTTTATTGCATTTTTTTATTTTACTCTTCGGAGAAGGTTTTCGGATAATAATTGCAAACTTAAAATTAAAAAATGGTTGATTTATATTTCCAAATATTCTACGTTGAACAAATAAAACAAAACTTGGCCATCAATATAAAATTTATTAAGATTTCATGGATTTACGTGGAGTGGGTAACAGAGATAAAAAAAAGTATACTTTTATCAAGATTTAAAAAAATTCAAAAATAATTTAATTTATTTGTGAAAGAGTGCTGATAATTTCATTAAAATCCGACAATTATTTGATTTTTGCAAGAATTTCTAAATAATGTGTTTGTTACCGAAAAAATTGGTTGATGCAATCATTACGTTTCCATCGTAAAACAGTCGTAACGTTTCTTTAGCCGCCAACTCAAATCAAAGCAAAACTTTCTGACAAAATTTTGAAAATGTTAGAAGGGATTAAAATTTTTTAAAATAATTAAAGTTATTTTAAAGGCGTCTGTGTCCAGTGTAAACAGACAAGACCAACTGAAAGGGTGTAAAAAAGGCTAGAAATTTCGTTATTAGGTCGCGGGATAAAATAACAAACCTACCTATTTTTACTATTTCGTACAGTACTACACATACACACAGCTTAAGTTGCAGCTGCTACGGTAATGCTATAGACTTTCTCCTTCTACTTTCTCACTCTTTACTACCCTTTTGTTTAGCAAAGATGAGAGAAAGGCTGAGGAGAGTAGCGTTTAAAAAGATAGAGGAGAAGGAAAAGCGGACGGATGAACTAACTAACTAACTAAAAAAAGGAACGAGCAGAATTATTATATGATAATAATGATATTAATAAAACTTTGCATGACCAATATCCAGAACGTGCTAATAAACCCAATGTTGATAAAGTTGATACTCATCGATGGTTACGTGCATCTGGATTAAAGTCTGAATCTGAAGGCTTTATTCTTGCAGCACAAGTCCACAGTCTTTTCACTAGGAACTTTCAGGCAAATATTATACATAATAATGTGGATCCAAAATGAAGGTTCTGTGATAAATACAAAGAAACAATAAACCATCTAATATCAGGCTGTTCTGTACTTGCCCCAAATGAATATAAAAATCGTCACGATAGAGTGGGGCAATATTTACACTGAACAATGTGAAAAACACTATGGAAAATATGTAAACAAACACTGGTATGAACATCACCCAGTACCAGTGACAGAATTAGAAGATGCTGAAGCCGTAGGGAGCTGGTTAATGTTTCTTTGATTCGTCCTTATGTCATACATAACCGAACTCCCTCCAGCTTACAAGTTTGATCCAGAATTATCATCAGAAATTTTCAGAAGGTTATCATCAGAAGGTTGGTTTTCGGCAGGTTGGAATGTGTGGAATTGTGTGGAATAGTGTAAGAATAAAAATATACATTTTGCATTTTAAAATAGGAATTTATTAATGAAAAAAATAACAAGAATAGGTAGCAGTAAATGTTCTATGAAAAATTGAGGGTATCAAGAGTTTGTACAAATGTTTGTAGTAGTAATTTGTTGAAAGAAGGGTATATGCGTACGTACGTATGTATGTATGTATTCAGTAGAAATGTATTTGCATGGAGAAGAAGAAGTAAAAGAAATCAGCACACGAGAAAGAAGGTGAAGGACAACATGCGACGCGACCTATGTCCGGGTCGGTTAAAATTCTTCCGCTACATTTTATTAATTTTGTCTCACTGCTCCAATCTGATACTGTGTCTTGACTGGCGCTGATCTGAGCCTTTTATTGCCATTAGATTTTTTTTGCAAGTCTCTTCCATTGGTCAGATTTTTTGTTTGACACCTACTTGTGAAATCCGTTTTCGACTTTTTTTTTAAGCACATGGTCAATTTTTTTTCTATTTGTGAAAAACCAAGATTTCACACGTCATTCTGATGTTTTTGTAAAAGTGAAGAAAGTTGATATTAATTCTTAATTTCCTTTCCCTACAATGTCACCATTCTATGGGATTATACCATCTACACAGACAGAAAAATAAAAAGCAAATAGGCCGGGTATTATTGTTAACCCGCCACACACACACACACACACACACACACACACACACACACACACACACACACACACACACACACAAACAAACATACCTATTAATTGATATGGCTTGTTCAACAGATTGCAACCAAGGAATTCGAAAAACTGCCAAAATATAAAGACCTAGAAATTGAAATAGAAAACATGTGGAAATTGAAAACAAGAATCGTGCCAGTGATAGTAGGTGCACTTGGAATGATAAAAAATGGAACAAAACAACACATTGAAAGAATCCCTGGAAACCCCAGCTTAAGAGATATACAAAAAAAATGTTTTGTTAAGTACAGCCTACATACTAAAAAGAGCTTTGTCTATGTAACGCTAGGGATGATGGGGAAGATGAAAAAATCATGAAATGGGGCCATAACAACACACCACGACCTGCCTTAGGTTTTCCTTTCTCTTTATGCGGCCATATATATTCATATTTATTACACTTACGGCATTTCAGCTGTTTAGGCCTTTCAGGTGTTTGTCGCACTTGGTAATCTTATTTGTATGTTGGATTTAAGTCAGTTCAAAAGATACGTGGTTTAATGCATTATTTCTTATCTTCTTTAATGATTTTCCTGATGTCACCAGTAACCAACAAGATAATACGCAGGTGTCCCAACCATTTACACCTGTCTCAGTGGCAAATCCGACAAATCTGAAAAAGTAAACCTCGCGACAGATCTTGAAAAAGAACTCCAGTGAGTGGATAACTGGGGCAAGAAAGGGCTTGTAAATTCACTTCTAACGTGACTTCCTTCTGTCTTTTCTACAAATATTTTCATGGCAACTGCCCTGATGAACGTTTTGCTTAGTGCCCTGCCTACGTGAATTTAAGCATACTACTAGATTAGTAGATGTGCGTTGTGGTGCAGTGGATATTGGCTTGGAACGAGAACTCAGGAAGTGGAGTGGAGTTCGAATTCCAGTTGAATTCCTTGCATTTAATTACGTACCATTTAATTAAGTACCATCGCGAAAGGCATTAATCCGTATTTTCCCTCCAGTTAAGGGTTAAATAACAGGATAGATTCGGTTCTTTAGCCTTGGATGGCAACCAGTCTACAGCAGAAAGCAATGGCAACCTACTGCGGGATAATCATCTGCCCAGTCAGTCATGTCTCTTTGGAGACATGATCGCACAAGCGTGTATCACGTATGGCACTTAACTGACTCACTGAATATAATAGTTGGAATAATGATTAAGGCTTCTACTGGTCATAAAGTGGGGGATCGGTTTATTACTTCATGACAATAGAAAACCGATACCCCACTAATTACTACATAATAATATAATACATTTTTCCCCTGTAGCTATGAGTCAAATAACAGGATAGATTCGGTTCTTTAGCCTTGGTTGGCAACCAGTGTACCACAGAAAGTAATGACAACCTACTGCAGGATAATCATCTGTCCAGTCAGTCATGTCTCTTTGGAGACATGATCGCACAAGCGTGTATCACGTATGGCACTTACCTGACTGACTAGATTAGCATCTAGGTCCTACCCTTTACAGTTGAACTAACTAAATTCAAGCGCCACTTCTACTTCAACTGTTTCCTTTCGTGTAATTCTCACCTGTGGAAATCTATTTCGTTTACTTGCTTCCCTGATAACTACAACCATCAAAACTTTAAGTGCAACACCGATTATCATCTTCTGTCTTGAATTTCCTTTATATTCTGTCCTTTCTTCAGTCCTTTTTATGGTCATTCTCTTTCACTTTCACTCCCTTTAATCCCTTGCAGAATTCCCGACTTACTTGGGGTGACATTATTAAAAAAATAGCATGATACCAAATGAAACAAAGATTGTATGACGCCAGTCTTCAAGCAGGGAAATCCTGTTAGTTATGAAAATTAGTATCCGAACATCTAGCTCCAGTTAGCCACAAAGTTTTATTTATCTGAATACCAGTGAATCCATCAACGAATTACGTCAAGAGGTTAGATATTAGATAAAATTTTTCCATAATTGTATCGACCACAATAGTCTAGATTTTGAATGCACAGAAACAAAAGACGGAACAAACATTGTTGTTTTGTTTTGTAAGAACAAATACAATTACATTATTTGTCAACTTGTACAGCAGGCATTTCTTGTTACTTGAGATTTTTGGAACGCAATGAGAGAGAGAAAAAAAGAAGATACAAATTGAAGTTTTACGTGTAGAACATAATCGATGTAGGTTTCAAGTTACCATAGAAATTGACCCAGGATTTATTTTTGTATTTATACGGTGTTACCTTTATATTGTAGAACTAACCTAAAATTAGTGATGTCATAGAAATTCAATATAACTCTTTTATCTCATTGATCAGAGGCCACCGATCAATAGTAGCCACAAGTGGAATGATCAGCCTGGAACCCTCTTCTGTTATTGTTTACAGCTCTTTGTCAACATCTGTTAATAGTAATCAGTGTGTAGTAATTAGCATTGTTCCGGTTCGGGAACCTACGTATCTACGCGACAAGAAAAAATATTGAACGTTACAATGACGTCATCGATTTTAGTTAAGTCAGTTGGGGAAGCCCCTAAGTGTTTTGTTATAACCTCCAACAATTCATACAATTCTACAAAACTGATTATTGTCCCTCTAATATTAGTTTGGTCTTTCCTTTTAATAATAACGTAAACATTTTGATGTAAAAACTTTGTTTTTATTAAGGTTGAGCCATTTTTTTTCATACTAAGCTATTTTTTATGTTTATTTTTTGTTGTTTTTGTTGTTTTAATTGTTTGGATTTTTCAGGTAATTAGTGAAGGTACCTCCTTTAGATTAAAGCTTTTGGCCGTAACATGTTCCACTTAAAAATATCACATCTAAGAACATGCAATAGTTATCTGTGTCTTCAAAATTGAAGGGACACTTAATTTTACTACCTACAGTAACAGTACTACTATGTGAAAATATATCAAGGGTTTTTTATGCAAGTTTCTATTACTTTTAGTTTTTGTTTTTGTTTGTTTGTTTGTTTGTTTGTTTGTTTGTTTGTTTGTTTGTTTGTTTGGGTTTTTTACAGCTAGTGGCGTTTATCATATTTGTATTTATGACAAGTTTACGTATCGAAGTTGTTAAATGTCCATGTTAGTTTAAATTAAATCTTATCGAACTTTGGTCTGAGAGATATAAATTCAACCGTCTTGATAAGTGAGTGATGTTATGTCTGGCGTAATTATTCATTGATTTGTCTTTTTTTTGTTACTAATGTTCACTCAGTACAAGGCCTAAGAAACATTCAAGGTAGAGGGTTGTTGTATTAGCGTAGGTAAGGATAAACGTTGGGCTTATAAAACTGAAACAGATTTTAGAAGGAACGGGAAACAAGGGATAAACCTTTATTCTTAACGTAAGCGGAGTGTGAATCCAACGATAGGCAAACATATCTACTCCTATAGGTTTAGAAGAAAAGAAAAAAATTAAAAGGAAATAAATAGTAAGTGAATAATATTTCTGAGCCAGACGCAAACGTTAGTAGTACAAAGCTGAAAAAGAATTTAAATGAATCGGTAGCATAAACATGTTTCTCTATATAGTAAATTTGAATTTATAAATAATGTCAGTCTTATTCTTGTATAGTTTAGAATTCGACAGAGAGAGAGAGAGAGAGAGAGAGAGAGAGAAAGAGAGAGAGAGAGAGAGAGAGTTATTGTTGATGATAAGGTTGGCTGCTTTGAAAGTCTTTAGTAGTAAATTAATTTGAAGTAATGATGCATTTTTCAATAATATTCCTTACAGCGATTTACAGCGACTTACAGCAAATTTGTAATTTTAATACATTTGGTTTTCTATAAAATATATTAAATTAATAATATTGCTATTATTATCAATGCGAATTGCTTAACAGGCTGACAATTTTAAAGACATTTTTAAACGTTATTAACGTTCTTCAATCGACGCTGTGCGTGTTTTCCTCTGCGCGTGTTTTTGCCTGTTTGATTGATTGGTTGTGTGTGTGTGTGTTTGTGTGTGTTTGTGTGTGTGTGAATTTTTATTTGTTTAACATTATTATTTTTTAATGGATACACGTATTTGAGTGGAAAGTTCGATTATTTTATATATATACATATATTTAGTTAAACAATACATTATAATTTTCACTGGCCTTGTAGCTATGGGGGTGGTTAATGTTTCTTTGATTCGGCCTTTTGTCACACATAACCGAAATCCGTACAGCTTACAAGTTTTATCCAGAATTATTATCAGGTTTATCAGAAGGTTATTTATTATCAGAAGGTTGAGGCTGGTTGGAATGTGTGAATTAGTGTAGAAGAGTCAGTCAGTTAAGTTCCATACGTGATATACATTTGGGTGATAATGTGTCGAAAGAGACATGACTGACAGGGCAGAAGATAATCCCGCAGTAGGTTGCCATTGCTTTCTGCGGTAAACTGGTTGCCGACCAAGGCTACAGAACCCAATCTGTCCTATTAGTTAACCCATAACTGGAGGGAAGAGACGGATTAATATCTTTCCCAAGGGTATTTGTGCGTAAATGAACGCAAGGAATTCGACTGGAATTCGAACTCGGCACCCCGATTTGTCATTCCGAGTCGATATCCACTGCACCACAATAATAAATAACAAGAATTCGTATAAATCTATGTTCAATGAGAAAGTTAAAGGTATCAACATTTGTTCATCGTAGTAATTGTTGAAAGAGTATATGCGTACGTACATATGTATGTATTCAGTAGGAATGTCTTTGAATAGAGAAGTAGTAGTAAAAGGAATCAGCACACGAGAAGGAAAGAGAAAGAGGACGAATGTCCGGTCAGCTTGAAGCTTCTTCCGTAACATTTTAGCTTGTCATTTTTGCTGCTTCCATCCCCTCTGTGTCTTGACGCTGATCGGGTCTTTTTTATAGTCCTTTTGAATTTAGCACTGGGTTGCTATGTTTCCAGGTCTTGCAAGTCGCTCCCATTGGTCAAAAATAAATTTAACACTTACTTGCGAAATCTGATTTCGACTTTTCTTTAAGCACATGGTCAATCCGATTTCTATTTGAGAAAAAACAGGATTTCACACGTCATTGTGAATTTTTTTTAAAGTGGAGAAGAGAGTTGATTTTAATTCTTAATTTCCTATCCCACAACAGCCTTAATCGTTTGAGAAATCGTTTGGAAAATATTTATCTTCCGGCATTTTTGTATAGTTTAGAATTCGATAGAGAGTTATTATTGCTGATGATAAGGTTAGCTGCTTTGAAATAATAAATAAGTAAATAATTAATTTTTACAACGAAATTTACTATATAGTGAGCCGTGTTTATTCTTCCGGTTCATAATGTTAAACAAACAAAAGTTCAAATTTGTCGGCTGACGCCAATTTCGTACATTTCCGTTAAATTCCGTAATATATATATATATATATATAAAACAGAAATAGTGGTTCTTCCAATTCTACTCTACGTGTCATCTAGTACTTTTTGTTGTTTTTGGAATACTATTTTTTGCAACGGCTCGCAAATTTTTAATTGTTTTTTTTTTTTATCGCGTTTGAATTTAGTGTCTGTATGTGTGTATTAGGTTTTTCATGTTGTTTTGTTGAAGAAAGGCTTGTATTTTTTTAATAAATATTTCTTCCCGCATGAACATGTCATAATCTGTATTTTGGTAGATAGGCATTACTCTGAATTTACCTCCATTACATTTTTGTAAATGTTGGGAAACGTACAATTTCCTGTTACTGGTTATTAATGCTACTTCTGTGCAGAACTACTCATTTATTCAGGTTTTGTGTCGCCCCCACGTATATTCTTTCGCATTTTAGAGCATAAATTACATTTTTAGAATTGCAGCTCAGATTTGTTTTTATTTCGAATGTAGATGTGTTTTCGAACTTGAAATGGTTTCCTTCTATTATTATGCTGCATACCCCACATCATTGTTTTTCATTTGGTGACCCCTGTGTTGTGTGTTACTTAAATTTTGATGAGGTTAGTATGTTCTTTTTTTTTTAATTTTAGGGTTGGCGTTTGCTTTTAATTATTTTAGTTGTCTTTAAGATTTCCTTTATTTTAGCATTTTTGTTGAGTAATTCTATGTGTTTTTTTATTTTTATAAATAATTCTGAGTTGCTTTTGTTGCGTGTGGAGACAAATACTAGAATGTTTTCATCTTTTACATGTTTTTCCTTTTTTTTTTCTTGTTTTATTCCGGAGATATTCTAATGGTATTTCTTCTGCCAGTTGGAAACCCTTGTTTATAGTGGGATGGGGGTATCCTCTTATTTTTAGTGTTTTTCGTAGTTCCTCTAGGCGTGTTTTACGAAGGGTTTCGCCAGCTACTGTTGTTCAAATTCGTCGTGCTAGGGAGTAGGGATGGATTTTAAACTACTTTTAGGGTGGTGACTCTTGAAATTATGATATTGTTGTGTGTCTGTGGGTAAATGTCCGTGATAATGTAATTGTTTCTGTTTTTTATTAGTATGTCTAGGAATGGCAATTCATGATAACTATATTCTAGTATGAACATAATTTTGGTCTGCAAGTTTTGGATTAGATCGTGTAGTTTATTAATGTCTCCTCATGTTGATCTCCTAAAGATAAAACAATCATCTAAATATCTTTTCCATGATTTAGTGAATAATACTTTTATATCTTCCCCATATTTATGTCCTATTTGGTTGTATAGGCTTTCTTCTAGATATGCTAGTGTGAGTGTTGTATATTGCAGAAATGTTTTATGTCATAAGAAAAAATCCTGCTTTAAACAAAGGGAAAGTAAAAAAAAAAAATTCAATATAACACAAAGGTTCAAATTAAAGAAAAATTACTACATTATTGAACACAGAGAGGAATTGTAAGCTGACTGCAAAACAGGTCCGTTAGTAAAGGCTAGTTTATAGCCTTACTACCACAAAAAAAGAAGTTAAAAGTCCTTTACAGTTACCGTGTCAAGCTTTAGCCTATTCTTTCTTTCGTTTAAAGGGAGAGAACGTAGGGAAGAGTAGTCTTTCTCTAGTTACCGTATAGCGACTCTGTTTTTCCAATGTTTTGTTATGTCCGGTGTTCAAAGTTCCTTTTTTTTGTTTTAAGCCTTATGTCTCTTCTTTAACCCCGTGGGTTGTGGGCCAACCTGGGAAACTGTCCTTTTTTTTTTGTAAAATAAAATTTCTTTCTTTCTCGGGAAGAAGTATCGGCCAATCTTATTTTCTTCCGCCACGTGGGATAATGGCTAACAGAGTAAACGGTCCTTTTTAGAGAAATAAACTCTCTTTCTTCCTCTGGAAGAAGTATCGTCCAATCTAATTTTTTCTTTCGCCACGTGGGTTAATGACTAACAAGGGAAACGGTCCTTTTTAGAGAAATAAACTCTTTTCCTTCCTCTGGAAGAAGTATCGTTCTCTATTGTTTCTCCTCTGTTGGTCAGAAGAGATCCCTTTTTTTCTTCTGCGAGCTTTTCAACTCCGCAAATAAATTCAGACTTCTTTTTTCGTCTTTGGTCTGGCGGAGCTAAAATTTTCAGGATTGCTCAAGTCGACGAAAATCAAAAAAATTGAGGGTTGCTGCTCCTTCGAATTCTGTCAAAGGGAGCCAACCAATCAGAGGCGAGATATGCGACACGTGATACAGTAAAGACATTTCAATTTTCCTAACAGCCTTAGCGAGAAAAGGAGAAAGGAAAAACAAAAAACGGACGAATAAAATTTCAACAATATGTCGGTGCCATTTTTGTTCCCATCGCGGTACCTGTTACTTGAATAACATTTTGGTTGTTAAATTAGATTGAATTGTTGTCTAAAATTAGTTCTATACTTTGTTTAATAAATTATTTTGTGGAGCGTGTGGTAAGTATTTCTGGGTGTTTTTCAATCCAAAATGTAATGGCCTGTTTACCTAGTTCATGGGGTATGTTGCTGTACAGGCAGTTCACATCAAATGTTACTATGAGTGTACCTGGGCCTACTTTTTGGTATGAAGCATAGGAAATGTATGCTGTTTCTGATGTAGCTTTTTAGTTTTGTGGTCTGTAGTTGCAATATCTATTAAGTTGCTCAGTCTGCTTGTTAGGCAGGCTGGCCTTGCTACAATTGGTCTGAATTTAAAATCACTAGAGTTTGGGGCATGAATATATTCCGATTTTTGTTCCTGGATAGCTGCTTTAATTGTTAGATTTGTGTATGTATGGGAGTCCGTAAAAATTGCTGGTTTTTGAAACAAAGTCTGTCGGAAAGTCTTTTCCCTTTTTTTGTTATTATTCTACAATATGTAAGGCAGAGTCCTTTTTTTATGCGATGTTTTCATCTATATTATGGTTAATTAATCTGTAGTTATTTTCGTCTCCTAGCATATCTTGAATATTTGTTTTGTAGTAAGTTTTATCCATAATAACTACAGCACTAACTTTGTTTGATTCCTTTATTATCATGTCATTGTTCTCACGGATGTTTTCTAATGCTAGTTTTTGTTTGTGTGTGAGATTGTTATGGGGCTATGAGTGTTTTGAAAGTCTGTGTCCCAGATATTTTTTGTTCATTTCGTTTGAATTGTTGTTCTTATTTGGGAAATATTTAGAATTTTTTTACAACTGAGCTATCGGCTGTATTGTTGTTGTTGTTTAATATTTCTATAAGTCTAAATTCAGAGTAATGCCTATCTACCAAAATGCAGATTATTAAACGCTCATGAGGCAGTGTAAAAATTTTTTATGGCCAACGAAAGGTGACGAACGTGCGAGTGTGAAAAAACAAAAAACAAAAACAAAAGAACGACAACAACACGCACGCTTATGAAATTTCTGACCTGCTCACCACTTATTGATATATACACGTTACTTTGGAGATCAGAAAAAAAAACAACTTATATAGCTGTCTATAATGTTTTATTCACGTTACTGATTGATTTTTTTATTGAATTTTTTAAGGAATGACATGAATAAGGATGTAATCTCTGAGAAAGTTTTTTGTTTGCTTGTTATTTTTCATGGTTATTTTTTAAGAATCTAAGTGAATATCTAAATTTATTTATAAATGGAACTTTGTCTCTGTGTGTGTATGTGTATGTGTGTATGTGTTTCTGTGTGTGTGCGTGTGCGTCCGTTACCTATAGACTCCGAAACGGCTGAACCGATTTTCTTGAAAATTTACACAGTTGTACTATAAGCGTCTGCGAGTGTTCTTAGCTAGGTTTTGTGTGGAGGTACCACAAATAAATATCGAAAATCGATAATCGAAAATATCGGATTATAGAAGGAATGGTCCGATTTTAATCAAATTTGATACACTCATAGATGAAGACATAAGAAACGATATTCAGAAGTTTCAAGGTTGCAGTTCTTACAACAGTGCAGAAAGTCGATAATATATATACATAAAAGGCAAGATGTTTGTGTGTGTATCTGTTTATCTGTCTGTATGTCCTTTATACAAATCCACAATTTTTATCCGATTCTCACCAAACTTTACACACATATTCTTTGGGCTGAGTCTGAGCCCCAGGACCATGGATTAGTTTTAAAGCTTTCATTACACCCGAGCAACACCGGGCTATACTGCTAGTTTCATATAACTGAGATAATAGGAGTTTATACAGTAAATAAAAAAAAATATTATTTCTGGATTTGTACGAGAAACCGGGGGGGGGGGGCCGAGTTCGAATTCCAGACGAATTCATTGCATTCACTTACGCACAAATACCCTTGGGAAAGGTATTAATCCGTCTCTTCCTTCCAGTTATGGGTCAAATAACAGGACAGATTGGGTTCTATAGCCTTGGTTGGCAACCAGTCTACCTCAGAAATCAATGGCAACCTACTGCGGGATAATCTTCTACCCAGTCAGTCATGTCTCTTTCGAGACATGATCACCCAAGCGTGTATCACGTATGGCACTTAAATGAATTGACGAAGACTTTAGAATTTTGTTGTTAGTGCGAAAATTCATAACTGGATTTCTATTTTCGAATACAGTTTTAAAGTTTTCAATTTTTAAAAATTTTGGCTAAAATTAAATATCACATAAATAACAAACGTAATTTTATGTTTCAGAAGTATTTTAATAACTTTGTTTTTGACGTGAGACGTATCAATTGGAAAAGATTGATTCAAGGTATTAATTCTATTTGTTGAGTATAGATATTGGAATTGTTCTAAAATATGATTTCGGCTGTGCAAACGTGTAGAAGTTATTTATAGACTAGAAGGTTTGATAGGTGGAGATGGAATTGAAGTACGTTTCTAGACACTGTTGCAAAATAATAATAATAATAATAATAATAATAATAATAATAATAATAATAATAATAATATATACAGTGGGCGAACAAATTATTATTTTTAAATTTCTCGGCACTATTAAACTTAAACGTATGTCAACTTTTTCTTTTTCATTAATTTTTTTTTTTAATTATTTTTGTTACAAGAACTAGTGATGGTAGCAACAAGTGTTTCTTTTTAGTTTCGTTGAGCGGCTGTTACATCCAACTTTTTTTTAACCTGCGTCTTACTCTTTGAATCCCAATCGCAACTCTGTCAGCTGTTGCTTGACAACCCATTTAGGAGAAGGAAAACTGAACAACAACCCGCAACTCAAGGAGTTAATCGTGCCGAGGAATGAATGGCTACTGCGTTATGAGGTCACAAACGATCCGCTACAGGCTTCGGAACCCTGTTTGTAAAAGACCGTTACCCAACGTCCCGGGCAACTTTGTGTAGACTTTTGGACCCGTGGGTCACTCGTGGTAAAAATATGAGAATTACAAATAGAAATAAAAAGTCCAGTATGGCTCTTCCAGTGATTAACTGAGGTCGAAAAAATCTGCCATAGGAACAAACTCCTACACAAAGAATGAATCTTCAGATCCCCTAATCCTAATGATGGCCTTGAAAATTCTCCAGCTAGGTCTATAGCCGTATATTTGAAGAAAGAAAAAATAAAGTGGTCTCGTGAGAAGGACAAAGTCGTTATGACTGCATTTCATGAAGCCTTACTCAAACCTCATAAAACATCATTCACCAAACATAACATTTGTCGAGAAAAGGTTGGACAAAAAACAGAAAGTACATTGAGGTAATGTACGAAGATACATCATGCAAAATAACCGATTGACAGAGGCTGAAATTAATGAGATAAAACGAATTGCAACCAGAATAGACAAATCAATAAAATATGAAAAGGAACCGGAATCAGAAATAAAAAGCAGTAACATCACAAAAGCCACAGGTCATAATGTAGAAACCATGATACACACAAATCACTGTGAAGATAATGCTGTAAGTTTAGAAGTGCTGGAAATGTGGGATCTGAGTCAGTTAGAAGACGTCAATAAAACGAGTCCAAAACACATTGAACAGAATTATTTTACGGAAAACAAGAACAGTATACAAGAAGCCAAGGAAGAAATCAAAACCCATATAAGCCAGACACAAAATATTGCAATGGAGGAACGAGAACAACTCCCAAAATTACAACCAACAAAGCATAACCTCGAAACTATTAAGCTCTACAATGCAGCACTCAAATTAATTATAGATTAAAATGACACTCATATAAATCTCAATGAGGCAATATATGCATCAGCAATAGCAGCAACAAAAAATAGAACATCAAATTAAAAACAAGGCAGTATTGCAGACATGAAGATCCACTTTGGAAAAGAAAAATAGGAAAAGAAATCGAACAACTTAGAAGTGAATTATCAGTATTCGATGAACTAACAAGAGGAATAAATGTAAGAACTAGAAAAGGCAGAAGAGTCGAAAAAATACAATATTAGAAATGAAAATGAAGTCCTATCAACTAAGGAAAAATAAACCAAGCAATACAATTGAAGACTCAAAGAATAAGACGCTATGAGAAAGGATTAAGATTCTACAGACAAAACAAAATTTTTCAAACCGATGCAAAGAAATTTTACTATGAAATAGGTAAAAAAAGAATTGAAGTGACAGTTCCCCCCACTGGAAGAAGTTACACAGTTCTGGTGAAAAATATGGGCTTGCCCTAAGAAAATATAACAAAGAAACAGACTGGATTGTGCAATAGATAAAACAAATAAAAAATAAACCAAAAGAGACATGGGCTGAAATAACAGAAGAGGATGTTAAATGTGCACCGAAAAAAGCACACAATTGGAAATTTCCAGGTATATATAAAATTCCTAACTTTTGGCTATATTATTTAAATACAGCACATAAAAAAACTAGCCAAAGAACTTCAAGAAATGGTTAACGATCCCACTAATATTCCCGCATGGATTACCAAAGGAATTACATTTCTTTTACTCAAGAATAATGACACAAATAAACCGAAAAACTACAGACCTATTACATGCCTTCCGACAACATTCAAACTATTAACGTCTATTTTAATAAAACAGACATACTTCTTCTTGGAAAGAAATGACATACGACCGCTTGAACAAAAAGGGTGCAAACGGATGCCAAAGACCAATAACTTATTAACAGGATGATCTTGGAAAACTGCTACAATGCAAAGAAAAATCTTACTACAGCCAGGATAGATTATCGTAAGGCATTTGATAGTGTACCACATTACTGGATATCAAAGACATTAAATATCTACAAGGTATCACCCGTCATCATCAATTTCATCAAACAATGTATGTCGATATGGAAAACAACCCTTTACCTCACTCATATAAATGGAACCTATAAGTCTGATGAAATAAACATCAAAACAGGTATATTTCAAGGTGTCTCTTTGTCTCCCTTACTATTTTGCATATCATTAATAGCATTAACCAGTCAACTTAACAAGACAGAATATCGTTATAAAATAGCTCAAAAGAAAATAAGCCATGTATTTTACATGGATGACTTAAAGTTGTATGCTAAGAATGATAATGAACTAGGTCTGTAAATTGTAAAATGCTTCAGCGAAGACATTGGAATGAAATTCAATTTGACTAAATGTGGTAAAGCTACAGTTTTACGAGGGTCTCTACAACAAATATTCTCAATTAGCTTAGACCCTACTGTAAGAATAAAAGATTTAGAGACAGAAGAAGCTTATAAATACCTAGGTGTAAATGAGAGTGAAAAAATTCACAAAAAATGAAATAAATAGTGCGTAGAGAGTACTGTAAAAGACAACGACTGATATTAGAAACTGAATTTAATACTCAGAACAGAATTATGGCAATTGATAGCCTTGACATCCCAGTGGTCCAGTATAGTTTCAACATCTTGAACTGGACTCTAAACGACATCAGACGAATCGATTCTAAAACAAGAACGTTTCTTTCTAAGCATAAGATGCACCATCCAAAGGCTGATGTAGACGGCCTATACATACCCCATTAAGAAGTCTGAAGAGGTCTTATGCAGCTAGAATTGTCATACAAGACAACAACTATTGGCTTCCTAACATACATAGAAACAACAAAGAACTGAATGATACAATTAGTCAAACAACATGAAAACAGAAAGAAAAAATATTCAATAATGAAAGAAGGCAGTAAATACAAACAAGATTTACAGTTAGTAGATTCTGTAGAAAAGCAAAACAAAAGCCAAAAACCAACTGTTGCAGCAAAAAATATGAAAAAGAAAGCCAAAGATAAAGCTCTTGAACAGATGAAACAGCGCTGGCAAGACAAACCTCTGCATGGCCAATATCCAGAACGTGCCAATAAATCCAATGTTGACAAAGTTAATACTCATCGATGGTTACGTGCATCTGGATTAAAGTCTGAGACTGAAGGCTTTATTCTCGCAGCGCAAGACCTAAGTCTTTTCACTAGAAACTTTCAGGCAAATATTATGCATAATAATATGGATCCAAAATGCAGGTTTTGTGATAAACACCAAGAAACAATAAACCATCTAATCTCAGGCTGTTCTGTACTTGCCCCAAATGAATATAAAAATCGTCACGATAGAGTGAAGCAATATTTACATTGGACAATGTGCAAACGCTATGGAAAATAAGTAAACAAACACTGTTATGAACATCACCCAGTACCAGTTACAGACAGAGATGTCACCATTCTATGGGATTACACCATCTACACAGACAGAAAAATTGAAGCAAATAAGCCAGACATTATTGTTAAAAACCCGAAGGAGAAAACTTGTCTATTAATTGATATGGCTTGTCCAGCGGATTGTAACATAGCAACCAACGAATTCGAAAAACTGTCAAAATATAAAGACCTGGAAATTGAAATAGAAAACATATGGAAAATGAAAACAAGAATCGTACCAGTGATAGTAGGTGCACTTGGAATGATAAAAAATGAAACAAAACAACACATTGAACGAATCCCTGAAAACCCCAGCTTAAGAGATATACAAAAAATTGTTTTGTTAAACAAAACACACTAAGGAGAACTTTGTCTATATAACACTAGGGATGTTAGAGGAGATAGAATAAACATAAAATGGAGCCATAACAACACACCACGACCTGATTAGCTATGAACACTCGCAGACACTTATAGTACAACTGTGTAAATTTTCAAGAAAATCGGTTCAGCCGTTTCGGAGTCTATAGGTAACGGACACAGACACAAACAAACACAGACACACACACACACAGAGACAAACTTCCATTTATAAATCAGCTTAGATAAAGTTTCTTTCTTCTGTCATGTTTTTTTTTTTTGCTGCTGCTGCAGTAGGCGTCCTATGATTTATGAGCACTTTTTCACCCCGTTGAAATTCCCTTAGGAATTTGTTAGCTTCTTTTATAATTGAATAAATTTTCTTATTTCTATCATGTATTTTGTTGCTGCAGGACGTGACCTTTGGTTTATTTGCAATTTTTTAACAACTGGAAATTCCGTTATGAATTTGTCGGTTCCCTTTATTATTTTTTTCTGCTTCCTTTATTTGTGAATAAATTTTCTTATTTCTGTCATGTAGATTGTTGGTACAGTAGGCGTCCTATAGTTTATTTGCATTTATTTACCTACATGAAATTTCATTTTGAATTTGACGGCTTTCATTTTACTGAAAAAATTTTGCTGCTGCAGTCGGTGTCCAATTTGGACATGTTATTTGCACTTCTTCACCTACTTGAAATTCCATTTTTAATTTGCTGACATCCATTGTTACTGAATGAAGTTTCTTATTTTCTCGCATATTCTTTGCTGCTACAATGGCCGTCCTATAGTTTTTTAAACTTCTTCACCCACTTGAAATTCCGTTTTTAATTTGTTGGCTTACTTTATTAATGAACAAAATACCTTATTTCGGACATGTTCTTTGATACTTTTTGGACTGTTTCATCCACTGGAAATCCCTAATATAATTTGTTGGCTTCCTTTACAACTGAATATTTCTTTTATTTCTCTCATGTACATTGCTGTGGCAGTAAGTGTACTATAATTTGTTTGCCGTTCTTCATCCTCTTGAAATTCCGTTTTGAATTTGTTGGCTTTCTTTATTTGTGATTAAATATTCCTGTCTGCCATGTCCTTTGCAGCTGCAGTAGACGTCTATGGTTTATTTGCACTTCTTCACCCATTTAAATTCCGTTTTGAATTTGTTGGCTTCCTTTATGACTGAATAAAATTTCTGTCATGTTCTTAGCAGCTGCAGTAGGCGTCCTATGGTTTATTTACACGTCTTCAACAATTAAAAATACCGTTTTGAATTTGTTGGCTTCCTTTATGACTGAATGAAACTTCTGTCATATTATTTACTGTTGCAGTAGGCGTCCTATGGTTTATTTGCACTTCTTCACCCACTTGAGTGTTCGTTTTGAATTTATTTTCTTTCCTTTATAACTGAATATTATTTCTGTCAGGTTCTTTGCAACTGCAGAAGGCGTCCTATGGTTTATTTGCATTTCTTCACCCATTTGAAATTCCGTTTTGAATTTTGTTCTTTACTTTATGACTGAATAAGATTTGTGTCTTGTTCTTTGCTGATGTAGTAGACGTCCTATTGTTTATTTGCACTTCTTAACCAACTTGAAATTTCGTTTTCAATGTTTTTTTCTTTACTTAATGACTGAATTGAATTTCTGTCATGTTCTTTGCCGCTGCAGTAGGCGTCCTATGACTTATTTGCACTCCTTCACCCACTTGAAACTTCGTTTTCAACTTTTATTCTCTACTTTATGACTGAATTGAGTTTCTGTCATGTTCTTTGCTGCTGCAGTATGCGTCCTATGTTTTATTTGCATTTCTTCACCCACTTGAAATTCTGTTTTGAATTTGTTGGCTTCCTTTATGACTGAATAAAATTACTGTCATGTTCTTTGCTGCAGCAGTAGGCGTCCTATGGTTTATTTGCATTTCTTCACCCACTTGAAATTCCATTTTGAATTTGTTAGCCTCCTTTATGAATGAAAAAAAATTCTCTCATGTTCTTTCCAGCTGGAGTAGGCGTCCTGTGGTTCATTGGATTTTCTTAACCCACTTGAAATTCTGCTTTGAATTTGTTGGCTTCCTTTGTGATTGAATAAAATTTCTGTGATGTTCTTTGCTGCTGCAGTAGGCGTCCTATGGTTTATTTGCACTTCTTCACCCACTTGATATTTCGTTTTCAACTTTTTTTTTCCTTTATGCCTGAATCGAATTTCTGTCAAGTCCTTTGCTGCTGCAGTAGGCGTCCTATGGTTTATTTGCACTTCTTCACCCATTTAAACATTCGTTTTGAATGTTTTTTCTTTACTTTATGACTGAATAAAATTTCTGTTATGTTCTTTGCTGATGTAGTAGGCACTTTTTGGTTTATTTACACTCCTTCTCCCACTTGACTTCCGTTTTGAATTTGTTGGCTTCCTTTATGACTGAATAAAATTACTGTCATGTTCTTGCTGCTGCAGTAGGCGTCCTATGGTTATTTGCCCTTGTTCACCCACTTGTAAATTCGATTTTAATTTTTTTTTTTTTTACTTTATGACTGAATAAAATTTTTGGCATGTTCTTTTACTTCTGCAATAGGCGTCCTATGGTTTATTTGCATTTCTTCACCCACCTGAAATTTCGTTTACAACAGTTTTCTTTACTTTATGACTGAATAAAATTTCTGTGATGTTCTTTGCTGCTGCAGTAGGCATCCTATGGTTTATTTGCACTTCTTCACCCACCTGAAATTCCATTCTGAATTGGTTAGCCTCCTTTACGACTGAATAAAATTTCTGTCATGTTCTTTGCTGCTGCAGTAGGCATCCTGTTGTTCATTGGCTTTTCTTCACCCACTTGAAATTCTGTTTTGAATTTGTTGGCTTCCTTTACGACTGAATAAAATTTCTGTCATGTTCTTTGCTGCTGCAGTAGGCCTCCTATGGTTTCTTCTCCCACTTGAAATTTAGTTTTGAATTTCTTTTTATTTACTTTATGACGGAATAAAATTTCTGTCATTTTTTATGCTGCTGCAGTAGGTGTCCTACGTTTTATTTGCACTCCTTCACGCACTTGAAATTTCGTTTTGAATTTTATTTTCTTTACTTTATGATTAAATAAAATTTCTGTCATGTTCTTTGCTGCTGCAGTAGGCGTCCTGTGGTTAATTGGCTTTTCTTAACCCACTTGAAATTCTGATTTGAATTTGTTGGCTTCCTTTATGATTGAATAAAATTTCTGTCATGTTCTTTGCTGCTGCAGTAGGCGTCCTATGGTTTACTTGCAGTTCTTCACCCGCTTGAAATTTCGTTTTGATTTTTTTTTCTATACGTTATGATTAAATAAAATTTCTGTCATGTTCTTTGCTGCTGCAGTAGGCGTCCTATGGTTTATTTGCACTTCTTCACCCGCTTGAAATTTCGTTTTGAATTTTTTTTCTATACGTTATGATTAAATAAAATTTCTGTCATGTTCTTTGCTGCTGCAGTAGGCGTCCTATGGTTTATTTGCACTTCTTCACCCGCTTGAAATTTCGTTTTGAATTTTTTTTCTATACGTTATGATTAAATAAAATTTCTGTCATGTTCTTTGCTGCTGCAGTAGGCGTCCTGTGGTTAATTGGCTTTTCTTAACCCACTTGAAATTCTGATTTGAATTTGTTGGCTTCCTTTATGATTAAATAAAATTTCTGTCATGTTCTTTGCTGCTGCAGTAGGCGTCCTATGGTTTACTTGCAGTTCTTCACCCGCTTGAAATTTCGTTTTGATTTTTTTTTTCTATACGTTATGATTAAATAAAATTTCTGTCATGTTCTTTGCTGCTGCAGTAGGCGTCCTATGGTTTATTTGCACTTCTTCACCCGCTTGAAATTTCGTTTTGAATTTTTTTTTCTATACGTTATGATTAAATAAAATTTCTGTCTTGTTCTTTGCTGCTGCAGTAGGTGTCCTATGGTTTATTTGCACTTCTTCACCCACTTGAGTGTTCGTTTCGATTTTTTTTCTTTACTTTATGACTGAATCGAATTTCTGTCATGTTCATTGCTGCTGCTGTACATGTCCTATGGTTATTTGCACACCTTTATCCTCCTGAAATTTTGTTTTGAATTTGTTGGCTTCATTTATGACTGAAAAATATTCTCTCATGTTCTTTGCTTTGCAGTAGGCGTCCTATGGTTTATTTGCACTTCTTTACCCACTAGAAAATTCCCTTTTCAAATTTTTTGCTTCCTTTATGACTGAATAAATAACTGTCATGTTCTTTGCTGCTGCAACAGGCGTCCTATGGTTTATATGCTCTTCTTCACCCACTTGAAATTTCGTTTTGAACTTGCTTTTTCTTACTTCATGAACGAAGAAAATTTCTGTCATGTTATTTGCTGCTGCAGTAGGCGTCCTATGGGTTATTAGCACTTCTTCATCTACGTGACATTTCGTTTTGAAGTTTTTTTCTTTACTTTATGACTGAATAAAATTTCTGTCATGTTCTTTGCTGCTGCAGTAGGCGTCCTGTGGTTAATTGGCTTTTTTTAACCCACTTGAAATTCTGATTTGAATTTGTTGGCTTCCTTTATGATTAAATAAAATTTCTGTCATGTTCTTTGCTGCTGCAGTAGGCGTCCTATGGTTTATTTGCACTTCTTCACCCGCTTGAAATTTCGTTTTGAATTTTTTTTCTATACGTTATGATTAAATAAAATTTCTGTCTTGTTCTTTGCTGCTGCAGTAGGTGTCCTATGGTTTATTTGCACTTCTTCACCCACTTGAGTGTTCGTTTCGATTTTTTTTCTTTACTTTATGACTGAATCGAATTTCTGTCATGTTCATTGCTGCTGCTGTACATGTCCTATGGTTATTTGCACACCTTTATCCTCCTGAAATTTTGTTTTGAATTTGTTGGCTTCATTTATGACTGAAAAATATTCTCTCATGTTCTTTGCTTTGCAGTAGGCGTCCTATGGTTTATTTGCACTTCTTTACCCACTAGAAAATTCCCTTTTCAAATTTTTTGCTTCCTTTATGACTGAATAAATAACTGTCATGTTCTTTGCTGCTGCAACAGGCGTCCTATGGTTTATATGCTCTTCTTCACCCACTTGAAATTTCGTTTTGAACTTGCTTTTTCTTACTTCATGAACGAAGAAAATTTCTGTCATGTTATTTGCTGCTGCAGTATGCGTCCTATGGGTTATTAGCACTTCTTCATCTACGTGACATTTCGTTTTGAAGTTTTTTTCTTTACTTTATGACTGAATAAAATTTCTGTCATGTTATTTGCTGCTGCAGTAGGTGTCCTATGGTTTGTTTGCTTTTCTTCACCCACTTGAAATTCCGTTTTGAAATTGTTGGCTACCTTTATTACTGAATAAAATTTCTGTCTTGTTCTTTCCTGCTGCAGTAGGCGTCCACTTGAAATTTCCTTTCGAATTTTTTTTCTTTCCTTTATGACTGAATCGAATGTTCTTTGCTGATGCAGAAGGCTTCCTATGGTTTATTTGCACTTCTTCACCCACTTGAGATTTCGTTTTGATTTTTTTTCTTTACTTTCTGATTAAATAAAATTTCTGTCATGTTCTTTGCTGCTGCAGTAGGCGTTCTATGTTTTATTTGCACTTCTTCATCCACGTGACATTTCGTTTTGAATTTTTTTTCTTTACTTTATGACTGAATAAAATTTCTGTCATCTTCTTTTCTACTGCAGTAGACGTCCTTTTGTTTATTTGCACTTCTTCACCTATTTGAAATTTCATTTCAAATTTTTTTTCTTTACCTGATGACTGAATCGAATTTCTGTCATGTTCTTTGCTGCTGCAGTAGGCGTCCTATGGTTTATTTGCAATTCTTCACCCACTTGAAATTCCGTTTTCAAATTTTTGGCTTCCTTTATGACAGAATAAAATTTCTGTCATGTTCTTTGCTGCTGCAGTAGGCGTCCTATGGTTTATTTGCAATTCTTCACCCACTTGAAATTCCGTTTTCAAATTTTTGGCTTCCTTTATGACAGAATAAAATATCTGTAATGGTTTTTGCTGCTGCCGTAGGCGTCCTATGGTTTATATGCTCTTCTTCACCCTCTTGAAATTTCGTTTTCAATTTTCTTTTTCTTCCTTTATGACTGAATAAAGTAACTGTCATGTTTTTTGCTGCTTCAGTATGGGTCCTATGGTTTATTTGCACTTCTTCATCCACGTGACATTTCGTTTTGAATTTTTTTTCTTTACTTCATGACTGAATAAAATTTGTTTCATGTTCTTTGGTGCTGCAGTAGGCATCCTATGGTTTATTTGCACTGATTCACCCACTTGAAATTCCGTTTTGAAATTGTTGGCTTCCTTTATGACTGAATAAAATTTCTGTCATATTCATTGCAGCTGCAGTAGGCGTCCTATGGTTTATTTTCCCTTCTTCAACCACTTGAAATTCCGTTTTGAATTTGTTAGATTCCTTTATGACTGAATATAATATCTGTCATGTTCATTGATACTGCAGTAGGCGTCCTATGGTTTATTTGCCCTTCTTCACCCACTTGAAATTCCGTTTTGAATTTGTTGGCTTCCTTTATGACTGAATAAAATTTCTGTCATGTCCTTTGCTGAAGTAGTAGGCGTCCTATTGTTTATTTGCACTTCTTCACCCACTTGAGTGTTCGTTTTGAATTTCCTTTCTTTACTTCATGATTGAATAATATTTCTGTCATTTTCTTTGCTGCATCAGTAGTTTTCCTATGGTTTATTTGCACTTCTTCACCCACTTGTAATTTCGTTTTAAATTTTTTCTTCTTTACTTTATGACTGAATAAAATTTCTGTCATGTTCCTTGCTGCTGCAGTAGGCGTCCTATGTTTTATTTGCACTTCCACACCCATTGACTTGAAATTCCGTTTTGTATTTGTTGGATTCATTTATGACTGAATAAAATTTCTTATTCCTGTCATATTATTTGCTGATTTAGTAGATGTAGTATGGTTTATTTGCATTTCTTCATTCGCTTGAAATTCCAAAAGAATTTGTTGGTTCCATTATCACTGAATGAACTTTCTTATTTCCGTCATGTTATTTCCAGTTCTAGTAAATGTGGTATGGTTTATTTACAATTCTTCATTCACTTGAAATCCCCTTTTGTATTTCTCGGTTTCCTTTATGACTGAATGAAATTTCTTATTTCTGTCATGGTATTTGCTGTTCTAGTTGATGTGGTATAGTTTCTTTTATTTGCAATTCTTCATTCACTTGAAATTCTGTTGTGTATTTGTTGGTTTCGTTTAAGAATGAATGAACTTCCTTGTTTCTGTCATGTTATTTGATGTTTTAGTAGATGTGGTATGGTTTATTTGCAATTCTTCATTCACTTGATATTCCGTATTGTATAAGTTGGTTTCCTTTATGACTGAATAAATTTCTCATTTCTCACAGGTTCTTTTCTATTCTGGTTGATGTGGAACGGTTTATTTGCAATTCTTAATTCACTTGAAATTCTGTTTTGAATTTGTTGGTTTCCTTAATGACTGAACGAAATTTCTTATTTCTGTCATGTTATTTGCTGTTCTTGTAGATATTGTATGGTTTATTTGCAATTCTTCATTCACTTGAAATTCCCTTTTGTATCTGTTGTTTTCCTATATGGCTGAATAAAATTTCTTATTTCTCTCAGGTGTTTTGCTTTTCTGGTAGATGTGCTAAGGTTTATTTACATTTATTAATTCACTTGAAATTCAGTACTGTACTAATTGGTTTCGTTCATTACTGAATTTATTTTCTTATTTCCGTCATGATATTTGCTGTTCAAGTATATGTGGTACGTTTTATTTGCTATTCTTCATTCACTAAAAATTCCGTTATGTATTTGTGGGTTTCCTTTATCAGTGAAAAAAATTTCTTATTTATGTCATGTTATTTGCTGTTTTAGTAGATGTGCTATGTTTTATTTGCAATTCTTCATTCACCTGAAATTCCGTTTTTTACATTATATGATTGTATGAAGTTTCTTATGTCTGTCATTTTATTTGCTATTCTATTAGATGTAGTATGTTTTATTTGAAGTTCTTCCTTCACTTGAAATTCCGTTTTGTATTTGTTGGTTTCATTTATGACTGAATAAAATTTCTTATTTCTGTCATGTTATTTGCTGTTCTAGTAGATGTGCTATGGTTTATTTGCAATTCTTCATCTCTTCAAATTCTATTTTGTATTTCTTGGTTTCCTTTATGACTGAATAAAACTTCTTATTTCTGTCACGTTCTTTCCTGTTCTAGTAGATGAGCTATGGTTTATTTGCAATTCTTCATTCACTTGAAATTCCATTTTGTATTTCTTGGTTTCCTTTATGACTTAATAAACTTCCTCATTTCTGTCACTTTATTTGCTTTTCAAGTAAATGTGGTATGGTTTATTTTAAATTCTTCATTCACTTGAAATTCCTTTTTATGTATTTGTTAGTTACTTTATGACTGAATGAAATTTCTTACTTCTGTCATGCTATTTGTTTTTCTAGTAGATGTGCTATTGTTTATTTGCAATTCTTCATTCACGTGAAATTACGATTTGTATTTCTTGGTTTCCTTTATGACTGAATGAAATTAATTATTTCTCACATGCTATTTGCTGTTCTAGTAGATATGGTATGGCTTATTTGCAATTCTTCATTCACTTCAAAATTCCATTTTGAATTTATTCGCACATTTTATGATTGTATGAAATTACTTATGTCTGTCATGTTATTTGCTATTCTATTAGATGTTGTATGATTTATTTGAAGGTTTTCATTCACTTGAAATTACGTTTTGTATTTGTTGGTTTCATTTAGGACTGAATAAAATTTCTTATGCCTGTCATGTTATTTGCTGTTCTAGTAGATGGGCTTTGGTTTATATGCAATTCTTCATCTCTTCAAATTCCATTTTGTATTTCTTGGTTTCCTTTTTGATTGAATAAAATTTCTTATTTCTGTCATGTTATTTGCTGTTCAATTAGATTTTGTATTGTTTATTTGCAATTCTTCATTCACTTGAAATTCTGTTTTGTATTTCTCGGTTTCCTTTATGACTGAATAAAATTTCTTATATGTGACGTGTTAATTGCTGTTCTAGAAGATTATGTATGGTTTATTTGCAATTCTTCATTCACTTGGAATTACCTTTTGTATTTCTTGGTTTTTTTTATGACTGAATAAAATTTCTTGATTCTCTCATGTTATTTCCTGTTTTTACAGAAGTGGTTTGCTTTATTTGCAATTCTGACTTCACTTAAAAATTCCCTTTTTTATTTCTCGGTTTTCTTTATGACTGAATAAAATTTCTTATTTCTGTCATGTTATTACCTGTTTTAGAAGAACTGGTTTGGTTTATATGCAATTCTTCATTTACTTGAAAATTCCCTTTTTTATGTCTCGTTTTCCTTTATGACTGAATAAAATTTCTTATTTCTGTCATGTTATTTCCTGTTTTAGCAGAACTGGTATGGTTTATATGCAATTCTTTATTCACTTGAAAATTCCCTTTTTTATTTCTCGGTTTCCTTTATGACTGAATAAAATTTCTTATTTCTGTCATGTTATTTCCAGTTTTAGTAGAAGTGGTTTGGTTTATATGCAGTTCTTAGTTCACTTAAAAATTCCCTTTTTTATTTCTCGGTTTTCTTTATGACTGAATAAAATTACTTATTTCTGTCATGTTATTTCCTGTTTTAGAAGAACTGGTTTGGTTTATATGCAATTCTTCATTCACTTGACAATTCCCTTTTTTATTTCTCGTTTTCCTTTATGACTGAATTAAATTTCTTATTTCTGTCATGTTATTTCCTGTTTTAGTAGAAGTGGTTGGGTTTTTATGCAGTTCTTAGTTCACTTGAAAATTCCCTTTTGTATTTCTCGGTTTTCTTTATGACTGAATAAAATTTCTTATTTCTGTCATGTTATTTCCGGTTTTAGCAGAACTGGTATGGTTTATATGCAGTTCGTAGTTCACTTGAAAATTCCCTTTTGTATTTCTCGTTTTCTTTCATGACTGAATAAAATTTCTTATTTCTGTCATGTTATTTCCTGTTTTAGCAGAACTGGTAGGGTTTATATGCAATTCTTCATTCACTTGAAAATTCGCATTTGTATTTCTCGTTTTCTTTTATGACTGAATAAAATTTCTTATTTCTGTCATGTTGTTTTCCTGTTTTAGCAGAACTGGTATGGTTTATAAGCAATTCTTCATTCACTTGAAAATTCCCTTTTGTATTTCTCGTTTTCTTTATGACTGAATAAAATTTCTTATTTCTGTCAGGTTATTTCCTGTTTTAGTAGAAGTCGTTTGGTTTATATGCAGTTCTTAGTGCACTTGAAAATTCACGTTTGTATTTCTCGTTTTCCTTTATGACTGAATAAAATTTCTTATTTCTGTCATGTTATTTGCTGTTTTAGCAGAAGTGGCATGGTATATATGCAATTCTTCATTCACTTGAAAATTCCCTTTTGTATTTCTCGTTTTCTTTTATGACTGAATAAAATTTCTTATTTCTGTCATGTTATTTCCTGTTTTAGCAGAACTGGTATGTTTTATATGCAATTCTTCATTCACTTGAAAATTCCCTTTTGTTATTTCCTGTTTTAGTAGAAGTCGTTTGGTTTATATGCAGTTCTTAGTGCACTTGAAAATTCCCGTTTGTATTTCTCGTTTTCCTTTATGACTGAATAAAATTTCTTATTTCTGTCATGTTATTTGCTGTTTTAGCAGAAGTGGCATGGTTTATATGCAATTCTTCATTCAGTTGAAAAATCCCTTTTGTATTTCTCGTTTTCTTTTATGACTGAATAAAATTTCTTCTTTCTGTCATGTTATTTCCTGTTTTAGCAGAACTGGTATGTTTTATATGCAATTCTTCATTCACTTGAAAATTCCCTTTTGTATTTCTCGGGTTTCTTTATGACTGAATACAATTTTTCATAACTGTCGTGTTATTTCCTGTTTTAGTAGAAGAGGTTTGGTTTATATGCAGATCTTATTCACTTGAAAATTCCCTTTTTTATTTCTCGTTTTCTTTTATGACTGAATAAAATTTCTTATTTCTATCATGTTATTTCCTGTTTTAGCAGACCTGGTATGATTTATATGCAATTCTTCATTCACTTGAAAATTCCCTTTTTTATTACTCGTTTTCGTTTATGACTGAATAAAATTTCTTATTTCTGTCATGTTATTTCCTGTTTTAGCAGAACTGTTATGGTTTATAGGGTATTCTTCATTCACATGAAAATTCCCTTTTGCATTTCTCGTTTTCTTTTATGACTGAATAAAATTTCTTATTTCTGTCATATTATTTCTTGTTTTAGCAGAACGGGTATGGTTTATATGCAATTCTTCATTCACTTGAAAATTCTCTTTTTTATTTCTCGTTTTCCTTTATGACTGAATAAAATTTCTTATTTCTGTCATGTTATTTTCTGTTTTAGCAGAACTGGTATGGTTTATATGCAATTCTTCATTCACTTGCAAATTCCCTTTTGTATTTCACGGTTTTCTTTATGACTGAATAAAATTTCTTATTTCTGTCATGTTATTTCCTGTTTTAGCAGAACTGGTATGGTTCATATGCAATTCATCATTCACTTGAAAATTCCCTTTTGTATTTCTCGGTTTTCTTTATGACTTAATAAAATTTCTTATTTCTGTCATGTTATTTCCTGTTTTAGCAGAAGTGGTTTGGTGTATATGCAGTTCTTATTTCACTTGAAAATTCTCTTTTTTATTTCTCGTTTTCCTTTATGACTGAATAAAATTTCTTATTTCTGTCATGTTATTTCCTGTTTTAGCAGAACTGGTATGGTTTATATGCAAGTCTTCATTCACCTGAAAATTCCCTTTTGTATTTCTCGTTTTCGTTTATGACTGAATAAAATTTCTTATTTCTGTCATGTTATTTCCTGTTTTAGCAGAACTGGTATGGTTTATATGCAATTCTTCATTCACTTGAAAATTCCCTTTTGTATTTCTCGGTTTTCTTTATGACTGAATAAAATTTCTTATTTCTGTCATGTTATTTCCTGTTTTAGTAGAAGTGGTTTGGTTTATATGCAGTTCTTAGTGCACTTGAAAATTCCCTTTTGTATTTCTCGGGTTTCTTTATGACTGAATACAATTTTTCATAACTGTCGTGTTATTTCCTGTTTTGGTAGAAGTGGTTTGGTTTATATGCAGATCTTAGTTCACTTGAAAATTCCCTTTTGTATTTCTCGTTTTCTTTTATGACTGAATAAAATTTCTTATTTCTGTCATGTTATTTTCTGTTTTAGCAGAACTGGTATGGTTTATATGCAATTCTTCATTCACTTGAAAATTCCCTTTTTGATTTCTCGTTTTCCTTTAAGACTCAATAGAATTTCTTATTTCTGTCATGTTATTTCCTGTTTTAGTAGAAGTGTTTTGGTTTATATGCAGTTCTTAGTTCACTTGAAAAATCACTTTTGTATTTCTCGTTTTCGTTTATGACTGAATAAAATTTCTTATTTCTGTCATGTTATTTCCTGTTTTAGCAGAACTGGTATGGTTTATATGCAATTCTTCATTCACTTGAAAATTCCCTTTTGTTTTTCTCGGTTTTCTTTATGACTGAATAAAATTTTTTATTTCTGTCATGTTATTTCCTGTTTTAGCAAAACTGGTATGGTTTATATGTAATTCTTAGTTAACTTGAAAATTCCTTTTTGTATTTCTCGTTTTCCTTTATGACTGAATAAAATTTCTTATTTCTGTCATGTTATTTCCTGTTTTAGAAGAACTGGTATGGTTTATATGCAATTCTTCATTCACTTGAAAATTCCTTTTGTATTTCTCGTTTCTTTATGACTGAATAAAATTTCTTATTTCTGTCATGTTATTTCCTGTTTTAGAAGAATTGGTATGGTTTATATGCAATTCTTCATTCAATTGAAAATTCCTTTTTGTATTTCTCGTTTTCCTTTATGACTGAATAAAATTTCTTATTTCTGTCATGTTATTTCCTGTTTTAGCAGAACTGGTATGGCTTATATGCAATTCTTCATTCACTTGAAAATTCCCTATTGCATTTCTCGTTTTCTTTTATGACGGAATAAAATTTCTTATTTCTGTCATGTTGTTTCCTGTTTTAGCAGAACTGGTATGGTTTATATGCAATTCTTCATTCACTTGACAATTCCCTTTTTTATTTCTCGTTTTCCTTTATGACTGAATTAAATTTCTTATTTCTGTCATGTTATTTCCTGTTTTAGTAGAAGTGGTTGGGTTTTTATGCAGTTCTTAGTTCACTTGAAAATTCCCTTTTTTATTTCTCGTTTTCCTTTATGACTGAATAAAATTTCTTATTTCTGTCATGTTATTTCCTGTTTTAGTAGAAGTGGTTTGGTTTATATGCAGTTCTTAGTTCACTTGAAAATTCCCGTTTGTATTTCTTGGGTTTCTTTCTGACTGAATACAATTTTTCATAACTATCGTGTTATTTCCTGTTTTAGTAGAAGTGGTTTGGTATATATGCAGTTCTTTGTTCACTTGAAAATTCCCTTTTGTATTTCTCGTTTTCTTTTATGACTGAATAAAATTTCTTATTTCTGTCATGTTATTTTCTGTTTCAGCAGAACTGGTATGGTTTATATGCAATTCTTCATTGACTTGAAAATTCCCTTTTTTATTTCTCGTTTTCCTTTATGACTGAATAAAATTTCTTATTTCTGTCATGTTATTTCCTGTTTTAGCAGAACTGGTATGGTTTATAGGCTATTCTTCATTCACTTGAAAATTCCCTTTTTTATTTCTCGTTTTCCTTTATGACTGAATAAAATTTCTTATTTCTGTCATGTTATTTTCTGTTTTAGCAGAACTGGTATGGTTTATATGCAATTCTTCATTCACGTGAAAATTCCCTTTTTTATTTCTCGTTTTCCTTTATGACTGAATAAAATTTCATATTTCTGTCATGTTATTTCCTGTTTTAGCAGAACTGGTATGGTTCATATGCAATTCATCATTCACTTGAAAATTCCCTTTTGTATTTCTCGGTTTTCTTTATGACTGAATAAAATTTCTTATTTCTGCCATGTTATTTCCTGTTTTAGCAAAAGTGGTTTGGTGTATATGCATTTCTTATTTCACTTGAAAATTCCCTTTTTTATTTCTCGTTTTTCTTTATGACTGAATAAAATTTCTTATTTCTGTCATGTTATTTCCTGTTTTAGCAGAACTGGTATGGTTTATATGCAATTCTTCATTCACTTGAAAATTCCTTTTTGTATTTCTCGGTTTTCTTTATGACTGAATAAAATTTCTTATTTCTGTCATGTTATTTCCTGTTTTAGCAGAAGTGGTTTGGTTTATATGCAGTTCTTAGTTCACTTGAAAATTCCCTTTTTATTTCCCGTCTTCTTTTATGACTGAATAAAATTTCTTATTTCTGTCATGTTATTTCCTGTTTTAGCAGAACTGGTATGGTTTATATGCAAGTCTTCATTCGCCTGAAAATTCCCTTGTGTATTTCTCGTTTTCTTTTATGACTGAATAAAATTTCTTATGTCTGTCATGTTATTTCCTGTTTTAGCAGAAGTGGTTTGGTGTATATGCAGTTCTTAGTTCACTTGAAAATTCCCTTTTTTATTTCTCGTTTTCCTTCATGACCGAATAAATTTCTTATTTCTGTCATGTTATTTCCTGTTTTAGCAGAACTGGTATGGTTTACATGCAATTCTTCATTCACTTGAAAATTCCCTTTTGTATTTCTCGGTTTTCTTTATGACTGAATAAAATTTCTTATTTCTGTCATGTTATTTCCTGTTTTAGTAGAAGTGGTTTGGTTTATATGCAGTTCTTAGTTCACTTGAAAATTCCCGTTTGTATGTCTCGGGTTTCTTTTTGACTGAATACAATTTTTCATAACTGTCGTGTTATTTCCTGTTTTAGTAGAAGTGGTTTGGTTTATATGCAGATCTTTGTTCACTTGAAAAATCACTTTTGTATTTTTCGTTTTCTTTTATGACTGAATAAAATTTCTTATTTCTGTCATGTTATTTCTTGTTTTAGCAGAACTGGTATGGTTTATATGCAATTCTTCATTCACTTGAAAATTCCCTTTTTTATTTCTCGTTTTCCTTTAAGACTGAATAAAATTTCTTATTTCTGTCATGTTATTTTCTGTTTTAGCAGAACTGGTATGGTTTATATTCTATTCTTCATTCACTTGAAAATTCCCTTTTGCATTTCTCGTTTTCTTTTATGACTGAATAAAACTTCTTATTTCTGTCATGTTATTTCTTGTTTTAGCAGAACTGGTATGGTTTATATGCAATTCTTCATTCACTTGAAAATTCCCTTTTTTAATTCTCGTTTTCCGTTATGACTGAATAAAATTTCTTATTTCCGTCATGTTATTTTCTGTTTTAGCAGAACTGGTATGGTTTATATGCAATTATTCATTCACTTGAAAATTCCCTTTTTTATTTCTCGTTTTCCTTTAAGACTGAATAAAATTTCTTATTTCTGTCATGTTATTTCTTGTTTTAGCAGAACTGGTATGGTTTATATGCAATTCTTCATTCACTTGAAAATTCCTTTTGTATTTCTCGTTTTCTTTTATGACTGAATAAAATTTCTTATTTCTGTCATGTTATTTCCTGTTTTAGCAGAACTGGTATGGTTTATATGCAATTCTTCATTCACTTGAAAATTTCCTTTTGTATTTCTTGGTTTTCTTTATGACTGAATATATTTTCTTATTTCTGTCATGTTATTTCCTGTTTTAGTAGAAGTGGTTGGGTTTTTATACAGTTCTTAGTTCACTTGAAAATTCCCTTTTTTATTTCTCGTTTTCCTTTATGACTGAATAAAATTTCTTATTTCTGTCATGTTATATCCTGTTTTAGTAGAAGTGGTTTGGTTTATATGCAGTTCTTAGTTCACTTGAAAATTCCCTTTTGTATTTCTCGTTTTCATTTATGACTGAATAAAATTTCTTATTTCTGTCATGTTATTTCCTGTTTTAGCAGAACTGGTATGGTTTATATGCAATTCTTCATTCACTTGAAAATTCCCTTTTGTATATCTCGGTTTTCTTTATGACTGAATAAAATTTCTTATTTCTGTCATGTTATTTCCTGTTTTAGTAGAAGTGGTTTGGTTTATATGCCGTTCTTAGTTCACTTGAAAATTCCCTTTTGTATTTCTCGTTTTCATTCATGACTGAATAAAATTTCTTATTTCTGTCATGTTATTTCCTGTTTTAGCAGAACTGGTATGGTTTATATGCAATTCTTCATTCACTTGAAAATTCCCTTTTGTATTTCTCGTATTATTTATGACTGAATAAAATTTCTTATTTCTGTCATGTTTTTTTCCTGTTTTAGCAGAACTGTTATGATTTATATGCAATTCTTCATTCACTTGAAAATTCCCTTTTGTATTTCTCGTTTTCCTTTAAGACGTAATAAAATTTCTTATTTCTGTCATGTTATTTCCTGTTTTAGAAGAAGTGGTTTGGATTATATGCAGTTCTTAGTTCACTTGAAAATTCCCTTTTGTATTTCTCGTTTTCATTTATGACTGAATAAAATTTCTTATTTCTGTCATGTTATTTCCTGTTTTAGCAGAACTGGTATGGTTTATATGCAATTCTTCATTCACTTGAAAATTCCCTTTTGTATTTCTCGTATCATTTATGACTGAATAAAATTTCTTATTTCTGTCATGTTTTTTTCCTGTTTTAGCAGAACTGTTATGATTTATATGCAATTCTTCATTCACTTGAAAATTCCCTTTTGTATTTCTCGTTTTCCTTTAAGACGTAATAAAATTTCTTATTTCTGTCATGTTATTTCCTGTTTTAGTAGAAGTGTTTTGGTTTATATGCAGTTCTTAGTTCACTTGAAAATTCCCTTTTGTATTTCTCGTTTTCGTTTATGACTGAAGAAAATTTCTTATTTCTGTCATGTTATTTCCTGTTTTAGCAGAAGTGGTATTGTTTATATGCAATTCTTCATTCACTTGAAAATTCCCTTTTGTATTTCTCGGTTTTCTTTATGACTGATTAAAATTTTTTATTTCTGTCATGTTATTTCCTGTTTTAGCAGAACTGGTATAGTTTATATGCAATTCTTCATTCACTTGAAAATTCCCTTTTGTATTTCTTGGTTTCCTTTATGACTGAATAAAAGTTCTTGTTTCTGTCATGTTATTTCCTGTTTCAGTAGAAGTGGTTTGGTTTATATACAATTCTTCATTCACTTGAAAATTCCCTTCTTTATTTCTCGTTTTCCTTTATGACTGAATAAAATTTTTTATTTCTGTCATGTTATTTCCTGTTTTAGTAGAAGTGGGTTGGCTTATATGCAGTTCTTATTTCACTTGAAAATTCTTTTTTGTATTTCTCGTTTTCTTTTATGACTGAATAAAATTTCTTATTTCTGTCATATTTTTTTCCTGTTTTAGCAGAACTGGTATGGTTTATATGCAATTCTTCATTCACTTGAAAATTCCCTTTTGCATTTCTCGTTTCTTTTATGACTGGATTAAATTTCTTATTTCTGTCATGTTATTTCCTGTTTTAGCAGAAGTGGTTTGGTGTACATGCAGTTCTTATTTCACTTGAAAATTCCCTTTTGTATTTCTCGTTTTCCTTTATGACTGAATAAAATTTCTTATTTCTGTCATATTATTTCCTGTTTTAGCAGAACTGGTATGGTTTATATGCAATTACTCATTCACTTGAAAATTCCCTTTTGTATTTCTCGGTTTTCTTTATGACTGAATAAAATTACTTATTTCTGTCATGTTATTTCCTGTTTTAGTAAAAGTGTTTGATTTATATGAAGTTCTTAGTGCACTTGAAAATTCCCTTTTGTATTTCTCGTTTTCTTTTATGACTGAATAAAATTTCTTATTTCTGTCATGTTATTTCCTGTTTTAGTAGAAGTGGTTGGGTTTATATGCAGTTCTTTGTTCACTTGAAAATTCCCTTTTGTATTTCTCGTTTTCTTTTATGACTGAATAAAAGTTCTTATTTCTGTCATGTTATTTCCTGTTTTAGCGGAACTGTTATGGTTTATATGCAATTCTTCATTCACTTGAAAATTCCCTTTTGTATTTCTCGTATTATTTATGACTGAATAAAATTTCTTATTTCTGTCATGTTATTTCCTGTTTTAGCAGGACTGGTATGGTTTATATGCAATTCTTAGTTCACTTGAAAATTCCCTTTTGTATTTCTCGTTTTCCTTTATGACTGAATAAAATTTCTTATTTCTGTCATGTTATTTCCTGTTTTAGTAGAAGTGGTTTGGTTTATATGCAATTCTTCATTCACTTGAAAATTCCCTTTTTTGTTCTCGTTTTCCTTTATGACTGAATAAAATTTCCTATTTCTGTCATGTTATTTCCTGTTTTAGCAGAACTGGTATGGTTTATATGCAATTATTCATTCACTTGAAAATTCCCTTTTGTATTTCTCGGTTTTCTTTATGACTGAATAAAATTTCTTATTTCTGTCATGTTATTTCCTGTTTTAGCAGAACTGGTTTGGTTTATATACAGTTCTTAGTGCATTGAAAATTCCCTTTTGTGTTTCTCGTTTTGTTTTATGACTGAATAAAATTTCTTATTTCTGTCATGTTATTTCCTGTTTTAGCAGAACTGGTATGGTTTATATGCAATTCTTCATTCACTTGAAAATTCCCTTTTGTATTTCTTGGTTTCCTTTATGACTGAATAAAATTTGTTGTTTCTGTCATGTTATTTCCTGTTTCAGTAGAAGTGGCTTGGTTTATATGCAATTTTTCGTTGACTTGAAAATTCCCTTTTTTATTTTTCGGTTTCCTTCATGACTGAATAAAATTTCTTATTTCTGTCATGTTATTTCGTGTTTTAGCAGATCTGGTATCGTTTTATGCAATTCATCATTCACTTGAAAATTACCTTTTGTATTTCTCGGTTTCCTTTATGACTGAACAAAATTTCTTGTTTCTCTCATGTTATTTCCTGTTTTAGTAGAAGTGGTATGGTTTATCTGCAATTCTTTGTTGACTTGAAAATTCCCTTTTTTATTTCTTGGTTTCCTTTATGACTGAATAAAATTTCTTATTTCTGTCATGTTATTTCCTGTTTTAGTAGAACTGGTATGTTTTATATGCAATTCTTCATTCACTTGAAAATTCCCCTTTGTATTTCTCGGTTTCCTTTATGACTGAATGAAATTTCTTGTTTCTGTCATGTTAATTCTTGTTTTAGCAGAACTGGTATGTTTTATATGCAATTCTTCATTCACTTGAAAATTCCCTTTTGTATTTCTCGGTTTCCTTTATGACTGAATGAAATTTCTTGTTTCTGTCATGTTATTTCTTGTTTTAGCAAAACTGGTATGTTTTATATGCAATTCTTCATTCACTTGAAAATTCCCTTTTGTATTTCTCGGTTTCCTTTATGACTGAATGAAATTTCTTGTTTCTGTCATGTTATTTCTTGTTTTAGCAGAAATGGTATGTTTTATATGCAATTCTTCATTCACTTGAAAATTCCCTTTTGTATTTCTGGTTTTCCTTTATGACTGAATAAAATTTCTTATTTCTGTCATGTTATTTCTTGTTTTAGCAGAACTGGTATGTTTTATATGCAATTCTTCTTTCACTTGAAAATTCCCTTTTGTATTTCTCGGTTTCCTTTATGACTGAATGAAATTTCTTGTTTCTGTCATGTTATTTCTTGTTTTAGCAGAACTGGTATGTTTTATATGCAATTCTTCATTCACTTGAAAATTCCCTTTTGTATTTCTCGGTTTCCTTTATGACTGAATGAAATTTCTTGTTTCTGTCATGATATTTCTTGTTTTAGCAGAACTGGTATGTTTATATGCAATTCTTCATTCACTTGAAAATTCCCTTTTGTATTTCTCGGTTTCCTTTATGACTGAATAAAATTTCTTATTTCTGTCATGTTATTTCTTGTTTTAGCAGAACTGGTATGTTTTATATGCAATTCTTCATTCACTTGAAAATTCCCTTTTGTATTTCACGGTTTCCTTTATGACTGAATAAAATTTCTTATTTCTGTCATGGTATTTCTTGTTTTAGCAGAACTGGTATGTTTTATATGCAATTCTTCATTCACTTGAAAATTCCCTTTTGTATTTCTCGGTTTCCTTTATGACTGAATGAAATTTCTTGTTTCTGTCATGTTATTTCTTGTTTTAGCAGAACTGGTATGTTTTATATGCAATTCTTCATTCACTTGAAAATTCCCTTTTGTATTTCTCGGTTTCCTTTATGACTGAATGAAATTTCTTGTTTCTGTCATGATATTTCTTGTTTTAGCAGAACTGGTATGTTTATATGCAATTCTTCATTCACTTGAAAATTCCCTTTTGTATTTCTCTGTTTCCTTTATGACTGAATGAAATTTCTTGTTTCTGTCATGTTATTTCTTGTTTTAGCAGAACTGGTATGTTTTATATGCAATTCTTCATTCACTTGAAAATTCCCTTTTGTATTTCTCGGTTTCCTTTATGACTGAATAAAATTTCTTATTTCTGTCATGTTATTTCTTGTTTTAGCAGAACTGGTATGTTTTATATGCAATTCTTCATTCACTTGAAAATTCCCTTTTGTATTTCTCGGTTTCCTTTATGACTGAATGAAATTTCTTGTTTCTGTCAAGTTATTTCTTGTTTTAGCAGAACTGGTATGTTTATATGCAATTCTTCATTCACTTGAAAATTCCCTTTTGTATTTCTCGGTTTCCTTTATGACTGAATGAAATTTCTTGTTTCTGTCATGATATTTCTTGTTTTAGCAGAACTGGTATGTTTATATGCAATTCTTCATTCACTTGAAAATTCCCTTTTGTATTTCTCGGTTTCCTTTATGACTGAATAAAATTTCTTATTTCTGTAATGTTATTTCTTGTTTTAGCAGAACTGGTATGTTTTATATGCAATTCTTCATTCACTTGAAAATTCCCTTTTGTATTTCACGGTTTCCTTTATGACTGAATAAAATTTCTTATTTCTGTCATGGTATTTCTTGTTTTAGCAGAACTGGTATGTTTTATATGCAATTCTTCATTCACTTGAAAATTCCCTTTTGTATTTCTCGGTTTCCTTTATGACTGAATGAAATTTCTTGTTTCTGTCATGTTATTTCTTGTTTTACCAGAACTGGTATGTTTTATATGCAATTCTTCATTCACTTGAAAATTCCCTTTTGTATTTCTCGGTTTCCTTTATGACTGAATGAAATTTCTTGTTTCTAATCATGTTATTTCTTGTTTTAGCAGAACTGGTATGTTTTATATGCAATTCTTCATTCACTTGAAAATTCCCTTTTGTGTTTCTCGGTTTTCTTTATGTCTGAATGAAATTTCTTGTTTCTGTCATGGTATTTCTTGTTTTAGCAGAACTGGTATGTTTTATATGCAATTCTTCATTCACTTGAAAATTCCCTTTTGTATTTCTCGGTTTCCTTTATGACTGAATGAAATTTCTTGTTTCTGTCATGTTATTTCTTGTTTTAGCAGAACTGGTATGTTTTATATGCAATTCTTCATTCACTTGAAAATTCCCTTTTGTATTTCTCGGTTTCCTTTATGACTGAATGAAATTTCTTGTTTCTGTCATGATATTTCTTGTTTTAGCAGAACTGGTATGTTTATATGCAATTCTTCATTCACTTGAAAATTCCCTTTTGTATTTCTCTGTTTCCTTTATGACTGAATGAAATTTCTTGTTTCTGTCATGTTATTTCTTGTTTTAGCAGAACTGGTATGTTTTATATGCAATTCTTCATTCACTTGAAAATTCCCTTTTGTATTTCTCGGTTTCCTTTATGACTGAATAAAATTTCTTATTTCTGTCATGTTATTTCTTGTTTTAGCAGAACTGGTATGTTTTATATGCAATTCTTCATTCACTTGAAAATTCCCTTTTGTATTTCTCGGTTTCCTTTATGACTGAATGAAATTTCTTGTTTCTGTCATGTTATTTCTTGTTTTAGCAGAACTGTTATGTTTTATATGCAATTCTTCATTCACTTGAAAATTCCCTTTTGTATTTCTCGGTTTCCTTTATGACTGAATGAAATTTCTTTTTTCTTTCATGTTAATTCTTGTTTTAGCAGATCTGGTATGTTTTATAAGCAATTCTTCATTCACTTGAAAATTCCCTTTTGTATTTCTCGGTTTCCTTTATGACTGAATGAAATTTCTTGTTTCTAATCATGTTAATTCTTGTTTTAGCAGAACTGGTATGTTTTATATGCAATTCTTCATTCACTTGAAAATTCCCTTTTGTATTTCTCGGTTTCCTTTATGACTGAATAAAATTTCCTATTTCTGTCATGTTATTTCTTGTTTTAGCAGAACTGGTATGTTTTATATGCAATTCTTCATTCAATTGAAAATTCCCTTTTGTATTTCTCGATTTCCTTTATGACTGAATGAAATTTCTTGTTTCTGCCATGTTATTTCTTGTTTTAGCAGAACTGGTATGTTTTATATGCAATTCTTCATTCACTTGAAAATTCACTTTTGTATTTCTCGGTTTCCTTTATGACTGAATGAAATTTCTTGTTTCTGTCATGTCATTTCTTGTTTTAGCAGAACTGGTATGTTTTATATGCAGTTCTTCATTCACTTGAAAATTCCCTTTTGTATTTCTCGGTTTCCTTTATGACTGAATAAAATTTCTTATTTCTGTCATGTTATTTCTTGTTTTAGCAGAAATGGTATGTTTTATATGCAATTCTTCATTCACTTGAAAATTCCCTTTTGTATTTCTCGTTTTCCTTTATGACTGAATAAAATTTCTTATTTCTGTCATGTTATTTCTTGTTTTAGCAGAACTGGTATGTTTTATATGCAATTCTTCATTCACTTGAAAATTCCATTTTGTATTTCTCGGTTTCCTTTATGACTGAATGAAATTTCTTATTTCTGTCATGTTATTTCTTGTTTTAGCAGAACTGGTATGTTTTATATGCAATTCTTCATTCACTTGAAAATTCCCTTTTGTATTTCTCGGTTTCCTGTATGACTGAATAAAATTTCTTATTTCTGTCATGTTATTTCTTGTTTTAGCAGAACTGGTATGTTTTATATGCAATTCTTCATTCACTTGAAAATTCCCTTTTGTATTTCTCGGTTTCCTTTATGACTGAATGAAATTTCTTGTTTCTGTCATATTATTTCTTGTTTTAGCAGAACTGTTATGTTTTATATGCAATTCTTCATTCACTTGAAAATTCCCTTTTGTATTTCTCGGTTTCCTTTATGACTGAATGAAATTTCTTTTTTTCTCTCATGTTAATTCTTGTTTTAGCAGATCTGGTATGTTTTATAAGCAATTCTTCATTCACTTGAAAATTCCCTTTTGTATTTCTCGGTTTCCTTTATGACTGAATGAAATTTCTTGTTTCTAATCATGTTAATTCTTGTTTTAGCAGAACTGGTATGTTTTATATGCAATTCTTCATTCACTTGAAAATTCCCTTTTGTATTTCTCGGTTTCCTTTATGACTGAATAAAATTTCTTATTTCTGTCATGTTATTTCTTGTTTTAGCAGAACTGGTATGTTTTATATGCAATTCTTCATTCAATTGAAAATTCCCTTTTGTATTTCTCGATTTCCTTTATGACTGAATGAAATTTCTTGTTTCTGTCATGTTATTTCTTGTTTTAGCAGAACTGTTATGTTTTATATGCAATTCCTCATTCACTTGAAAATTCCCTTTTGTATTTCTCGGTTTCCTTTATGACTGAATGAAATGTCTTGTTTCTGTCATGTTATTTCTTGTTTTAGCAGAACTGGTATGTTTTATATGCAATTCTTCATTCACTTGAAAATTCCCTTTTGTATTTCTCGGGTTCCTTTATGACTGAATAAAATTTCTTATTTCTGTCATGTTATTTCTTGTTTTAGCAGAAAAGGTATGTTTTATATGCAATTCTTCATTCACTTGAAAATTCCCTTTTGTATTTCTCGTTTTCCTTTATGACTGAATAAAATTTCTTATTTCTGTCATGTTATTTCTTGTTTTAGCAGAACTGGTATGTTTTATATGCAATTCTTCATTCACTTGAAAATTCCATTTTGTATTTCTCGGTTTCCTTTATGACTGAATGAAATTTCTTGTTTCTGTCATGTTATTTCTTGTTTTAGCAGAAATGGTATGTTTTATATGCAATTCTTCATTCACTTGAAAATTCCCTTTTGTATTTCTCGGTTTCCTTTATGACTGAATAAAATTTCTTTTTTCTCTCATGTTAATTCTTGTTTTAGCTGAACTGGTATGTTTTATATGCAATTCTTCATTCACTTGAAAATTCCCTTTTGTATTTCTCGGTTTCCTTTATGACTGAATGAAATGTCTTGTTTCTAATCATGGTATTTCTTGTTTTAGCAGAACTGGTATGTTTTATATGCAATTCTTCATTCACTTGAAAATTCCCTTTTGTATTTCTCGGTTTCCTTTATGACTGAATGAAATTTCTTGTTTCTGTCATGGTATTTCTTGTTTTAGCAGAACTGTTATGTTTTATATGCAATTCTTCATTCACTTGAAAATTCCCTTTTGTATTTCTCGGTTTCCTTTATGACTGAATGAAATTTCTTGTTTCTGTCATGTTATTTCTTGTTTTAGCAGAACTGGTATGTTTTATATGCAATTCTTCATTCACTTGAAAATTCCCTTTTGTATTTCTCGGTTTCCTTTATGACTGAATAAAATTTCTTATTTCTGTCATGTTATTTCTTGTTTTAGCAGAACTGGTATGTTTTATATGCAATTCTTCATTCACTTGAAAATTCCCTTTTGTATTTCTCGGTTTCCTTTATGACTGAATGAAATTTCTTGTTTCTGTCATGTTATTTCTTGTTTTAGCAGAACTGTTATGGTTTATATGCAATTCTTCATTCACTTGAAAATTCCCTTTTGTATTTCTCGGTTTCCTTTATGACTGAATGAAATTTCTTTTTTCTCTCATGTTAATTCTTGTTTTAGCAGATCTGGTATGTTTTATATGCAATTCTTCATTCACTTGAAAATTCCCTTTTGTATTTCTCGGTTTCCTTTATGACTGAATAAACTTTCTTATTTCTGTCATGTTATTTCTTGTTTTAGCAGAACTGTTATGTTTTATATGCAATTCTTCATTCACTTGAAAATTCCCTTTTGTATTTCTCGGTTTCCTTTATGACTGAATGAAATTTCTTGTTTCTGTCATGTTATTTCTTGTTTTAGCAGAACTGGTATGTTTTATATGCAATTCTTCATTCACTTGAAAATTCCCTTTTGTATTTCTCGGTTTCCTTTATGACTGAATAAAATTTCTTATTTCTGTCATGTTATTTCTTGTTTTAGCAGAACTGGTATGTTTTATATGCAATTCTTCTTTCACTTGAAAATTCCCTTTTGTATTTCTCGGTTTCCTTTATGACTGAATGAAATTTCTTGTTTCTGTCATGTTATTTCTTGTTTTAGCAGAACTGTTATGTTTTATATGCAATTCTTCATTCACTTGAAAATTCCCTTTTGTATTTCTCGGTTTCCTTTATGACTGAATGAAATTTCTTTTTTCTTTCATGTTAATTCTTGTTTTAGCAGATCTGGTATGTTTTATAAGCAATTCTTCATTCACTTGAAAATTCCCTTTTGTATTTCTCGGTTTCCTTTATGACTGAATGAAATTTCTTGTTTCTAATCATGTTAATTCTTGTTTTAGCAGAACTGGTATGTTTTATATGCAATTCTTCATTCACTTGAAAATTCCCTTTTGTATTTCTCGGTTTCCTTTATGACTGAATAAAATTTCTTATTTCTGTCATGTTATTTCTTGTTTTAGCAGAACTGGTATGTTTTATATGCAATTCTTCATTCAATTGAAAATTCCCTTTTGTATTTCTCGATTTCCTTTATGACTGAATGAAATTTCTTCTTTCTGCCATGTTATTTCTTGTTTTAGCAGAACTGGTATGTTTTATATGCAATTCTTCATTCACTTGAAAATTCCCTTTTGTATTTCTCGTTTTCCTTTATGACTGAATGAAATTTCTTGTTTCTGTCATGTTATTTCTTGTTTTAGCAGAACTGGTATGTTTTATATGCAATTCTTCATTCACTTGAAAATTCCATTTTGTATTTCTCGGTTTCCTTTATGACTGAATGAAATTTCTTATTTCTGTCATGTTATTTCTTGTTTTAGCAGAACTGGTATGTTTTATATGCAATTCTTCATTCACTTGAAAATTCCCTTTTGTATTTCTCGGTTTCCTTTATGACTGAATAAAATTTCTTATTTCTGTCATGTTATTTCTTGTTTTAGCAGAACTGGTATGTTTTATATGCAATTCTTCATTCACTTGAAAATTCCATTTTGTATTTCTCGGTTTCCTTTATGACTGAATGAAATTTCTTGTTTCTGTCATGTTATTTCTTGTTTTAGCAGAAATGGTATGTTTTATATGCAATTCTTCATTCACTTGAAAATTCCCTTTTGTATTTCTCGGTTTCCTTTATGACTGAATAAAATTTCTTTTTACTCTCATGTTAATTCTTGTTTTAGCAGAACTGGTATGTTTTATATGCAATTCTTCATTCACTTGAAAATTCCCTTTTGTATTTCTCGGTTTCCTTTATGACTGAATGAAATGTCTTGTTTCTAATCATGTTATTTCTTGTTTTAGCAGAACTGGTATGTTTTATATGCAATTCTTCATTCACTTGAAAATTCCCTTTTGTATTTCTCGGTTTCCTTTATGACTGAATGAAATTTCTTGTTTCTGTCATGGTATTTCTTGTTTTAGCAGAACTGTTATGTTTTATATGCAATTCTTCATTCACTTGAAAATTCCCTTTTGTATTTCTCGGTTTCCTTTATGACTGAATGAAATTTCTTGTTTCTGTCATGTTATTTCTTGTTTTAGCAGAACTGTTATGTTTTATATGCAATTCTTCATTCACTTGAAAATTCCCTTTTGTATTTCTCGGTTTCCTTTATGACTGAATAAAATTTCTTATTTCTGTCATGTTATTTCTTGTTTTAGCAGAACTGGTATGTTTTATATGCAATTCTTCATTCACTTGAAAATTCCCTTTTGTATTTCTCGGTTTCCTTTATGACTGAATGAAATTTCTTGTTTCTGTCATGTTATTTCTTGTTTTAGCAGAACTGGTATGTTTTATATGCAATTCTTCATTCACTTGAAAATTCCCTTTTGTATTTCTCGGTTTCCTTTATGACTGAATGAAATTTCTTTTTTCTCTCATGTTAATTCTTGTTTTAGCAGATCTGGTATGTTTTATATGCAATTCTTCATTCACTTGAAAATTCCCTTTTGTATTTCTCGGTTTCCTTTATGACTGAATAAACTTTCTTATTTCTGTCATGTTATTTCTTGTTTTAGCAGAACTGTTATGTTTTATATGCAATTCTTCATTCACTTGAAAATTCCCTTTTGTATTTCTCGGTTTCCTTTATGACTGAATGAAATTTCTTGTTTCTGTCATGTTATTTCTTGTTTTAGCAGAACCGGTATGTTTTATATGCAATTCTTCATTCACTTGAAAATTCCCTTTTGTATTTCTCGGTTTTTCTTTATGACTGAATAAAATTTCTTATTTCTGTCATGTTGTTTCCTGTTTTAGCAGAACTGGTATGGTTTATATGCAATTCTTCATTCACTTGTAAATTCCCTTTTGTATTTCTCGGTTTCCTTTATGACTGAATGAAATTTCTTGTTTCTGTCATGTTATTTCTTGTTTTACCAGAAGTGGTATGTTTTATATGCAATTCTTCATTCACTTGAAAATTCCCTTTTGTATTTCTCGGTTTCCTTTATGACTGAATGAAATTTCTTGTTTCTGTCATGGTATTTCTTGTTTTAGCAGAACTGTTATGTTTTATATGCAATTCTTCATTCACTTGAAAATTCCCTTTTGTATTTCTCGGTTTCCTTTATGACTGAATGAAATTTCTTGTTTCTGTCATGTTATTTCTTGTTTTAGCAGAACTGTTATGTTTTATATGCAATTCTTCATTCACTTGAAAATTCCCTTTTGTATTTCTCGGTTTCCTTTATGACTGAATAAAATTTCTTATTTCTGTCATGTTATTTCTTGTTTTAGCAGAACTGGTATGTTTTATATGCAATTCTTCATTCACTTGAAAATTCCCTTTTGTATTTCTCGGTTTCCTTTATGACTGAATGAAATTTCTTGTTTCTGTCATGTTATTTCTTGTTTTAGCAGAACTGGTATGTTTTATATGCAATTCTTCATTCACTTGAAAATTCCCTTTTGTATTTCTCGGTTTCCTTTATGACTGAATGAAATTTCTTTTTTCTCTCATGTTAATTCTTGTTTTAGCAGTTCTGGTATGTTTTATATGCAATTCTTCATTCACTTGAAAATTCCCTTTTGTATTTCTCGGTTTCCTTTATGACTGAATAAACTTTCTTATTTCTGTCATGTTATTTCTTGTTTTAGCAGAACTGTTATGTTTTATATGCAATTCTTCATTCACTTGAAAATTCCCTTTTGTATTTCTCGGTTTCCTTTATGACTGAATGAAATTTCTTGTTTCTGTCATGTTATTTCTTGTTTTAGCAGAACTGGTATGTTTTATATGCAATTCTTCATTCACTTGAAAATTCCCTTTTGTATTTCTCGGTTTTTCTTTATGACTGAATAAAATTTCTTATTTCTGTCATGTTGTTTCCTGTTTTAGCAGAACTGGTATGGTTTATATGCAATTCTTCATTCACTTGTAAATTCCCTTTTGTATTTCTCGGTTTCCTTTATGACTGAATGAAATTTCTTGTTTCTGTCATGTTATTTCTTGTTTTACCAGAAGTGGTATGTTTTATATGCAATTCTTCATTCACTTGAAAATTCCCTTTTGTATTTCTCGGTTTCCTTTATGACTGAATGAAATTTCTTGTTTCTGTCATGGTATTTCTTGTTTTAGCAGAACTGGTATGTTTATATGCAATTCTTCATTCACTTGAAAATTCCCTTTTGTATTTCTCGGTTTCCTTTATGACTGAATAAAATTTCTTATTTCTGTCATGTTATTTCTTGTTTCAGCAGAACTGGTATGTTTTATATGCAATTCTTCATTCACTTGAAAATTCCCTTTTGTATTTCTCGGTTTCTTTTATGACTGAATGAAATTTCTTGTTTCTGTCATGGTATTTCTTGTTTTAGCAGAACTGTTATGTTTTATATGCAATTCTTCATTCACTTGAAAATTCCCTTTTGTATTTCTCGGTTTCCTTTATGCCTGAATGAAATTTCTTGTTTCTGTCATGTTATTTCTTGTTTTAGCAGAACTGGTATGTTTTATATGCAATTCTTCATTCACTTGAAAATTCCCTTTTGTATTTCTCGGTTTCCTTTATGACTGAATGAAATTTCTTATTTCTGTCATGTTATTTCTTGTTTTAGCAGAACTGGTATGTTTATATGCAATTCTTCATTCACTTGAAAATTCCCTTTTGTATTTCTCGGTTTCCTTTATGACTGAATAAAATTTCTAATTTCTGTCATGTTATTTCTTGTTTTAGCAGAACTGTTATGTTTTATATGCAATTCTTCATTCACTTGAAAATTCCCTTTCGTATTTTTCGGTTTCCTTTATGACTGAATAAAATTTCTTATTTCTGTCATGTTATTTCTTGTTTTAGCAGAACTGGTATGTTTTATATGCAATTCTTCATTCACTTGAAAATTCCCTTTTGTATTTCTCGGTTTCCTTTATGACTGAATGAAATTTCTTGTTTCTGTCATGTTATTTCTTGTTTTACCAGAACTGGTATGTTTTATATGCAATTCTTCATTCACTTGAAAATTCCCTTTTGTATTTCTCGGTTTCCTTTATGACTGTATGAAATTTCTTTTTTCTCTCATGTTAATTCTTGTTTTAGCAGATCTGGTATGTTTTATATGCAATTCTTCATTCACTTGAAAATTCCCTTTTGTATTTCTCGGTTTCCTTTATGACTGAATAAACGTTATTATTTCTGTCTATCATTATTTTCTTGTTTTAGCAGAACTGTTATGTTTTATATGCAATTCTTCATTCACTTGAAAATTCCCTTTTACCTTTCTGTTTCCTTTATGACTGAATGAAATTTCTTGTTTCCATAGTATTTTCTGTTTTAGCAGAACTGGTATGTTTTATATGCATTCTTTGTTCTTGAAAATTCCTTTTGTATTTCTCGGTTTTCTTTATGACTGAATAAAATTTCTTATTTCTGTCATGTTGTTTCCTGTTTAGCAGAACTACTATAGTTTTTATATGCAATTCTTCATTCACTTGTAAATTCCCTTTTGTATTTCTCGGTTTCCTTTATGACTGAATGAAATTTCTTGTTTCTGTCATGTTATTTCTTGTTTTACCAGAAGTGGTATGTTTTATATGCAATTCTTCATTCACTTGAAAATTCCCTTTTGTATTTCTCCGGTTTCCTTTTATGACTGAATGAAATTTCTTGTTTCTGTCATGGTATTTCTTGTTTTAACAGAACTGTTATGTTTTATATGCAATTCTTCATTCCTTGAAAATTCCCTTTTGTATTTCTCGGTTTCCTTTATGACTGAATGAAATTTCTTGTTTCTGTCATGTTATTTTCTTGTTTTAACAGAACTTCATTCAATTTTTATATGCAATTCTACATTCATAGTTTCCTTTTTGTATTTCTCGGTTTCCTTTATGACTGAATAAAATTTCTTATTTCTGTCATGTTATTTCTTGTTTTAGCAGAACTGGTATGTTTATATGCAATTCTTCATTCACTTGAAAATTCCCTTTTGTATTTCTCGGTTTCCTTTATGACTGAATAAAATTTCTTATTTCTGTCATGTTATTTCTTGTTTCAGCAGAACTGGTATGTTTTATATGCAATTCTTCATTCACTTGTTCACACGTATTTCTCGGTTTCTTTTATGACTGAATGAAATTTCTTGTTTCTGTCATGGTATTTCTTGTTTAGCAGAACTGTTATGTTTTATATGCAATTCTTCATTCACTTGAAAATTCCCTTTTGTATTTCTCGGTTTCCTTTATGCCTGAATGAAATTTCTTGTTTCTGTCATGTTATTTCTTGTTTTTAGCAGAACTGGTATGTTTTATATGCAATTCTTCATTCACTTGAAAATTCCCTTTTGTATTTCCTCGGTTCCTTTATGACTGAATAAACTTTATTATTTCTGTCATGTTATTTCTTTGTTTTAGCAGAACTGTTATGTTTTATATGCAATTCTTCATTCACTTGAAAATTCCCCTTTGTATTTCTCGGTTTCCTTTATGACTGAATGAAATTTCTTGTTTCTGTCATGTTATTTCTTGTTTTAGCAGAACTGGTATGTTTATATGCAATTCTTCATTCACTTGAAAATTCCCTTTTGTATTTCTCAGTTTTTCTTTATGACTGAATAAATTTCTTTATTTCTGTCATGTTGCTCCTGTTTTAGCAGAACTGCTATGGTTTATATGCAATTCTTCATTCACTTGTAAATTCCCTTTTGTATTTCTCGGTTTCTTTATGACTGGTATTTCTTGTTTCTGTCATGTTATTTCTTGTTTTACCAGAAGTGGTATGTTTTATATGCAATTCTTCATTCACTTGAAAAATTCCCTTTTGTATTTCTCGGTTTCCTTTATGACTGAATGAAATTTCTTGTTTCCTGTCATAATTGCATTTCTTGTTCCATAGAACTGTTATGTTTTATATGCAATTCTTCATTCCTTGAAAATTCCCTTTGTATTTCTCGGTTTCCTTTGCTGTTGAATGAAATTTTACTGTTTCTGTCATGTTATTTCTTGTTTTAGCAGAACTGGTATGTTTTATATGCAATTCTTCATTCACTTGAAAATTCCCTTTTGTATTTCTCGGTTTTCCTTTATGACTGAATAAAATTTCTTATTTCTGTCATGTTATTTCTTGTTTTAGCAGAACTGGTATGTTTATATGCAATTCTTCATTCACTTGAAAATTCCCTTTTTGTATTTCTCGGTTTCCTTTATGACTGAATAAAATTTCTTATTTCTGTCATGTTATTTCTTGTTTCAGCAGAACTGGTATGTTTTATATGCAATTCTTCATTCACTTGAAAATTCCCTTTTGTATTTCTCGGTTTCTTTTATGACTGAATGAAATTTCTTGTTTCTCTGTCATGGTATTTCTTGTTTAGCAGAACTGTTGTATTTTATATGCAATTCTTCTTCTTAGTCCCTTTTTGTACATTTCTCGGTTTCCTTTATGCCTGAATGAAATTTCTTGTTTCTGTCATGTTATTTCTTGTTTTAGCAGAACTGGTATGTTTTATATGCAATTCTTTATTCACTTGAAAATTCCCTTTTGTATTTCTCGGTTTCCTTTATGACTGAATGAAATTTCTTATTTCTGTCATGTTATTTCTTGTTTTAGCAGAACTGGTATGTTTATATGCAATTCTTCATTCACTTGAAAATTCCCTTTTGTATTTCTCGGTTTCCTTTATGACTGAATAAAATTTCTTATTTCTGTCATGTTATTTCTTGTTTTAGCAGAACTGTTATGTTTTATATGCAATTCCTCATTCACTTGAAAATTCCCTTTTGTATTTTTCGGTTTTCCTTTATGACTGAATAAAATTTCTTATTTCTGTCATGTTATTTCTTGTTTTAGCAGAACCGGTATGTTTTATATGCAATTCTTCATTCACTTGAAAATTCCCTTTTGTATTTCTCGGTTTCCTTTATGACTGAATAAAATTTCTTATTTCTGTCATGTTATTTCTTGTTTTAACAACTTGAACTGGTAATGTTTTATATGCAATTCTTCATTCACTTGAAAATTCCCTTTTGTATTTCTCGGTTTTTCTTTATGACTGAATAAAATTTCTTATTTCTCTCATGTTATTTCTTGTTTTAGCAGAACTGGTATGTTTTATATGCAATTCTTCATTCACTTGTAAATTCCCTTTTGTATTTCTCGGTTTCCTTTATGACTGAATGAAATTTCTTGTTTCTAATCATGTTATTTCTTGTTTTAGCAGAACTGGTATGTTTTATATGCAATTCTTCATTCACTTGAAAATTCCCTTTTGTATTTCTCGGTTTCCTTTATGACTGAATGAAATTTCTTGTTTCTGTCCTGGTATTTCTTGTTTTAGCAGAACTGTTATGTTTTATATGCAATTCTTCATTCACTTGAAAATTCCCTTTTGTATTTCTCGGTTTCCTTTATGACTGAATGAAATTTCTTGTTTCTGTCATATTATTTCTTGTTTTAGCAGAACTGGAATGTTTTATATGCAATTCTTCATTCACTTGAAAATTCCCTTTTGTATTTCTCGGTTTCCTTTATGACTGAATAAAATTTCTTATTTCTGTCATGTTATTTCTTGTTTTAGCAGAACTGGTATGTTTTATATGCAATTCTTCATTCACTTGAAAATTCCCTTTTGTATTTCTCGGTTTCCTTTATGACTGAATGAAATTTCTTTTTTCTGTCATGTTATTTCTTGTTTTAGCAGAACTGGTATGTTTTATATGCAATTCTTCATTCACTTGAAAATTCCCTTTTGTATTTCTCGGTTTCCTTTATGACTGAATGAAATTTCTTGTTTCTGTCATGTTATTTCTTGTTTTAGCAGAACTGGTATGTTTATATGCAATTCTTCATTCACTTGAAAATTCCCTTTTGTATTTCTCGGTTTCCTTTATGACTGAATAAAATTTCTTATTTCTGTCATGTTATTTCTTGTTTTAGCAGAACTGTTATGTTTTATATGCAATTCTTCATTCACTTGAAAATTCCCTTTTGTATTACTCGGTTCCCTTTATGACTGAATGAAATTTCTGGTCCTTACGTATTATCGGGAGGACCTTTGATTTTTACTTTTTCTTTTTTTTTCCCCGCTTATAACACCAAGGAACTGGAAAAATCAGGCTTTCATCACCTCAACGTCAACCACAAGTACAACTTTGTGGATTCGAACACCGGGGCTCATACGCAGACAGTGGAACGCCTATGGGGATCGACAAAGTGGCGAAACAAGAAGCACTGTGGCACTGCACGTCACCATTTGGAGTCGTATTTGGCCGAATTCATGTGGCGGAAGCATGTTGCCTGTACTGATGTCTTTGAGTCACTTTTGGAAGCAATTGCGACATTCTGGCCTCCGGAATTACAAATGTAATGTTATTTTATTGTTTTAACCGTTTCAATAAATAATTTACTTTAATTTTTGAGTCGTTTTTTTAAAGGTCCTCCCGATAATACGTAAACACCAAATTTCTTGTTTCTGTCATGTTATTTCTTGTTTTAGCAGAACTGGTATGTTTTATATGCAATTTTTCATTCACTTGAAAATTCCCTTTTGTATTTCTCGGTTTCCTTTATGACTGAATAAAATTTCTTATTTCTGTCATGTTATTTCTTGTTTTAGCAGAACTGATATATTTTATATGCAATTCTTCATTCACTTGAAAATTCCCTTTTGTATTTCTCGGTTTCCTTTATGACTGAATAAAATTTCTCATTTCTGTCATGTTATTTCTTGTTTTAGCAGAACTGCTATGTTTTATATGCAATTCTTCATTCACTTGAAAATTCCCTTTTGTATTTCTCGGTTTTTCTTTATGACTGAATAAAATTTCTTATTTCTCTCATGTTATTTCTTGTTTTAGCAGAACTGGTATGTTTTATATGCAATTCTTCATTCACTTGTAAATTCCCTTTTGTATTTCTCGGTTTCCTTTATGACTGAATGAAATTTCTTGTTTCTAATCATGTTATTTCTTGTTTTAGCAGAACTGGTATGTTTTATATGCAATTCTTCATTCACTTGAAAATTCCCTTTTGTATTTCTCGGTTTCCTTTATGACTGAATGAAATTTCTTATTTCTGTCATGGTATTTCTTGTTTTAGCAGAACTGTTATGTTTTATATGCAATTCTTCATTCACTTGAAAATTCCCTTTTGTATTTCTTGGTTTCCTTTATGACTGAATGAAATTTCTTGTTTCTGTCATGTTATTTCTTGTTTTAGCAGAACTGGTATGTTTTATATGCAATTCTTCATTCACTTGAAAATTCCCTTTTGTATTTCTCGGTTTCCTTTATGACTGAATAAAATTTCTTATTTCTGTCATGTTATTTCTTGTTTTAGCAGAACTGTTATGTTTTATATGCAATTCTTCATTCACTTGAAAATTCCCTTTTGTATTTCTCGGTTTCCTTTATGACTGAATAAAATTTCTTATTTCTGTCATGTTATTTCTTGTTTTAGCAGAACTGTTATGTTTTATATGCAATTCTTCATTCACTTGAAAATTCCCTTTTGTATTTCTCGGTTTCCTTTATGACTGAATGAAATTTCTTGTTTCTGTCATGTTATTTCTTGTTTTAGAAGAACTGGTATGTTTTATATGCAATTCTTCATTCACTTGAAAATTCCCTTTTGTATTTCTCGGTTTTTCTTTATGACTGAATGAAATTTCTTGTTTCTGTCATGTTATTTCTTGTTTTAGCAGAACTGGTATGTTTTATATGCAATTCTTCATTCACTTGAAAATTCCCTTTTGTATTTCTCGTTTTCCTTTATGACTGAATAAAATTTCTTCTTTCTGTCATGTTATTTCTTGTTTTAGCAGAACTGGTATGTTTTATATGCAATTCTTCATTCACTTCAAAATTCCCTTTTGTATTTCTCGGTTTCCTTTATGACTGAATGAAATTTCTTGTTTCTGTCATGATATTTCTTGTTATGGCAGAACTGGTATGTTTTATATGCAATTCTTCATTCACTTCAAAATACCCTTTTGTATTTCTCGGTTTCCTTTATGACTGAATAAAATTTCTTATTTCTGTCATGTTATTTCTTGTTTTAGCAGAACTGGTATGTTTTATATGCAATTCTTCATTCACTTGAAAATTCCCTTTTGTATTTCTCGGTTTTTCTTTATGACTGAATAAAATTTCTTATTTCTGTCATGTTATTTCTTGTTTTAGCAGAACTGGTATGTTTTATATGCAATTCTTCATTCACTTGTAAATTCCCCTTTGTATTTCTCCGTTTCCCTTATGACTGAATGAAATTTCTTTTTTCTGTCATGTTATTTCTTGTTTTAGCAGAACTGGTATGTTTTATATGCAATTCTTCATTCACTTCAAAATTCCCTTTTGTATTTCTCGGTTTCCTTTATGACTGAATGAAATTTCTTGTTTCTGTCATGATATTTCTTGTTATGGCAGAACTGGTATGTTTTATATGCAATTCTTCATTCACTTGAAAATTCCCTTTTGTATTTCTCGGTTTCCTTTATGACTGAATGAAATTTCTTGTTTCTGTCATGTTATTTCTTGTTTTAGCAGAACTGGTATGTTTTATATGCAATTCTTCATTCACTTGAAAATTCCCTTTTGTATTTCCCGGATTCCTTTATGACGGAATAAAATTTCTTGTTTCTGTCATGTTGTAACTACACTGGTCAACAAGTAAAGGTCAACGCTTGATACTGATCTTTATTCCAGAGTTTCGTAACACCGTGAAAACTACATAAAACAAACAGACAAGACGGTTACAAACAGCTTGAGGAAATAATAGATTTTAAATAAAGTAAGGGGAAACATGATAGAAAATCAATACGAATCACTTATTTTCACGTTTAACAACGCTTAAAGTAACTTAATAATTACCGTGTTCGCCTGGTAGACCAGTTGTAGGTTCAAAACTTTGACGGTAGCACAGTGTTCGCCATGTGGCTTTTCTCTTAGTTTTGTCTCTCACTAATCCCGGACCAAACGCGACGTGATGCATCACAACAATTTAAATACGAGCAAATTATATTTTTATTTTATTCTATTTTATTTTTTTGTTTTTATTATTAGGAGAATTAGCATCTATCAGTCTCTTGTTGTCATCGCAACACATTCACCCAGTCGCTCACAATGACAGCAGCTACACATGTTATTTGCTGTTCTAGTTGATATGGTATGATTTATTTGCAATTCTTCATTCACTAAAATGAAAATTTCTTATTTCTGTCATGTTATTTCTTCTTCTTGTATATGTGGTATGTTTCATTTGCAATTCTTCATTCACTTGAAATTCCCTTTTGTATTTCTCAGTGTCCTTTATGACTGAATGAAATGTCTTATTTCTGTCATGTTATTTGTTGTTCTAGTAGATGTGCTATGTTTTATTTGCAATTCTTCCTTCACTTGATATACCGGTTTTAATTTGTTGGTTTCCTTTATGACGGAAGAAAATTTCTTATTCCTGTCATGTTATTTGCTGTTCTAGTTGATGTGGTATGTTTTATTTGAAATTCTTCATTCACTTGAAATTTGCTTTTGTATTTCTCCGTATCCTGTATGACTGAATAAAATTTCTTATTTCTGTCATGTCATTTTCCGTAGTAGTGTATGTGGTATGGTTTATTTGCAATTTTTGATTCACTTGAAATTCCCTTTTGTATTTCTCGTTTTCCTTTATGACTGAATATAATTTCTTATTTCTGTCATGTTATTTGATGTTCTAGTAGATATGGTACGATTTATTTGCTATTCTTCATTCACCTGAAATTCCCGTTTTTATTTCTCGGTTTCCTTTATGACGGAATAAAATTTATTATGTCTTTCATGTTATTTGCTATTCTAGTAAATGTCGTATAGTTTATTTGCAATTCTTCATTGAGTTGAATTTCCCTTTTGTATTCTTCGGTTTCGTTTATGACGGCATAAAATTTCTTATTTCTGTCATGTCATTTGCTCTTCTAGTAGATGTGCTATGGTTTGTTTGCAATTCTTCATTCACTTGATATTCCGTTTTGTATTTATTGGTTTCCTTTGTCATTGAATGGCTTTTTGATTTTTCCATGTTCTTTGACACAGAACATTAAGTAGTTTTAAGATATCTTTGAAGTCTGTGTGTTGCAGTTTTGTTAGACGGTTCTAGTTTTACTAATCCTTTACTCGCTTGGGTTATCTGTACATACGTATGATCATCATCAGCTGTAGGTTGATTCATGTGATATTAAGTTAGGAGCGTTTTCGTTTTGATATCCATGTGATTACTTACATCGATGGTCCTATAATTGATGTTGAAACTGTATTACCCCACAGGTACCGTGCTTATGGCTGATATTTTTTTTTTGTGAATTGATCTCTATATTTAACACCAGATGCACATGTCTTCAGAATTCTTTTTTTACTTTCTCCTTCATTTCTAACTTTCTCCTTTATTCCATCTCTTTTCTTGTTTCCTAGTTATTCATGCGCTTATTCTTGTTCTAGTTCCGTAAGCTTTTTGATTTATTGAGTGCTTTTTTGTAATTCTCCATTTCTTGAATCTTACTTTTGCACGTCTGTAATCCATACCGATGTCATCACTTGAACATTTTACTCTATTCGTTCTTTTTATTAATTAATTTCTCATTAAGTCACCAAGTCAATGTTGGAATCAATCTGCTTCTTGTGACCTGACGTCTCATTGTTGGTTAAAGAAATTGTTCCAGGGACAGATTTTTTTACACAAACTGACGCGGCCCTTGTTTATCCGGGTAACGACAGATCTAGAGTTTTTGTTGGCAAACATTCTGATTTGTATATTTTACGTTTTATGCTTGACTGCCCAGGAGTAATTTTATTCAAAATTTCACCTCAAGGACGACTGTTGTTGAGAACATCCTGCTCATGAGACACAGCTATTCTCCGATGAATATCGCTCCCGATATTTCTAGGTTACTTGGAGTTTTATCTATGAATTTATTACTAATATTTTCTGTCGATGATATTATTATTATTATTATTATTATTATTATTATTATTATTATTATTATTCATATTTTGATTTCTGCTATGGTCGCACTACCTACCAAGTCTGCGGTAAATAAATATCAAAAATCGATAATCGAAAAAAATCGGGTTATAGAAGGGGTTGTCCGATTTTAATCAAATTTGATACACTCATTGACAAAGAGATAAGAAACGATATTCAGAAGTTTCAAGGTTGCAGTTCTTACAATAGTGCAGAAAAATCGATAATATATATATATATGACAAGATGTTTGTGCGTGTGTCTGTTTATCTGCCTCTATGTCTGTATTTTTTCAGCCCTTTTTATTTTAGTTTTTGCTTCGGGTTTGGCTCTAAGTAGGTATAATTGTAGTTCTTAGTCTCAGCCATGATACCATTTACTCAGAGGAATTATTTAGCCTTCAAAATTCAGTTTACAATGAAAAAAGCTTATTTGATATCGATACCAGGAAATCAAAATTTGACTGACATCCATTCATTTTTCTTTCAGTCTACGGTTTTGCTTTAACTGGAAACAACTATTGCTTTTTAGTCTTTCGTGCAAACGTTCAAAGTGTTTGAGCTCCAGGACCATGGATTAGGTTTAAAGCTTTCATTACACCCGAGTAACGCCGGGCTATACAGCTAGTTCAGTAATAAAAGAGACCAACAAATTCTAAAGGGAATTTCATGTGGGTGAAGAAGTCCAGATAAACCATAGGACACCACTTTCTTCAGTAATAAAGGCAGCAAAAATTCAAAACGGAATTTTCAGTGAGTGAAGAAGTGTAAATAAACCATAAGACACCAACTGCCGCAGCAAGGAACTTGACAGAAATAAGACACTTTCTTCAGTTATAAAAGAAGCTACACAATTCAAATGTTAATTTTAAGTGGATGAAGGTGAAGTTAAATCTTAATATTCCTCCTGCAGCAGCAAAGAACCTAAAAAAGAAATCAAAATAAATACAAGGGCCAAAAGGCAGAAACAATATCAAGATAAGCACATTAATGAGCAAATCCCTGCCTGTACCAAGCAAGCTGATATAGACAAACCTCATATTCATCAGTGGTCATGTAGTTCAGGATTGACCACTGAAACCAAAATCTTTATTCTCACTACAGAGGACTCATACTTACTAACTAGAATTTACCAAGCACACATACTGAAAAATTGTTTTGATCCGAAATTCAGATTCTATAAATATCCAGAAGCAATTTTCCATCTTGTATCAGGTTGCAAAGTGTTATCATCCACTGAATATAAAACTCGGCATAATAGACTGGAAAATATGCAACTTTTCTTCCTTGAAAGTCAAACATTTTCCGATAGACTCATTGATTCCTGGTAACCATGCCTTAATGAAATACAAATTGTTTTGATCCGAAATTCAGATTCTATAAATATCCAGAAGCAATTTTCCATCTTGTATCAGGTTGCAAAGTGTTATCATCCACTGAATATAAAACTCGGCATAATAGACTGGAAAATATGCAACTTTTCTTCCTTGAAAGTCAAACATTTTCCGATAGACTCATTAATTCCTGGTAACCATGCCTTAATGAAATACAAAAAATCGTGCTCACAAATTCAGCTGACACATTACGAAGTTCTTTATTTCTGTAAAAAATGTGTGTGAATGTAGGTTTTTGTATTTTTGTTTCTTTTGCCAAATATTAATTTATTTTACTTTATTTATTTATTTACAAAAATGATCGGTTGAAAATGTCATGAAGTCATTACTGACCTTAGGTCTCTGGATGGAAACCGGAATTAACAGATATAAAAGGAAATAATATAAATAATAATTATTATTTCATCTACAAATACGATCATGAATAAATGTTCTACACCAAGGAAAGCTAAAAGGTCTTTTTTTTTCTTTTTTTGCTGTTGTTGTTTGAATTTTACTTATCTGGGTGAATTGATGGGTAGATCTAATGCTATATTTTATAGGTAGATATGGATAAATTATATAGCTGAAAATTTTTTTGTAATTGACAAATATGAGTTGGAATCTGTTAAAAGATTGGTCATAGTGTGTCTGTGGATTTGCCAATTTTAATATTTCCGTATTAAATTCTTTATGGATCTTATTTGGTTATTATTTGATGTAATAATTTTATTAGTGTATTTAAAAACATATTCAGTTGTAGTGATTTTAGAGTCTTCAATGGTAGTTTACAATTTCGAAATTGCGATTTAGAATGGGGTTTATGTTGTATTGGATAAGAAATTAATTAAAATCAACCTTCTTCTTCACTTTTACAAAAATTCACAACGATGTGTGAAATCCTGGTTTTCCCAAATAGAAAAAGGATTGACCATCTGCTTAAAGAAAAAGTCAACCCAGATTTCACAAGTATGTGTTAAATTGATTTTTGACCAATTAGAGCGACTTGCAAGACTTGAGGACTTCGCGAGCAAATGCGAAAATTTGACTACTATAAAAGGTCCTGGCCAGCGTCAATCAGAGTTAAGAGCCGCGAAGCAAACATCTAAAATGTAACCAACTTCAAATCGACCCGGAGATAAGGTCAGGTCGCACTTTGTTCTCTTTCTCCTTTATCCTTTTCAACAAGTACTACTATGAAAATTTTCTACGAATCTTGATATCCTTAACTCAACTTTATCATTAAACATGAACTCTACTCATAACTTCTTAATAATGTTTCTAATTGAACATTAACTTCTACAATATGTGTTATTCTTTCCTTATAATAAATTTCTATTTTAACATTCAAAATGTATATTTTATTATTCCACTCTTCTACACTAATCCACACATTTCATCTGACAACCAACCTTCTGATGAAAACTTTCTAATAATCATTCTGCATAAGACTTGCAAGCTGTAGGGAGTTCGGTTATGTCTGACACAAGGCCGAATACAAGAAGCATTAACCATCTCCCTACGGCTACAATGTGAGTTTCATTAGCGCCCGTTTAATGACAATATTAGGATTGTTTGCTGTGTATTTCATTCTTTTGTTACTGTTTTAAGTTGATTACTTTAATTAAAATTCAAAGTGCAAAACAAAAATTTAGTACTTGATTTCAAGTTTCGCTGAAATCAAATGGCTCATTACCACGGACAGATAGAAATTAAAGAAGGATTTAAAATAATTGAAATGTCTTCTTTGAATTTAAATAATTTTGGTTTTATTTTAAAGATAATAGCCGAAAACTAAACTTTAAAAACAGGAATATAAGTTTACGCATTTAAATAAAGTTTTTAGACATATTTAAAATATTGATACAGTCATTCATCCATTTAATGAACCTCTATTGTAGATACAAAATGAAAAAGCAAATGTAAAAATCTCTTAAAATTTCAATATTTCAATATGTATATCTACAGATTTGTTTTTAGGTAAAATAATTGAGGCTTTTTATTGGTTTATTTATTTTGCTTAAAATCTAAAGAAAATTACACTTATACGGTACCTCACGAGTTGTTATTAATATAAAAGGTCAACAACAGTAGTCTTCTTTTGTAAGCTATAGTGGGTTATCCGTTATAATAAAGTGTATTTGTGTGTTGAAATAGATTAACTGAATTTGGCCTTGTTAGTAGATAGCCCACTATAAAAGGGGTATAAAACAAGAAAATCAAATTGTGTATAGAAACAATATATATATATATATATATATATATATATATATATATATATATATATATATAACAATTAAGGTTTTTTACAAATAAAAGTAATGTCTTTTGGTTGGTACAAAGGTCGTTAAATATGTTCATAGGCAGTAATTGCCGAAAAGAGTTTGTGCGTATGTGTGAGCGTTCGTTTGTTAGTAGTGTCTTTGAAGTGTCCGCTCGGTTCTTCGAGTAAGTGGCTCAGGGAACAGTGAAGAAGATGAGAGAGAAAGGAGAGGCAAGCACAATGCAATCGCTTGACGTGGTCCAGGGACGTGATAATTATGCTGGTATTTTCTCAACTACCGATGCTTCCTGTGTCGGCCTTTTATTTCGTCTTTGGGGCTCCGAACAAGTCATTTGGGAATTCACACCCGGATTTAATTCTTGGCTTCCCATTGGACGATAAACAAAATTCACGTCTGCTCGCGAAAAGGGTCTGTAAAAGGAATTTAATATTTATTTATTTTTGGTTTTCCACCGGAACATCTGCGCGGAGCCCAGATGCGCAAAAAACAGTTTTTGTCATTTGCTATCTGGACCTCTGAGGGAAAACATCCGGTCCCTGGTATCACCACAAATCCTCAACTTTAAAAAAGTGCGCGTAAAAACTTCGGATGACCAAAACTACTCTACAATCTAAAAACTAGTATCGTTTATGCTTAAAATTACCTTTTAACCGTATACAGTTAACAGTTTATGAATGTATATCTTTTTTATATACACTTTTATGAAACTTAGTATAATGAATAATTTTATTTTTATATTATAACAGGAGTATTAGAAATTTATTTGAAAAATGGTTAAATGATACTTTTGACTTCTATTCATTGTTATTATATTTTGATTATTTCATTACTTATATGTTATAAAATATTTCATTGCAATGAATTTTTTTATCATTTTGATTTCAAGTATTATTAAATTTAAAGTAGTGTGATAAAAAGAAAAAAATTGATAAAAACCTAACCTGTTGAATTGATATTGTTAAATCTTTGCAGTCACATGATCACTGCATTGCATTTCCTTTTTTAAATATCATTACGCTTCACATTTTCCATTCTTTAAACATATCATTATTTAATGAAAAAAAAATTATTTTCACGAACTGCAACACGACGAAATTTTAATTTCAAAATCGAAATGAAAAATTAGAGGTATTTTTTTTTAAACAAATATTGAATGTAAAAAAAAACAAAAAAAAACGAACTTTTTTTACACAATTTTTCTTTAAAAAATTCACCATAAAATCAATTAATCAATGTATATTACGGGAAATTTTAATTTTTGATAAATGTTTAAAACTGAGTAGCCTATTTAATTTCTTTATTTAGATAAACTCAATTAAATTTATTAAAAGATATATTGCTTAAAAATAAACAATAAAACGCTTTTTGTCTGAGTTTTATTCAAAATTGTTCCTTCTTAAAGTAATACCCTGAACAAGAAAAGAGAATTGTATATTTGATCGTAATTTTAATTACTTCTGACAATTATACAAGTCAGTATTTCTCAACCGTTTTGAGCAAAATAAAAATATCATGGCACACTTAGCAAAATTTTCAGAATAATATACTTTTTAAAAATTGCAAAATTATTAAATCAGATGCTCAGTGCTGCATATCGGAAACTTCGACAATATTAATTCATAACTCAATATAACTTTGTAAAAAATTTCAATTAAACAAAGAATACTGAATACAATTATATGAAAAAAGGTTATTCATTTATTCAAATAAAGGAACATTTTTAAAAGTTAAATTAAAAATACTTTAAAAATGAATATTAAAAGTATTAAGAATAACATAATTGAAGAATAATTTGTTTTTTTAATATTTATTTATTCAAATACTAAACACTGTACTATTTCTGCTTCCCCACACATATATATTGTATCAGTCATTTAAGTGTCATACGTGGTATACGCTTTGGGTGATCATGTCTCAAAAGAGAAGATTATCCCGCAGTAGTTTGCCACTGCTTTCTGCGCTAGACTGGTTGCCAGCCAAGGCTATAGAACACAATCTGTCCTATTATTTAACCTATAACTGGAGGAAAGAGACAGTCTAATACCTTTCCCCATGGTATTTGTTCGTAAGTGAAATTGTATACCGTGACAATAATTCGCAACACACTAGTGAAAATCATGAAATGTTAAATTAGTAGCTTCTTTTTAAAGATCATAACTTCTAGAAGAAATTTGTAATGATTTTATTTTATTTTTTTTTCATTAAAATGATGTAATTGAATTAAATAAATTATAAATGAAACCGGTATAGAAAATTATTAATCAATGTTCGCGCCCAGTTAAAGGTGAGAATTTCGAATTGGAATTTTCAAGGTAAAACTTAAATTTTTCTTGATATTTATGCACACACTCCACCCACGTCTGGTTTCCGGTTTTTCTCTTTTCCAATCTTTTCACTCTTTTTTTATTTTATTTTTATTTTTTTTTTTTTCAATTGGAGTAGATAGACTAAACTATCGCCCGGTTCACAATCCACCCACGTCTATTGTACAGCTGTAGAGGCTCATCCCTTGTTCCCTGTTTAGGATGTGGTTTCCGGCTTTCTCTTTTCCAATCTTTTCACTTTGTTTTTTTGTTTTTTTTTTTCAGTTGGAGTAGATAGATCTATCTATCGCCCGGTTCACACTCCACCCACGTCTATTGAACAGGTGAAGAGGCTCATCCCTTATTCCCTGTTTAGGATGTGGTTTCCGGCTTTCTCTTTTCCAATCTTTTCACTATTACGTAGCCCCCTGCACATCAGTGGCGTTACCGCCTTGCTCGGGATGATACGATTAAAAAAAAAGAAAGAACAAAAAAAAGAAAAAGAAAACTGAGATTCATTGAACTCATAAGAAAAGAGCGTGTGTAAGACTTAACCTTCACGGGGCATATTGAGGGCAAGAGAAATAGTGGAAGGTAGAAAGCCATTTATCTGACGGGCTTGTATGAATAAATTGTGAGGTGGGGTCTTTAGCAAAGGGAGAAAACTGTTAAGAGACACAAAATATAGGAAGTTGTGGAGAGCCATGATCGCCTGTGCCTTGAAAGTACAAAACACACAAGAAGAAAAACACAATATAATTGATTATTATACTGTTTTTTATTTTATTTATTTATTTATTTATTTATTTTACCTTAAATATAAAAGAAAAGACAAGGACAGAAATAATTTATAGAAAAAATAAACCCTATTTTGAACACAACTGAGGCCTTCAGTACAAGAAGATACTTTCCGCCATATATGTGAAAATCAGTGAGGCGTAAATAAAAATGTTTGTATGTTAAAGTAGATGCTTTTAGCTTCCTTTAATTGCAAAAACGAGTGCTTTATCTAAACTTATTTATAAATGAAACTTTGTCTGTGTGTGTGTGTGTGTGTGTGTGTGTGTGTGTGTATCCGTTACCTATAGACACCGAAACGGCTGAACCGATTTTCTTGAAACTTTACACAGTTGTATTATAAGCGATAATCGAAAAAATCGTGTTATAGAAGGAATGGTCCGATTTTAATCAAATTTGATACACTCATAGACAAAGACATAAGAAACGATATTCAGAAATTTCAAGGTTGCAGTTCTTACAATAGTGCAGATAATTTGATATCGATACCAGGAAATCAAAATTTGACTTACATCCATTCATTTTTCTTTCAGTCTACGGTTTCGCTTTAAGTGGAAACAACTATTGCTTTTTAGTCTTTCGTGCCAACATCCAAAGAGTCTGAGCTCCAGGACCATGGATTAGTTTTAAAGCTTTCATTACAACCGAGCAACGCCTGGCTATACTGCTAGTCTTAAATAGATCAAAAGTTATGTCATTTCGAAAGTCGACAAACTTTAAACCCGATTTTCTCGTTTTTTCTATTCATTATTTTGCGGCGGAAAGTACTTATAATTCTGAACGCCTCAATTAAATGCCCACATACATTCCATCTTAAAACATGCCTAAGCTATATTTTCTATCCAATAACAAACGATATTGCGAACATGCGAAAGGCATCCCATAATATGATATATACACCGTTTTAAATCAAAGTGTCCATTGGTTAGAAATAAACATCAGTCAGTCAGTTAAGTGCCATACATGATACACGCTTGGGCGATCATGTCTCGAAAGAGACATGACTGACTGGGCAGAAGATTATCCCGCAGTAGGTTGTCATTGCTTTCTGCGATAGACTGGTTGCCAACCAAGGCTATAGAACCCAATCTGTCCTGTTATTTAACCCATAACTGGAAGGAAGAGACGGATTAATACCTTTCCCAAGGGTATTTGCGCGTAAGTGAATGCAGTGAATTCAACTGGAATTCGAACACAGCTCCTCGATTTCTCGTTCCGAACCGATATCCACTGCACCACAATCAGCGAAAAGTAAATTCCTATTTTTCTTGAGCTTACTTTCAGGAAAACTTTCTTAGAAAACCCCACAGATTTCGAAGCGGTTGTCTTGAAATCGAACAGGAGAGATGCACTGTCTCCCCAAAACGCCTGCTGAAATAATCATATATCGGCGACTTCAAACGAATTAGCTGCAACGACAATAGCTTGGGCGATCATGGAATCTTCGCTGGCGGCTAGTCGTCGACTTCAAATGAATCAACTGTAGAGATATTTACCTCTCCCCCCAACTAGAAAGTGGATGCGACACAAGATGAAGGTGTAATGTGGGGAGCCCAAACGCGTATGAGCGGGCAAGGCACAAAAACTGCCCAGTCCCCGCAACCGCCTGTAGCGCTGGCCCCGGTGACGAGCACCGGTCCACCCCTCTGGTGAAACGGGGTGGCGCGGCCTTGGGACACTGGAATCTCTCAGTATACGTTTTTCTCCTATGACAGATATACAACTGAGCTGCACTCTGTTTTCTAGGACAGAGACGCAACTGAGAAATGATTTAGATCCCCACTCACCACAAAAAGTGGCAGGTCTGTAACAACAGCAACAATGACGATCAGTGAATTCTCGCTAAGGATAAAAGCCTTTTTTTAACTACAACTTTTTTATGAAACCAACCATAAGACTATTTTTAAACTACATTTAAACTACTAGCCAAAAACGTTAATTCAACTTACAGACTACTTTTACACCTATTTGACTCTTTTGAAGTCATGTAAATATATTTATAAATAAAAATTACGCTCTCACACCCTGATTGAGCACTCTGGAAGAATGGTAGACTTTGAAAAACAGTAACTACTCTGGCATGTACCCATCGCTCATTCAGTAATAAATTAGATCACTCAGGTTATTGGGCGTGTATAATGATAATATACACGCTAAAAAGAGTGCCTTCTTCTACCGAGCGCCCATAGCCCAGAGGTAGAATCGCCGACTGACGCCAATTCGGTCGGGTTTCAACAACTGAAATTCATTAATTAAAAAAGAAAAAAAGAACAAAAAAAACTACGCCCAAAATACATTTTTTCCGGAATAAAAAAAATGCCGTTTTTCAAAATTTACCAATAATCAGAGTATTATTCAATTTAAATTAAATTTTAGCACTTATTAATGAACGAATTAATGAATAGATTATTTTAATACTTTGTGGAAATATTTTTAGAGTCAGTTAAACCTCCCCATTGTTTCCTCATGAGTACTTTTAAAATTGACTGTCTGGGGATGATTACAAATATTTTTTAATAGTTTTATAAAGAAACCCCTGAAAATAGTTCCTAAAATTTTATAGCAATATCAAATCAAAACATTTTCAAAATCTGTCCTGAGACCTTGCAAAAACAATTTAATAAAAACTCAAAAAATAATTTTGTTGTGAGCTTATGCTTGCATATTTTAATAAAACACATTTTCTTGTAGATTTATAATTTAACAGAGAAAAAGCTACTAAGAATATTTATTTTTAAAATTTTTACAATTGTGAAAATCTTTCGGTTGCAGACAGATATTTTTATAAAAATGTTTGAAGATTCGAAAAATGTAAAGTTTAATGTCACTTAAGTTTTGCATCATACATGTTATCTGAAGGAGTTTTATTTTATTTTTATTTTATTTTCTTCTTTTTGCAACTTCTGAATTATTTATTTTTATTTATTTTTTGTATAGAAGATCAACTAGGAAATAAATCCACAATTCTGAATTATTACCTCCTTGTTTGTTACAAAGTTAAAATTAGTTATGTTACAATACATGTATGATGTCTGGCTCTATCTAGAATATTTTATGACATTTTAGCTGAATGGGTCTGAGTTTATCAAATTCAATGGGTTATTTAATACCGATTAGATTTTATTCGTATAAATAGAATGTGTATTCTTTGTAATAAATCAGTTTGTAGTTCAGTGTTTGATGATGATGATGATGATGATGATGATGATGATGATTATTATTATTATTATTATTATTATCATTATTATTATTGCGTTGTGGTGCAGTGGATATCGGCTCGGAACGAGAAATCTGGGAGCCAAGTTCGAATTCCAGTTGAATTCATTGCATTCACTTACGCGCAAATACCATTGGGAAAGGTATTTAATCCGTCTATTCCTTCCAGTTATGGGTTAAATAACAGGACGGACTGGGTTCTACAGCCTTGGCTGGCAACCAGTCTACCGCAGAAAGCAATGGCAACCTCCTGCGGGTTAATCTTCTGCCCAGTCAGTCATGTCTCTTTCGATACAAGATCGCCCAAGCGTGTTTCACGTATGATACTTAACTGACTGACGGCATATCAAGCTCAATGAGTTCGAACGTCAACAAGATTTTTAGGATAGGATTTAAATGCATTGCTTGCTCAGCTTTTAAGAAAGTCGATTCACTGTGTCGTGTGAGAGAGGTTTTCTCTCCAGAATCGATCCTAAGTAATAAGTCTACCATTCGTCCATGCTTAGAATATTGCTGCCACATATGGTCCGGTGCTCCTGTTATTTACCTTGAATTCCTTCATAAAATCCAAAGAAGAAACAGCAAGTCGGATTCAGTCACTTCCCCACTGCTGCTGCGAAGCTTCCCTGCTGTTTTTTTTCTATAAACACTTTCATGCTAAATTGTCAGGGTCAGCTTTTCGTTATAGTACCTAAAATTTAAGCGCTGTACTAGACTGGCAGAAAGCAATGGCAACCTATGGCAGGATAATCTTCTGCCCAATCAGTCACGTCTCGAAAGAGACATGATCGCCCAAAGTGTGTATCACGTATGGCACTTAACTAACTGAATGAAGATAATAGTTGGAAACATAAGTACAGCTTCTACTTGGCACAAAGTGGGGGATCAGTTTTATATTGTTATGAAGTAATAAACTGATCCCCCACTAATTATTAATTATTAATGCAATCCATCTCTTCTCCCTTCAACTATACTTTCAATTGCTGGATAGAAAATCTTCTGACTAGTCAGTCATGTCACTTTCGAGACATGATCACCCAAAGAGTGTATTACGTATGGCACTTAACTGACTGGCGTCGAGATCTCATCAATTTACAGTTTAGTTGGCTAGATATAGCCTTAAGGTCTTTTGCTAATTTAATAGTTTGTTTCACGCACTTTTCGCTTGTAGAACTCTCTTCCGACTCCACGCTTTTCAGTCAACTTTAATCTACAAAAATTTAAATGCAATGTTAATCACTATCTTTTGTCCTCCTGATAACTTTTTTCTCTTTCCGCTCATTGTTAATGTTTCTGTTCTTAATTCTTCCCACGTGTTTCAGTGGCTTTTCACGGTCAAAGTTTTACTGCCTTGCATAGGGTGATACCGATTAAAAAAAGAAAGGTTCCTATGAATTGAATATGTATTCTTTAGACTTTGTAAGAAATCAAATTTTAGATCACATTTCATTGGTGTATTTTTGTAAAAAGAGGATTTGTAGAGAGAATTTGTTGTAGCAAGAAGAAATGTAATCGAAGAGAATAAACAGTCTCAAATCTCAACTGTTATGTCTTTTTCAATTTTTTCTAGTTTGTTTATTTTCTTTTTATCAGTTAATTTCATTTGTTTAATAAATTTTCTTTGAATAATTAAATATTTCATGAAATCAAATAGTTTAAAAATAGTTTTAAATACATAATAAATACCAAATAGTAAAAAAAAGAAATAAGAAAAATGTAAGAAAAAATAATTTCAATAAATAAAAAATATTACTTCATCTTATTAGTTTTATAAAAAAAATTATTCTTATAAGAACCCTGTTATTCTTATAAGAATATTTAAAAAAAATATTCTTATATTCCAATTAATATAAAAAATACTTTCATGGTTATTATTTTACAGATAAACGAAACCAATTTAACTATTTTGGTAGTTTTAGGCATTTGTATTTAATTATGTGCGTTGTGGTGCAGTGGGATATCGGGTCGGAACGAGAAATCGAGGAGCCGAGTTCGAATTCCAGTTGAATTCATGGCATTCACTTACGCGCAAATACCCTTGAGAAAGGTATTAATCCGTCTCTTCCTCCCAGTTATGGGTTAAATAACAGGACAGATTGGGTTCTATAGCCTTGGCTAGCAACCAGTCTACCGCAGAAAGCAATGGCAACCTACTGCGGGATAATCTTCTGCCCAGTCAGTCATGTCTCTTTCGAGACATGATCGCTCAGGCGTGTTTCACGTATGGCACTGAACTGACTGTATTTAATTAAATTTGGGGCATTTTTTTTTTTCGTAAAAGGTGGGTTTTGCAGAGGTAACTGTTGTTTAGTCTATAAAATTGTTAACATATGAAATATACCTGACTTGTGTATACATGCTGTATGGGCGATATGTGGTGCTGCCGGTAGATAATTTACTAAATCCCCGAATGAAATATATGGGGGAGGATCACCATCAACAACACTACAGCATAAGTTATTCACTCAGGCCCAGCGCCGCATAAGGATGGGGCAAAACAGAAGAAATGCGAGGGTAAATAAGAAAAGAGAGGCGGTAAATTTAAAGGTTAAAGACCTCGTTTATCTAAAAGTTTACTTAAGGGTAGGTTAGCGTTCATTAGAAAAAAGATATCAGGGTGGGTTCTCCAGTTGAGCCCTGTAGATGAGAATTTTCGCGAAGAATGTAGTCTTATGGGATGCTGTGGTAAAAGCTGCATATTGCTCACGAATTAAGTTAATAAGACTATAAAGATGAAAAAAGGAGAAAAGGTAGGAAGGGCCCTACCCTTGAGGAAACTATCCGTATCCCTGGCCACAAGATGGCCTGGGGTCATTCACCAGATACCAAGTTGAAACAGGGCATGTAGCTATTAATGCAGCTCGGACGAAGTTTATGATATTTTTTTAAATCGTTTCACCCCAAGCAAGGCAGTACCGCCACTGATGCGCAGGGGCTACATAAGAGAGTTAAATATTTAGACAAGAGGAGAGTGAAGAGAAAGTCGAACCAGCTACAGCGGGTGAAAGAGAAAGGGCAAGAAAAGGATGTAAACACAGGAATGAAGACAGTTGCGAAGGTAGAAAGGAAAAAAAACAAGATATTCGGGGTGATGTAGAAAGGTCTGGAGTTAAGTGGATAAGAGATGGGAATTGACTCTGCATTTAAATTCCTGGAGGTTGTAGCCGTCAGGAAAACAAGTATACGGAAGAAAGTTCCATAGGTAGGAAGTGCGAGAAAAGATGATAATGGAGTAGAATTGTCGGCTGACTGTAAAAGGGTGGGAATCTATTTGCCAGCCTGGTTGTTAGTTAGTTAGTTAGTTAGTTAGTTAAGTGCCATACGTGAAACACGCTTGGGCAATCATGTCTCGAAAGAGACATGAGTAGCTGGGCAGAAGATTATCCCGCAGTAGGTTGCCATTGCTTTCTGCGGTAGACTGGTTGCCAGCCAAGGCTACAGAACCCAATCTGTTCTGTTATTTGACTCATAGTTAGAGGGGAAAAAAATGTATTATATTATTATGTAGTAATTAGTGGGGGATCGGTTTCCTATTGTTATGAAGTAATAAACTGATCCCCCACTTTATGCCCAGTAGAAGCTTTAATCATTATTTCAACTATTATAGTCAGTCAGTCAGTAAGGTGCCATACGTGATACACGCTTTGAGCTATCATGTCTCGAAAGAGACATGACTGACTGGGCAGAAGATTATCCTACAGTAGGTTGCCATTGCTTTCTGCGGTAGACTGGTTGCCAGCCAAGGCTATAGAACCCAATCTGTAATGTTATTTCACCCATAACTGGAAGGAAGAGACGGATTAATACCTTTCCCAAGGGTATTTGCGCGTAAGTGAATGCAATGAATTCAACTGGAATTCGAACTCGGCTCTCCGATTTCTTGTTCCGAGCCGATATCCACTAGACCACCACGCACATCCTGGTTGTAAAATACTTAAAAATAAATTCTTGTGGTATTCGCAACAGAAGAAGCTAGAAAGTGTAGACACGATGCCTTGGGAACATGTACCTCACTGAGTCCTATTTATGTGGCCAGTGAGCACCGACTGTGTATACTGGAATTATTTAAAGCTATTAGAAAGGAAGTTGAGGAATATTGCCAGGTCGGAATATTAACTGATACTGTACCACTACAAACAATCTGTATAACTGAGGGAGTTCGGGTGATGGTCACTCAAAAATCTCTTGATCTCTCCAGGCTGTGTGAAGGAGAACCCACTAGGACGCTGGGGGTGAAGCCACCCTTAACCCTGATAAAATTACCTCTGGGGTGTTCTGCGATTGGCAGTTCCATGTCCCTGCCCCCATATTACCAGGCTGAACAGAAATTTAAAGAAGATCCAATAATAAAGTTGGTTGACAAAATCTTAAATAACTCCACACAGTTATGGGAGCCAGTAATGAAATATCCTAAGGTCACGATAAAGCTAATACTGGAGTTATTAAAGCCAATAGATAAAATTAATATGGATCAATTAAAAGACAAATTAAATACTTTGGAAAAAGAAGATATGAATTGGAAAAATAATAAAGTAATTTTGGTAAATTGGTCAGTAGGGAGCCGTACTTTATTGGTCGTTATTGCGGTGGTAGTCCGTAGTGTGGAAAATAAGGAAATACAAAGAGAAACGGAATAACGAGAGTCTCGGTGAGCGTACAACAGATGAAGAATGTTGTCCCTCTCATAACTTCTTTGATTCAATACTATCACCATCAACAGTAGAGTTGAGTCAATAGTGTCACTATTCACACAAGTACTGATACGAGACTGTCCCTCTTACGACAACTTTCATTCAATACTGTCACCATTCACACCAGTTTCGAGTCTATAGTATCACCGTTCACATAAGTCAGTCAGTTAGTTAAGTGCCATACGTGATACACACTTTGGGTGATTATGTCTCGAAAAAGACATGACTGACTGGACAGAAGATTATCCCGCAAGTAGGTTGCCATTGCTTTCTGTGGAAGACCGGTTGCTGACCAAGGTTATAGAGCCCAATCTGTCCTATTATTTAGCCCATAACTGGAGGGAAGACCAGATTAATACCTTTCCCAAGGGTATTTGTGAATACAAGGAATTCAACTAGAATTTGAACTCGGCTCCCCGATTTCTCGTCCCGAGCCGTTATTCACTGCACTACAACGCACAGCCCTACTCCACAACGCACATCATAAGTATTTATACAATACTGTCACCATTAATATCTGTTTTGCGCTCATATTTTTTCACCATTCATCACAGTATTGAAATACTATTGGCATCATTTAAAACAGTTTTAATTGATACAGTTACCACCAACAGTAGTATTGAGTCTTTATTTTCGCTATTCATATAACTATTGATACAATGCTATCACCTCTTACATCTTTGATTCAATACTCTCACTATCAACACCAGTGTTGAGTCTATATAGTGTCACCATTCATCAGAGTATTGCTCCAATATTGGCACCTTTCACAACAGTATTGTGTCAATATTTTCAAAATTAACATGTGTAATTAATCAATACTTGCACATTTTTAATTGTATTGATTCATTACTGTTAGTAATTACAACAATATTCTCATCGTTAAAATTAGTATTGAATCAATATTTTTATAATTTACAACAGTATTATTTCAATATTGTTAACTTGCAATATCATTGAGTCAGTAACACACTTTCCATTCAGATTTCTTTTTAAATCTGTCTCTTTTATTTCTTGTGGTTATGTAACTTTTATTATTTTTATAGTATTTTTGTTTATGTCGGAACACACGTGCGCATGAGTGTATGTGAGAAAGTGTGTGAAAAAACTGTGTGAAAAAGTGTGTGTGTGTGTGTGAGAGAGAGAGAGAGAGAGAGAAAGAGACAGAGGAGAAAGAGAAAGAGAGAGAGAGAGAGAGATGCAAAGATAAAGGAGTGTGAAAATAAATATCTTTTTACGTGTAGTTATCAAAGTATCCTCTCTGCCATGCTTCTCCTCCTCTTCCTCCTCTTCCTCCTCCTTCCACTCCCATTCATTTCTTTAACTACCTATTGACCCTTTCTCCCAACCATTTCCCACACACACAATAGTTATCAACATTACTTCATCACCAACATCATTACCATCAACAACATCACCAACGACAACAATAACACTATCATTACACTTTTCATCTTCATCATCCTTTCTTTCTTTCTTTCTTTCTTTTTTCCTTCCTTCCTTTCTTTCTTTCTTTCTTTTTTTCTTTCTTCATTCTTTCCTTTACTGAGTGGCCATTGGTATTATCTGTCTATAAATACAACTATAAAATCAAGCATTAAGCACATGCAGGACAATTTTCTTCCATGTAACTTTTGCTACTTGTGAGGTATCTATTTGCACCAGCTCCTTCTTTAACTTAAACGTAAAGCGCGTCTATCTGCTGTTAAGCTGACCTGCTCCTGTCAGCATCCATCATAATAGACGCGTATTTGACTATGTAACTGTGAATGATTCTCTGTGTGCGTGTGTGCGTGTGCGTGTGTGCGTGCGTGTGTGAGCTACTCACAAACAACCTCCGGCTAATACATTACACACGAGGATAACAGGGTTCCCATCATGCCGGGTGCTAGGCGGGGACTTGTTGCCCCACAAAACACATTTCTAGAAAATATTATACGAAGGTCCAACGGGCAACGTAAGTACTTTTTAAACATATAAATATTTGTTTTAAATTGCATTAAGGCTTATCGTTGTTACTTGTTTCAATTGCAGCTTCTGTTTTTATATCAAGCGTCGACCATATATAGTTTTTTGATCTGTTTTTTTTTTTTACATTTTTTTTTTCTATTTTACCTGGCGACAACTTACCTTGGCTTGGAGTGTTACTTTACATCAAGCTGTGTATATGTCTTTGTGCTGTTATTATTGTATGTTTTTGTGTTATTATTACATGTACTCAGGTGCTTTAACAATCTGTAATATTTCATACCAGAAAAAAAACAAAAACAACAAAAACAACTTCCAAAATAACAAATAAAAAAGAGCTAAGAAAGATCAAATAAATAAAATAATAATTTAACTTTTAAAACTTTATCAGGGAAAAAATATTTTTGCGTAAACCCCGGAATTATCTGTATTCATTCTTAAATGATTGATGAGTTCATTTTATTTTCTCAATAACTTTGTTTCTCTTTTACGCCATAAATTCTCTCTCTCTCTCTCTCTCTCTCTCTCTCTCTTTCTCTCCCTCTCTATCTCTCTCTCTCTCCACACACAGATACAAACAGACACATACATACATACATACATACATACATACATATATGTGTGTGTGTGTGGTTTTATGCTAAATTTATATGTAAAAATGATAGGGATGGAGGGCGTCTAAGAGTGGGTACTGAGGTCAACACCAAGTAGCGACAGTCTGTTTCAGACCATGGCCATGAGGGTTGCATTCATGAAACAGACTGTTGTCACTCGTTGTCGACCACAATCTCCACTCTTACTTAGAAATATACTTAAAAATCCCTACAACTACTAATTTTATAATAAAAAAACGAACTTTTTTTTAATTTCCCCCCGTGTTAGCATTATTATTATTATTATTCAATTTCATGAAAATACGCAAGCGCACGTGTACGGACTGCGCGCGCAGACACATGCGTTGACGGTTGATATGACAGCGTAAATAATTTACGTCGATGACCTGTTTGCGTGCGTTATCAGATGTATATAGTGTATATTATCAGATGTATATATAGTGTAGTGTACACTTACAGTAATACGCACAAGATGGGATTGCACAAATAGATAGAGTGGTAATAATTTTTCTTCGATTTCAGAAATTCTTGATAGAAGTTTTTGAAAATTGAATAATCAGAACCTCATAAATGGTCCACAAATTTAATTTTTAAATTAACAGTTCATTTAACTTTGGAAAAAAAACTGTACTCATCCTCAAACAGAAAAAATAATCATTAAAAACTATAAATTTTACTTCTTGCATCACTCTAAAAATGTCTAAAACTAAAACAAAACAAAAGATTATATTCGAAAAAAATAAAAATAAAAACACTAAAACGTATTGGATATTTTCTTTGTTTTGTGTTGCTATTCCAATCCAAACATATCCAATGTATTTGTAACATTGTTTTTAAATTCATGTACGTCAGTAATAAATTAGTACAACTTTATAGTAATTATTTTTAAATTAATAAAATCACCTGTAGACATTTTTCATTCATCAATTAGTCTTCGCTACATTCACTTTTTTATTTGATTTTCTCTTTGTTTCACGCTTTAAGTCATTTTTTTATTTTGTAAGTTAAATTCAATGAATTAAAAGTAAAAACGATGTGCAAATTCTGCATTATCGGTAAATGAAATGAAAATAAAGAAAATGAATATAAAGGTCTTGTTCTTGTTTAATTTAGTTTAAACTGTTTAGTTATCTATTTATTTTTAATTATTTCACCCCAACCAGGATGGGACCCCAACCAGGATGCACAGGGTGTTATAGTGAGAGAAAAGACTTGGTACAGGGCGTATTGAAGAAAGGGTAAAAGATGTATGGGATTCAAGAAGATAGCAATTTAATTTGCATTTAATTTTTTGGAGGTTGTAGCTATCAGGGAAGTAAGTAAATGGAAGGGAGTTTGACAGGTGCGAAGTGTGAGAAAAGAAACTGTTGGAGTAGAAGTAAGGATACTTTTATTTATTTCAATAGTAAAAGGATGGGACCTAGATGCCAATCTAGTAGCACGATTAAATTCAAAGAATAACAAAAAAGTAGAATTATATTTATGGCAAATCAAACATTTTGTTGTGTAAATTTTATTTTCTCTCAATCTATTCCATTAAATCTTCCCATCATTAACGAATGTGCATTTTTGTAGATGATGTTGATAATTAAAAAAAGAAATCTGACAACATTTTAACAATTATAACAAGTTCAAAATATTTCTTTTTGTGCCCTGTCATTTCAGGACG